>CM069432.1:140336975-140679475 GCA_035610365.1 Aquatica leii | reverse complement strand
TTTTATTAATTTAGATTTAAGCACAATTAAAAATAATATTAGCTCAAAACGAGCACAATTCATTAGACTGGAATATTATTTAAAAAATGAAAGTGGGAGGCTAACTTGAACGAGCTATTATCTCTTATTTAAAAGTATTAGTTTATATAAATTATAACAAATTATTTGATTTAAAAAATAAGAGATTTGTTAGACTAATTTTTTTAAATGTCAATGTTTTATAGTACGGGCAAGCTCCAGATTGGTGATTCAGCCGTTATTAGATTTACCAAGACAATTACTAACCATTTTTTTAAAATTTTCTTATGCACGTTTTAAGATTGCAATTTTGTAACATCAAATTCTAATAGTAATTATAATGTAAAAAATATTGACATTTAGTAAAATTATTTTGAGACACTACTTATCTTACTCAAAAGTGTACAAGCTACCGGAAGTATCAACGATATTAGTATCACCAAAAACTAACATTAATTAAAAATAAGATTTTTTAGCAAGACCATTCTAGTTAGTAAAAAAATGAATAAGAATGTTATATATACATTTATTCAAAAAAACGTTTTTATATAATTTTTCTAAGAACTGATAGCAAGAAATACTTTACGTACCTATATAATTGCGTCTTTTATTTATAAGAAAAAATAACAAAGAAGCGAAATATTTTGATATTTACAAGGCTATTATGATTATTGTTGATTATCTTCAAATGCAGTTAAAAGAAAGTAATACAATTTATATTTCATAAGAACATTTTTATCATTTGTCAACTTGCAGTTTTTACACATTTTAATTTCAGACGAAAAATAAAGCTACGACTTAACTGCCATCGTACGGATAATTGTTGAACTACATTTACAGATTTCGTGGAAATTTTTTGGTCATAGTGTATGGTTGGTTGTATTTTTATAGTTTATTTACATATTTACAACTTTTGAGCTAAGTTTTAGACAAACGACACCTACAATCATTATAAATTATACAGCAAATTATAGCTTAAACATTGCCATTTGGCGTGCGGTGTAAGATTTTACTGCAAGTATGTGCAGTTGAACGAATTTCACAATAAATGATTTTTCACGTTTTTCAAATTTTTCATTTTATGCGATGTTAAAAAAGCATTCCGAGTTCTTATATACCGCACGTTCTTCTCTGATTTTTTTACTACATTTTGACATAAAAAACGTCTAGATTCGTTCAATATTACGTTAGAAACTTACTGTAAGCGAAATTTGGTGTTATTTTCTAGATTTACGCGGTTCTCAACAGTCGAAGTTACAATTCGACGTCGTACCACATATCACAATAGATTTCAGTAAATTTTTTAAGTTTTATTTTCAATTTTCTGACGTTGTTTGCAAAAATAGAATTTTTTTGAATAACAATTTATTGTTCTAAGCGTTGTGAATTTGTTTGTAGCAGAATTCCTTTTTTAAATTTTAAATAGTCGTGCGATAATCGCAATAGACTACTTCTTTTTTAATTCAACCTTGAAACGAGCGAGAGAAAAGTTCTACCCTATTGTTTTCTTTCTTTATCAAGTTAGCAACATAATCACAAAAAATTTACTAAAATATAAAACATTTCTGTCATTTTTCAAATCTGTTTCAAATCTAACCTTACTTTGCTTGTTGTTTTATTGTAGTACACGTGTGCTTAAGTTACTGAAATATGAGTAAAGCTCATATTGTAAAATATAGATAATTCTTTTAATGAATAGCCTTTTTTTATACGAAGAAGAGTTAAACATAATTTGTCTTCGTCACTTAATTTCTTGATCCCGTTTTTGTTGATAGGTGTTTTATTTTTTCTTGTATATTTTAATAAAGGCATTACTGATGGATCTAGAAATGTATATAATGCTTCAAAATGAGCAACGGTTATTCCTGTAAAATATTTAAAATGAAAATTTTTAGATAGCAATTCATATAAAAAGTAAGATCCTAGACTTTGACTTCTATCTGTTATGCTATTGGTATTAAACAAGTTTATACTAATGGTTTGAGTTATTTTATTTTTAAAAGTTGCACTATTTACAACGCGTTTATTATAAAGATGCTCTATGTTTGATCTTTCATGTTGTTGAGTTTCTAATGATGTTTCGATATCAGTATATTCCTCATTAATATTATCTATTTCCACTTCTGCTCCAACTTCCATGTTTTCTCGTTTTTCATATGGCAGTAAAGTTATTTCTCCATCGACTGTTTTGAGAATATGTTTCTCACAAATATATATATGTTTTTTGTTATATTCTCAACTGTAAGCATTTTATTCCCACAGAGCTCCAACCAAGTTAAACGTTTTCATTAAATTTGTTTTGGGTTTCGGAAATGGATGGTATTTTTGACATTTTGCTTTCTTGGATTTTGATGTGCTATTGCAATTCTTATAAAAACACTTTGGCATCTTGTTTTATAACTAAAAACATTAAAGTGCAATGATTAGCAAAAATGTAAAAATATTTTTTTTTTAATTACCTAAGAATCTATGTAAAATAGTTATTACATAAATACTAACGTTTATGTCCTTGTCAAACTTTATCCTTACACTAGATAAAAAAACTGCTCAAAAAAACATAGATTTGAAAATGTGGTTATGTAAAATACAAAAAACAAAGAATACATACCACAACCAAAAAACAAAATTTTAGTGGCTTGTTTAGTAATGTTGATGTTCTAACGTTGGTTTACTAAAGAAAGATGGTACTAGGACAGAATATTGCTATCCTGTGTTATCTCAGAAAGAAGTTGCTTATTATTCCCACCACTAAACTTTTTTAATTTTTATTGCGCCACCTGGCTTTCAATAGTGTAACTTCTTTATTTGTAAAAAATTGCAGCTTTTACACATTTTGTAATACTTTTTGTTGCGATACCTGGCTCACAGTAGTATAACTTTTAAATTTTAATAACTTTACCGTTAAAGCAGCACCTACTAGAGATTATACTTGAAAGTATAAATATGGCCGACGAGACCCCGCTCTTAAGGGTAAAAATACTATTACATATTAATTGTCGAATCAATAAATTCGTTTCTAAACTTAATTAGTTTTATTGACTAATGACTTTGATACATGTATGAAAACTGGTGTTTGAGAATTACATTCAAAACATCTTACTTTTACCTTTATTACAAAAACAATAAACTAATTGTTAGGTAGGGTGACCAGACGTACTATTATTAAGAGTATTGTTCTTTTTTTCAGATCACTGTACTCTGTACTCTTACTTTTTTTAAAAACTGCTAAATGTTCTCTAAATTTAAAAAATAAGATATATTTTATAATTATAACAATTTATGGTTTAACGCTGTAACACGAGGTTTCGCGACTGCGTAAGTGCTCAATGCCAAGCTTAAGAGCGGGGTCTCGTCGGCCATATTTGCATTCTAGAGTATAACCTGTAGTAGGTGCTGCTTTAACGGTGAAGTTATGAAAATAAAAAAGTTATACTACTGTGAGCCAGGTAGCGCAACATAAAGTATTATAAATAAAGAAGTTACACTATTGAAAGCCAGGTGGCGCAATAAAAATTATTATAAAAGTTTAGTGGTGGGAATAATCGCGATTATTCTCTTGAGAATGTTCGTTATCGCACGACTATTTTTGCGATAGTTTTATCAGTTAGTAAGGTAAATGCTTTTTATTGTTACGTTATAATTTAGATTTTCTATAAATTGCGGTATTTGTTTTCTTGAATAGTCCTCGTGTACCAACTTATTTTTGTTTTCTAATTTTTATTTTGAGTTCTAATTGAAATTGCGTTTTGTGTGTTCTTGTTAATTTTTTGTAATTAACAGTATGGTTAATTTTGTGTTTTGAACCTAAAATTTATAAGGAAACTTGTTTATCTTTATATTTATGGCATTGGCCTCATCCTTACACTTACCACATAAAATTTGTTGATTATTGTTACATATCGTAAATTGTTAATGTTAATTTTCCATTAGCTTAGATATTTTTTCGTTAAGATTTTGTTCTGTTTTCGACATTAGTTATATTGTTTTGAAATTGTAAATACGCCATTTTTATTTTTCATTTGGATTTCGAGTCTAAACCGATTTGAATTCGGCGACTTTCGTAATCAACTATTCGTAAATTTGATTTGCCAGAGTCGTGCGCATCGACGACACTTTTCACAAGGCATTTTCTTGGAAAATTTTGTAAATTCTGTTATTATGTTGTTTCTTATTTTATATCCCAGTGCTGTTTAGTAATTACCTCTAATTTAAAAGCTTTGGTAACTTGCTATTTCCGATTTATTTTTCGATACTTTTGTACCACATTTAAGTACGGCACTGATTTATTTTTGGTGGTTTCTGAGACCTTTTTAACCTGAGTTTTTTTGAAACATTCTTCTTTTTTTTACGTGAGGATTATTAGCCAAAAGTGGTGATGGCATGTACATGGTTCATCTTTTAGGGCAATTTGAATTGAATTAATGCCTTCTGAATTATTCAGGATTTACAGATCATTGTACTATTATTTCTTACTAATCGTGTGAAAATTGAGATTTAGGGTAAGAAAAACTCATTTAATTGAGGATCACTGTGTCGCATCCACGTGGCTTTTTTAAATCGTATTTTTGGGTTTTACAACGTACCCTCTCGAGGTAGGTCGCAGAACGCTTTAATTACGTTACAACGTATATCGTCATAATTTTATTCTTTTAGGGTCCTTTCCCAGGGCATAAAATTTCATCCTTAATACTGCTATTTGACGTATTAATCAGCCGCCATCTGGTAATTTTATCAACGGAAATTTTATGGAAATCTACTTTAAGGTCAGGCATTTTCCTATTTTTATTTACGAAAGAGGATTTCGAAAATTAATCGGACGCCACCGCCTTATTATCGTTCGTTACTGAATTAAGTAATTTTTTTGCATTATCAGTTGTAAGATTATTATATTCGACTGCTTTTTATTAATTTTATTCTAAAGCACATTGTAAAGTTTAGTTATTAAGTCGTTGGTCATATAGCATCTAGTATTACATTCAATTTATATCAGTTCTTTTGTTTATTTTTTTTTAAACTGCAATTTGTCTTCCGGTTGGGCGAATGTTGCATTCGCGCGTTAGTGGCGCGTCGCTACATTTGATCTATTACGCAATTCGCGCTATCGCTGCTTACGTAAGCTACGGTTGTCGCTTTGGATTATTTTTTTGTCAATTAATTATAAATCGTACGCGACTCGTGACCCCGCTCGGGTGGATCTTCACCTAAAGGTGGCAAATTTGCTATTATGTTCATTTATTATTTACATTTGAATGTTTTATTATATGAATGTGTCTCTTAGCGTTGTTTTCTTTTATTTTGTCCTGCATAGAACAATATATTTGTGTGACACCCGTTTAGGGGTTGGTGGTGTGTCAAAAACCGCAACGTTTTGGAAGGGTTTGGAACGGGTACTCAACCTCTTGGCGCCCAGTTATATTCATTGCTTCATTCAGATCGCCCACGCCGTCTCCACTGCGAAGTTAGCCGCGGCAGTCCAACCCTAACCTTTACGTCCACTCGTTGGTGGTCGTATCATTATCAAGAGGTTTTTATTACACCGGAGCAGAAATCGTTTTTACAATTTTAGAAGCCAAAGTTACATCGGAGGATTTCCAAAATGGTGCCAAAATTCCTAAAAAAATTATCTTCACCTAGGTACAGAGACATTTTTAAAATTTTTTTTTCGGGGTTTTAGATAACAAAATTTGAAATTTAAAAAAAGAAATCTGCTACAAACAAATTCACAACGCTTAGAAAATAAATTGTTATTCAAAAAAATTCTATTTTTGCAAATGACGTCAGAAAATTGAAAATAAAACTTAAAAAAATTACTGAAATCTATTGTGATAGGTGGTACCACGTCGAATTGTAACTTCAACTGTTCAGATCCGCGCAAGTGTTAACGTACACAAACACGATACTGTCTTCTCGGAAAGCATAAAACTGATATCATTACAGGAAAGACGTACCTATCAACATTCGTGTTTTTATTATTCAGTACAAATACATAAATATGAAATTAGTTGTAATTTTTTATTCTCCACAACTTTTGTCTAAAATAATTAAGACAGTCAACATTTGCGTTGAATAGTGTTTAGTTTTACATATACATATTATGTAAAATCCCTATGTTCTAAAATCTATATACCGCACTACGTTTAAAAACACAACAAATCAAAGTTTGTTTCTATTGCCTAAATCTTACACGCTCACAAATGTTTTGAGGATAAACTTACATAACAAAAAAAATTCTTTTTTGTGCTGCCAACATTGCAAACATCAATATTCGTTCGTTAGTGTAGTTACGTAATGAACGAAAAAAGCTCTAGGGTGGCAAAATGAAAACTAGGAATCCACATAAAAGTAATTGTTCAAAGTCAATTAATATATTAGAATGAGTATGCGACAGGTGGAAAAATCATTTTAAAAATCTTGAAATTCAGTTAAAATTGAAGAAAAACGATGTTAAAGTTAATGTCAAATCTGACAGATTTAGTAATAAATGTAGTACCAACTCATTATATTTCTGTTGATTTTTTTTTTTTCAAAAAAGAATGTAATTTTATGAAAGGCAACACAAAAAATAATGTACATTACTCTCGTCGAAAGAATCATAGCATAACTCACTCACATGCAACGCTCGGCCGTGCGGCCTCGCGTCGCATTAACGTTCGTTATGCTATTTCTTACTTTCGACTCTTGTTACGTAAACTACTATTTGATTACACCGGAATGTTACAGCTACTACTTGTTTATCTTATGCATAGCAGTAAAATACGATATGACACATGGTTATCAAGCTATAAAATGTGATATAATACGTATACTTTCAGTATACGTTCTTGTTCTTTACATACGTTTAATATAGAACGGTTGTCTTTGATTATAAATTATGCAAGAATGCAGAACACACCCACAAGAATTTTTAATGCTCACTTGCTTTTAAAAGAGTACTAAAAAGGAATTATCTTATACATTTCAATAAACTTAAAGTAAATATTTTAGGTAGAACCATATTACTTTTTGTAAATGAGAGAAGTAATCCGTTTTTAAGTCAGAAAAATGATTTCTTTTCTACTATTCTTACTAATGAACATCTGTATGTTGCTCCTAAGGTCATATCGCGCTAGTTTGTTTTTTTTGTTTTTATGACTATATAAGAGCAATTAGTAATGCTTTTTTTCCACAACCGCTATTGTTACTTTATAAGAGATCGATGTGTACGATAGTTATTTTATAGGCAATCGATGATCGGTTTTTTGAAGAGGCTGCAATGTTTTACAAAACTTGTTTATAATTTCTTAAAAGCATTTTGGCAATACTGAACTTTCGAATTATTTCTCATATATCTACACTTCTACACACAAGTGAAACATAGTACAGAGCAATACTATCTCAATAATACATTGTTTATCACTAAAGAGCGGAAGTTGATGCAGTAAACATCATCAAATAAAATATAGATACATCTAATTTACAGCGCTCCCTTCGAGAAGTAGTTGAACTTTTATACAGCTTTACTTCTACAAATATACCGCTAGGTTCGCTCTGCAATGAATTTAACTAGTTTATTTTAATTTGTAGCGTTAATAAGCAAAATTAGCATTTTAGCTTGAAATATGTTACAAACCGCTAAATTTCGCAGGGGATGGTACAATTTTGAATTACGTAAAGTAAAAAAAAAATTTGAAATTTTCAATATTTAATAATTTATTGTGGTCTTATTTTAACTACTATTTCTATAAAAACGGTGTTAACCCCAAAAGCTAAGAACAGTCTTTAAGGTAAGCTTTGGTTTTTATGAAAATTTTGCGTTATAAGGCTAAAAAAGATGATTTAAAATCACATTTGATTTCACCGGTAGCGCCATCTCGAAGAATTCGTGCTGTGGAGCCCCCTCTTAACGGAACCCACATTACAAGCATAACCTGCTACTTGATGCAGCGTTGCCAACTGTCAAGACTGCAACAATTCTGATATCTGGAATGAATTATGCTACTTCAAAGGAAAATAATTCCACGCTTTATTTTTTTATAAATGGTCCATTTTAGTGCTAGAATATTGAAATCAAACGCATTTTCGACATTTTCATTACAATCATTTCAATAACATATACGAATTTTAAAATTGTACATAGCTTCATAAAATTTAACATTTATTTTTCTACTTCAAAACTCTTACAGCAGCCTCTTTAGATTAATATGTTGACTTGCCAATATATTACCGTTAACAGTTACAGGTAATTAGTTTATCTCTCTTTTTAGCTTTGATTAAATTTACCTTGCTAAAAATACGATTCAATCGGTGTTTGAATGCCAACTTAAACAACGAAACTGATTAAACTCAAATATAACTAATATTTTATCGTCGACCGGTAAAAAAATAGTTACGCTGTTTTACTTTTGTAGAAAATATCCCAAAAAAATTCTACAATAACAAAATCATCTCACAAAAACGTGGGATTAGTAGCTCATAATTTTCAATGCCACGTATACCTTATTAATTCCACTTGTAGCATAAGTATCCTACGGTTGGCAACACTGACTTCTTGCCTTGTGTTTGCATTAAGCAGTGGCGGCTAGTGGTCAATCCTACAAGAGGGTCATTTAAGAAAAATGCAATTATCACAAAAAGGCTAAAAAAACATTCTTACAGTAACGTGATTTATATTTAAGATCAATTATATTTAAGATTTAAAATATTCGTCTATAATTACAATCACCAAAAAGATAAATAACAAGCTCTTTAAAATTTACAATGATTTTTCAATGCTTAGCATAGAAATGCAAATCTTTCATGTCTCACAATATTGCCAATTGCGTATAAATGTTTTAATTCTTTTTAACACAGAGAAACATCGCTCTCTTTCTACTGTAGTCATATGTAAAGTAAATCAATTGTTTTATTTAATATATGTATCTGTTTTTAGTTTTTACAAACATTTTCATTATGGTCTTTCATTAATCTCACAAGTGCTTTTTACTTTTTCTTTTGAATGCTATAAATCCGTAACATTATTTTTACACCATATTGATTAATGCTTCATCTGAAAACAGTAAACATAAAACACTAAAATCTATTATTTATTAACAAATCCAATCTAATGAATCATACACAGATTCTTTAAAATTACTATAAACTAGTTTATTTTTATGTTTACTGGTTGGTCAAATTTGAAGTAAAGGCCGAGGACGAGTATTAAATTTAAATTCTAAATGTTTAAACAATTATAAGCTTCATCATTGTCTAGTACCACCGTTATTATGAAACAAAAACGATGTCTCCCTTAAGAATATTATTCATCAACTAAGAAAATCGACTGTAAAGTTTATCATATGTGATAAGAAATTTACATTCTAGCATCTGTATTTTACACACACGTGCTACGAAAATAACGATAGATGACGTAAATCACGTAAGCAATGTAAGCATTGCACTCAAAGATAATTGCACTAAGTATTATCTTTAGAGACCCTGCGCAAGCATTTAAACGTTTGCTTATCTTCTTTTTAACTCGCATAAAATTGTATTATGTGTGTCTCACTCTTGATTACAATGACTATCATCGTAATATAATGTAAATGCGGACACAAGTACGTGTCATTCTCGGGTAAATTTGCAAGTTTTCGTATCTGTTGCGTTTAAATTGACAATTATTGAAAGCCGCGAAATCTAACGGCTGATAATTTGATTTAAACGCAAATTTTCTGTAATTTTAATGCAAATAAAATACATTTCTTATTCATTTTTGGAGGGTCATTGACTAAATGACCTAATAGAGAAGCCGCCACTGGTATTATGTGTAGGTAACTTGACTAAAATACCAATTATTGGTATTGTCCTTGTTTATATACATTATAGCCTTGTTTATATACATTGTAGTTAGACAATGATTGCGCTAAAATTGGAAACATTAATTTGCATGCAAAACCCCAAGTAGTACACAAACGTACAAGTTACGTCGTTTTTTAGTGGTATTTGGTAACTTACGTAAAAACAACAAAAGAGTACGTAACTAGCACGTAATATTTTTACTAATTTGACACGTAACTTTTAAAACGTACTAAGTACGTAACAATTACGAATAGTTTTTACTCGTGAGTATTTGTACGTAATCTGCCCGGAATTTTTTTCTCCAATTTAACACGTAACTTTTGGAACGTACAAAGTACGTAACATTTACGAATAGTTTTTACACGTGAGTATTTGTACGTAATCTGCCCGGAATATTTTTCTCCAATTTGACACGTAACTTTTGGAACGTACAAAGTACTTAATATTTACGAATTATTTTTACATTTGACAATTTTTTCGTTAAGTGTATGTACTAGTTTTTATGAATAACTTATAAGCATTAGTTTTATTTACATAATTATAGGAGGTAAGTATGAAATGTTTTAATTTCAACATGACACTTTTAAAACTTTTTGTTCTGTTACAAGTCGTTTAGACGTTTAATTATAAAAGAGAAATATGATTGATGGCTGGGCTAAAATAAAGTAAGCGTAAATAAATATTCTGTTATAGTTGTGTTGGTTGTGGTCAATAAAGTGATAATTTTTTGTTTTGTGGTGGTATTGCTGTCACAATGGAATTTTCATCTTTCAATTCTTATTTTTAACAATGCACAATTAAATGTTACACGGGGTAGGTATCGTAACCACTAAAACGTCTTATGTTTATTAAGCACTGCACGAACCCCTCTTGCGGCCTGCCCAAAAAGATATTCATGAACGCGATACGCGATAGTCACCTAACCTCCAAATTTTTTTGTATTTATGCTAAGTATTTATGTATTATGAATGATATTAACATTTTAACATCATTCGATATTATAGTGTTATCATTTTCTTTTATTCGAAATATATATCTCATTGTGGCCCTTTTAAATAATATAATGTATGCGGGAGTACAATTTGAAAATAATGATGGAGATGAAGAAGGCTCCATTTCCATTGTTGGAAGAGCTTGGCTGACCCCGAAAAAAAAAAAGAAACATTTTGGCCAAACATTAACAGAAACGACAATAATAAATTTGACAAGTTAGTTAAAGCAAATACTCAACCGTCTGATGACTGGAAAATTTTTAAAATTCAAAGAGTTTTTTTTGAAACTGGTAAGTACCTATAAATTTTATCAACTGTTTATTTAATTATACTCGCGCTTGTTGATATTTTTATATAAATAAAATAATTTTGTGACGTAGAATACATATTATACAAAGCTATTTAATTTGTTTTCCTTTCTTGAAACAGACGATTACCAGAAAGCACATAAGAAAATAAAACTATGTGAAATGTATTCAGACGTTCAAACTACTGATATAGAAGATGATGTTGTATTAAAGAAACGGAACGTGCCGAAACCATCAAGATTTTTAGAAGATTTTGATAACGGTAGTCAATCCTTTGAAGGTGAATATGATAATCGTAATACAATTCGAAGACCACCGCCATTCATGGTAGAATCGAGATTACCACAGGCATCTTGCAATGAAGGTAAAATTATATTAATTAGCTATATCTATTTATCTAATAGTAAGGTACCGTCAGTACTTAGAGGTAAAGAATCTTTATTAAATAGTAAAATAAGGTTATGTACCTACCAACTGTTACTGAAATATGACATTTTATTAATTCATTATTTTCACACTTGCTTATAATTTATAATAAGTAAATGTTATTTAATTTACATCATTTGACGTTGATTAATTGTTTATTACTTTTTGTACTTCAAGAACCTTCCAGTGCCCCAGCTTTGTACACCACAACGCCTTCAAGATTATTGGAAAATACTTTCATAGTCGGTTTTCCATTTTTAAATAAAACCGATTTTCATGATTATCCAGTAAAATCATCTAATCTTTATATTTTTGTCGTGAAAGGTTTGGCAACTGTACCAGAAACACATTCTATTTTACAAATAATGTCTAAATGCTCTGTATTGCCTTTGAAAAATGATTTGTTTGCTTCTTTTCCTCTTTTACATACAATCGATTTACTATTTAATTAAAACTGTATTTGCTAGGCTTGTAAGTATAGTGTTTTGTTTTTTTTTAAACGAAGAATTAACACGTGTAATATTTATTGCTTAATATATAAGTATGGGTGTTATTTTGCTTCATAAAATATTTAGTTACTATACTGTAATAATGAGTTATGCATTCTTTTTTATTTCAGTTTTTTATTATAAGAACGTTTACTTTTAATAATTTTATTTTATCATTTATTTCGTATACCCTATGCATATTGCAATATCTTAAATAAATACATTATATATTTATACATTGGTTTTTTTTACGTAATTTGCACATAAACGAATACGTAGATTGCACGTAAGCCAATACGTAGATTGTACGTAATTCAATACGTATATCACACATACTCTTCTACGTACATTGTACGTAAATTATTACGTCCTACGTACGTATTTTTTTACGTAACGTAGCTGAGACATTTGCACGTGTATGGTACGTAAAGTTACGTATAGAATAACGTACCTAGTACGTGAAGAATACGTAGCTTGCTGCTTGGGACGCTAGTAGTTTTGGATGCAAACACAAAGTTGACATATCTGGCGCTGCTTTTATTAATATTACAAATTTCTAAGTTACTAATCAGTATATTCTCTTACAGTAATCTATAAAGATACAGTTGCAGAGGTTTGGAAAAGACATATGTTCTTTTTATTACATGTAAAATAACCTTGAAAGAAAATTATATCTATGCACGATAACACTTATGTTCGGTCTACGTAAACAGCTGTTATTCTAAAAAACATAATCATTCCTCTAATTTCTAATAGAAGACAATTTTATAATTGAACGTACATTTTCTAATTTGTATATACTTTTTTATAGCATTCGAGCAATCAAAACAATAAAATAAACTACCAAATTTACAAAATTTCTATTCAAATTTGATATAAATTAGATTAAAGTTAACTAATATATAGATAAAAATGGCGGAAAGTGAAAACGCTTTGAATTTGCTTCCCGACAAACCATGTAAACATTGCAAAAGTATGCCCAAATTGGGTCTAAAGTGTAAAAATTGTGGTAGTGTATTCCATCCTGGATGTGTAAAATACATAAAAAATGTTAAGTTGATTAACGATAATCAAGTAATATGTTGTGCAAATAGTGAAACCGAACCAGTTGCCGCTAGTGAACTTTGCACCAATATTAATACTACGAATATCGTCAACAACGGCGACGTAAGTTCAATCGAAATTAATTATTTAAAATCGTTATTAGCTCACAAAGACCTAATAATTAACAATCAGCAAGATACAATTGAATCGTTAAAAGCTCAAGTAGGATTATTAAATACATTGTTATCTTCTACTTGTTAATACAGTAGCCGGCTCTCTTCAACAAACTAGTAACTATATTCAATCATACAGTGACGTCATCAAAAATCAAAATCCGTTAAAAAGAATGCAATCGAATTGCGTGGAAATAAATCAAACGTAGATAGTGCATCCAAAATAATACTAACAGATAACTCAAAATCCTTGAAAATTGCAAATAAACAAAAATCAAAATTGAACGAAATACTTAATATAAATAGCGATTTACCTTTAAATAACTCACAATCTAACAATACGGTACTCGATATAGAATTATCACCAAACAATGCTGGTTTCGTAACGGTTTCTAATGAAAGTATTAAAAAAAAACAAAACAACTTTAGGAACGAATATTGCCGATAATGAGAATGCAATTGTAAATAATAACAATGTAGAAAACGACTGGTTTTCGGTTGTTAGAAAAAAACCTAAAGCACTTAATCGTAAGTACAATCCAGGAACATTTGGTTCATGCGAAGATAGTACTTTAAAAGCAGCTGAAAAATATGTTCATTTACATATCTACCGTTTATCTGTAGATTGTACGGAAGACATGTTAATTGACTACTTAAAATCTAAAAACATTAAAACAGTTAAATGTAATAAACTTACGGCGAAACATCCAGAAGAATATTTCTCTTTTAAGGTATCTGTTGCTGAGAGAGAGCTGGATACTGCAAAGGATCCGAAGATTTGGCCTGCAGGTGTAATCATTAATCGTTTTTTAGTGTTTCGCTCAAAAATATCTAAACCGGAAACATAATTCAAAAGTCTCCTGTGTTTAACATAAATACAACCAATAAAGTCCTAAAATTTAAACTATTTCATCTAAATGTACAGTGCATTCGGAATAAATTAGACTTACTAGAAGTGTTCTTAAGTGACAAAGATTATGATTTAATTTGTGTTAGTGAACACTGGTTATCTGAAACTGATCTTACAAACGGTTTAAAAATTGGTGAGTACGAGCTAGTGTCCGCTTTCTGTCGAAGTAAAGCAACACACGGGGGAGTACTTATATTAAGTAAAAATAATATAATTGTTAAGGAACTAAACGCTGTTAAGTTGATGTCATTAGAATCGCATTGTGAAGTCACTGCACTATTATGTAAAACGTTTGATATAGTTATTCTTACAATTTACCGTTCGCCCTTAGGAAACTTCAAAACTTTTATAAATAATCTGGATAGTATCTTAAGTATATTGACTGATTACGCAAAAATTGTTATAACGGGAGATTTTAATGTCCACTTTAATACCAATGATGTGCACTCAGTACAATTATGTAACTTATTGACTTCTTTCGGATTTATTCAAACAATCTGGCAAGCAACAAGATTAACCAATTGTTTAGACAATATATTTATTAATTTTAATATTGATAATTTTACATCTGATATTGTTGATTCGCATTTATCTGATCATCTGGGACAATCTATTACAATTAATTGCGTGTCTAAAAATGAAATGTTCCATATATATAGCATCTACAGACCAATAACAACAGTAGGACGTAATTCCCTTTTTACTTTATTAAGAGAAACAAACTGGTCTGATATAATCAACATTGACGACGACTCTAACGAGAAATTTAATTGTTTTTTTATTCATTTGTACACTGCATTTAACAAAGCTTTTCCTGAGCAGATGGCTAAAACACGACAAAACACCTACTGCATAAAATGGTTTAGTCAAAATCTAAGAAGCATACGCAACTACTACCATTTAGTCTGCGAGTTGTACAGAAAATATAAGACAAATCATCTTCAAAAACTCAAGAGGTCTACTCGTTCCTACTATCAAAACGCAATCAGAGATGCTCGCATTTCGGCCAATGATACTGCAATTAATTCTGCGAGTAACCCTATAAAATCAATGTGGAATATTGTAAATCGATATAGAAAATCTAAGCTGAACACAAAACCCAATATATCTGCAAACGATTTTAATACATATTTTGTAGGACAGACTGTCCAAATAACAAATAAAACATATAATCATCATAATAAATTAGATCCCATCGATATATGTAAATTGAAAACGTCTAATCTTAAAAAATTTAAATTTGAATATACTTCACATATTGAAATCAGAGACGTACTACATTCATTAAACAACAGCAATAGTAAAGATGTGTATGGTGTTACCGTAAATCTTATAAAAGCAACATATGTTTATACATTGAACCACTCGTAAAATTAGTTAACAGCGCTTTTTTAGATGGCGTCTTTCCGGAATTACTGAAAATTGCGACAGTCACACCTATTTATAAAAAAGGCGATGTAAATGATGTAAACAATTATCGACCGATATCAATACTTCCAGCATTTTCAAAAGTATTTGAAAAAGTGATGTATACGCGCATAGCAAAATATTTAGAAAATAACAATCTTCTTCATAAACATCAATTTGGTTTCCGATCGGGACGATGTACATCCGACGCAATACTATCGTTTGTCACCAACACGCTAGACTGCTTTGAAAATGGTCAATACTGCAAAGCAACATTTATAGATTTGTCTCGTGCTTTCGATTGTATCTCCCACAAAATTCTTTTAAATAAACTAAAGGTGATATACGGGTTCGATGTAGTCAGTTTATCGTTAATTAAATCATATCTGTCAAACAGAAAACAATCTGTTCGTATAAACAATAAAAATAGCGAAATGCTTAATCTAAGCAAAGGTGTACCACAAGGTATAGTATTCTAGGACCGCTTCTGTTCTTAATTTTTATTAACGATTTACCTACATACATACCAGAAGAATGTACCCTTTTACTATACGCCGACGATACCACCATGTTAACTAAACATAATAATCTAGATACATTAATTGAAAAAGCAGATTACTATTTTGACTATGCCAAAGACTGGTTTCAAACTAACAGTTTAAGTGTAAATACAGCTAAAACCGCAAACTTAGTGCTATCCTTAAAACCTATTAACACAGAGAACACAGACTTTGTAAAATTCTTAGGAGTTTACATAGATTCTAAATTAAATTTTAATAAACACATCGATTTCATTGCCGCTAAATTTAGTGCTAATTTGTTCGTGCTTCGACGACTGTACAATGAGGTGTCGTTTCAGACACTAAAGAACGCATACTTTGGGCTATGTCACAGCCTACTATCTTATTCAATTTTAGCATGGGGACATTCTTCATCCCATAGCCGCTTATTTAAACTGCAAAGACGTGCTATAAGAATCATTAATAACTTAAATTATAGACATGACTGTCGAAAATCATTTACAGCTAATGAAATTCTTACAATGCCTAGTATTTTTATTTTGGCTTCTGTCTGTCATGCAAGAAAAAATATCAATAGTTACACGTAACAATTTGAAATTCATAACCACGACACAAGAGGCAAGGATTTGTTACGAATTCCGTACCGCCAAATGAATAAAACGCTGAATAGCCCTGAAATTTATTCACAAAATTTTTTTAGCCGTTTACCGGAATCAATAAAAATCCTACCATACACTTCTTTCAAAAAACGAATCAAAGATTGTCTTGTACATAACGCCTTCTATTCGTATGAAGAGTTTTTAGAATTTAATATATTGTAATATTTATAATAAATTTATGTACTGACTTGTGTAAGCATATTTCTTTTTTGCAAACATAAATAAACATTATTTATATTATTATTATTATTATTATTATTATTATTATTATTATTATTATTATTATTATTATTATTATTATTATTATTAATTAATGAATACATATGCTGATAAAAATTTATAAAAGATATATAAATAACGAAATGACTAAAAAGGTTTATAAATTTTGGTGGGCAGGCATGTTTAGCTAAGGATGGTCCTTTTATGTCAATAAACAGAAAGATTCTACATGTTTTTGTTTATTGACATAATAAAAACACATCTGGGGTCTAGTATACTTTAGACAAAGTTGGTATCATTTCTGGCCGAATGCTTGCGTTTTTAATTATGCAGTGCACGCCGCTTAATGGAATCACGTTGAGACTTGAAGTTTTCGATAACAATAACCGAATGATAACAATATCCAAAATTCAGAAAAAATGGTTATTTGATAGAAAGCATGTTACGCCCTGAGCAAATTTTCCTAAATCCGGTACTGTTTCATTTATTTAAGTTAGACGTATGAGAATTTGCTGTTGTTGCTAATCTTACGCTTGATTTCGTTACATTTTAAAGTTGATAATTTGTAATTTATGATTAATTAAGAGCGTATTATCTTCGCTTAATACGTGATTAAATGCTGCTTTTCTACAAGTCCTTATAAATATTTTTGTTTAAAATATCATTTACTCGAGCGTTCTTACGAGTTTGCTGACGAATTTATTTTGTTATCTTCTGAGGTCATTATAACCTTAGGTACTTCGTTTCCTTCTTTAATCAGTTCTTGACAAACTCTTGTTGAGATCACTTCAAAAATTTGCTGTACCTTGGAAGTACTAACGTTTACTTAAACACGGTGATTTTACCGGATATTACGTTGAAACCTTCCTAACTTTTAGTATATCTATGGAACCTGTTTCTTTCCTAAAATTACTAAAAATCGTATATTTACGGCTATACGTTACTTTAAATTTTAAAAGTGTACTTAGTTTTCTTAACGCTGGATTATTGTACCCAGGTAAAGTACTTAGTTTTTGTTTTATTTAGTTAATCTAACTTCGCTCCTCTTCCTTCCTCTTTATAGCGGTGTTTCTTACGACGAAATTGTTCTAATTCATATGAACGTTTTCTCCAACGGATTGTTTACTCCACGTGTGAAAGTTCCTTCAACTACCAAAATACTCCGTTCATCTGTAAACTCTACTAACTCTACGCTGAGAAGTCAACTTCGATTGCACCAACTGACGCTACGTGAAAAAAAACTAACCGTTAACCTTCGTTTTATTGTGAATTAATTCATATTTGTGCAAATCTCTAAGATTTGATTTTCTACATTGAACTTTTAATCAAAAACCTACTTGCTTAATCAACTTTAGAAATTCAAGAACTTTTCCTTATACTTTAAAACTTTACAATTTTCTTTTTTTTTGCTATTTAAAATTCACTTTTGTTATTTAAACTTTGGCTTAATTTACTTAATTTAATTTCTCTTTGTTTTTATAAGAAGTTGTTATCTGATTTACCTTGAAATTTGTTGACTTATAACGTAATTGTAACTGACCTATTAACCTACATAAATTTGGTCGCGCATCTCCTGATCTACGAGATAGTAAACTTGAACGTAACTCTAATTCTCGGCTGTTATTTGCCGACGGCCAATTGTTTGTTTTAAATATTTTATTTAAGGAAACTTCGACTGGAAATACCGTGCACGGAGTTCCATCAGCGAAGTAATAAGGTAAGATTTTTTTTTGTATTTCAAATTTGAAATTACTGTCTTGTCGAATAACGATCGCTGCCCCAAATTAATTTTTTTTGTTGTTTGTTTTGCGAACCTAACGTAATTAAATTAGTTTTACTATTTTTGTTTTAACACAAGGTAATTTAGATCCTGTATTTTTGTAATATTTGAAATCCATTATCGATTGTTTTACTCAACTTCACTCATATTTTGTTTGCATAATTCAAAATTGAATATTTTATTGATTATTTTGTAAATTGCTATTTATTCTAAATTCATTATATTTACATCAAATTTACTGATTGCTATTTATTGCTTAACCTTCCCCGTTTTTTTTCTTTCAGCAACCCTTCGCTACTATTAGAGCCCTGTTAAACTTTTACAATTTACTTAACAGGACCGTAACTAAACAAATTGTGTAGCGCCTATTTCTAACAATTTCTAATCACTATTTGACTAATTTAATCTACCACAACATCTTTGATTTAAATATTCCCCTCACAATTTCTAACCCACCCCATTTTGCCTACAAGAACCGAGCTACTGCGGCCATCGCTCCATTTAAATTTAGTTACCCATAATTCTTACCGTAACAAGCAGTAAATACATACAGCGTGTATGTGATTAACAGAGGTTGTCAATACAAGCATTTTTATAAAACGTTTAAAAAAATCAAAACATTAAAAATAAATAGATTTTTTTTGACTCAGTGGTAAGTTTTAAGATTTTGTTGTTTACTCTTGTTAGTTTGTTCAATATAAACATTATGACTTTGTAAAATTATAAAATAATTTTTTACATTACTCTTAACGGTTGTTAGTTTTTGCTCTACTTTGACTCTTGTTTTTGTTGTTTGTTACTTATTTATACATTGTCTTTATGTGTTTTTTTTATTAAGGATTGTCCTGATAAAGTGCTAAAATATAAGCACGAAACGTCGCAGATTAACTGGACTAGTAATTCCTTGTTTCCTCCTATATAAAGAAATCATTTAGTTTTACTTGTAACTAAAGTATTAATACCAGGGGGCAAACCTTTTGATCCATTAAATGAACGTATAAATAAATGTCTTTGTGGTAACTTTAGTTGAAATTAAATTGCTATAGGGCTGCCAATTAATCATAGTATAATTCAGAACATTTTTATTAACGTAAATCATAAGTAACACAATGACACAATTAACAAAATTGTGTATTACAAATAACCAGCAATATGAACTTAAATAAATACAACAGTCATCAATCACTCAGAATAGAAAATCATACAACTTTAGATACATTAATAAGTAAGAAAAAACATGCAAACTATTCGATGTCAAATTCGGAACCCTATTAAATTATCAACTATTACATTATGTTGATATGTTGTGTTAATCTATTAACGTTAAAAGCTCAGATCAAACAATGTCTTGTTTAGATGTGATATTATTTGATTAAAAGTAATTTTTTAAAACATTATTAATATTATCCAGTGTCGGGGCTTTATTTTCAAAAATGAATCCCTGTACTATTATTTGAAAATTGTTTTTAATTGTCTCATCAAGTCGATCATTTTGTATTAATTTAAAACATGACACACACATTGATTTTGGAATGCCTACAAAAAATTTACAAATTAGAACTTTCAATTGATATCATAAGCAAAACATATCTGCTTCTTTAGAGAGTTTAGATACAATAACAACAGTTTTGCATCCTATAGCCAGAATCGTAATACAAAAATTTTAGTTTACTGGAGTTTACAACGCAAAAATAACACAAAAGTTAAAAGACGATAGAAAAGCAAAATGGCTTAATAAACAAACAACAGTATCTGCGGATGTGTAAAAAAGACTGTAATTTGGCCACTAGGATCGCAGGAATTGAGCGCGGTAAATTTAAATCACTTCTCGTAGTCATTAAATACGTTATAGTCTTCAGAATTTAAGATGGCGTTTCAAATGATGTTTTTTAGATGTAAAATGGATGATTTTAATTCCTAGATAACTCGATAAATAATCATTTTTATGAATTTTTCAATGAATGAAATTGTTGTTAAAGGTCCTTAGTTATGTTTAAAACAAATTTTAAACGAAAAAGTATGAATAGATTATCAGGGTAACGCGCACAAAGAGCTCCATTTTTGGAATTGTTCGATGGCAAAAAAAGTGAAGAATTGTAATAGTCATATGCAAAAAATTGTATTTAATATTTTTTTGGTATATCATAGATTACGTTAAACCTATATTTATTAAATTTAAGTAAATAATTTTGAAGTTATCAAAGAAAATCATTTTTAGGGTGACATCTATTGGTTAGAGGTGTTACTAGACATATTTCTAAAGAATTGTCAATTTATGATAGCTTCTTTTAAAACTTTAGTTTGGCATTTTGATTGTAGGTGTCACACGCACATAAACAATATTTGGTACTTTTGAAACTGATAAATCACATAGTAACAACACATACATACATTTATCTTTGGTAATAACCTACAATTTAGTCTACGTATATCTACGTATTCTATTCCTGAGCTATTTTGACTTTTAAAGATCAAAACCTCACTTTATTTTATAGCATTTAAAAATTATTAAAATAAATGATATACGTATTCATTAATACAGTAAAAGCTCTCAAGAAACTCTTTTTGGGTATTAGAAGATAAATTGTCCGAAGTAAGAGGTTTTTGTACAGTTATTTAAATAAACCCATATATTAAAAATGCATAAAGCTTCAAGACTAATGAGGAATGTTAAATTGTAATAAACTAATTTTTGTTGTACAAAGTTAAAGAACGGTTAATGGTTATTATGAATAACAAAAGTTGTTTTGTTTTGTTTTTTTATTAACTTTTATCTACATATTTATTTAAAGTACCAGAGTTCAATTTGATATTCTAAAGAACAAGTTTTTATTTTTAAAAAAATTTATAAGCTACCCTTGGAATAGGAATTTCCTATAGTAGCAACAAAATAGTCAAAAATTATGCTAACTGTAATTTTAGAGTTAAAACTGTTATAAAATGCATATAATTAGTGTTATCAGTATCATCAGCAAATTAATAATAAATACCAAAAAATTGTAGAAAACAAGAATGAATACAAAACAAGAAATCGACAGTAATGAAAACAAGCAACCGAATTTAATAATCACAAATTTAATTAAAAAACATTGTTATTTTAGAGTTGCATCAACTTTTTTAAGTTCTTCATTTAAAAGAATACTCTCTCTTTCTTCTCTCGCTTTCAATATATATGGCGGATCTTTGCATTTTTTATTCAGTCGAATATTTCCATGCATTCTTTATACGGTGTATATTTTAATGATTGTCCAGTATTTGAATTTGCCGCTTGTTTATTCGTCAACAAACCAACATTGTTTGATTATAGAATGATTATAGTTACTAGAATGACAACGCGGCGAATTCAAACACCGGACAATCATTAAAATACGCACTGTAGAATTGACATAACGTTGGAATCATTTCATTTTTCCACAAATCATCGTCTTTTGTAATTTTTTTAACATGAAGGAGCTTATCATCATTAGAATAAACAATAAAATAGCATACTTCTCTATTGCAGATTTTTAATTGACCCTGAATCTAAAAGAGATCATAATGGCAATGAAAAATTGAAATAATAGTTTTTATGTATCCGGCTGCTTGCAGGTGTACCGTGGGCGTTAAGATAAGATAATCGCAAAGAAATTGATACGTGCTGTTTGCATTTACTAGCAGATATCTGTTACTTGGTCGCTTCTTTATCAGTCATTGAATAAAAAAATATAAATCTAGTAATGTTATATGTTGTTCGGATACTAATGAAGGAATAAAACTTCAATTTGTATTTTTCAATTTTTATTTTACAGATTTTGAGCGGTGAATAATTTAAAAAAAATATTTGATTCTTATTTTTGCCATTGTACATGATAATGAGTGGTTAATAATTTTTGTGTACTCATTGAGTTTATGAGATAAGTTAACTTCATCAAAACAATGTCTTGGCGCATCTGTTTTTTTAAATTAAACGCTTAAGTATTTATTTTTCAACTTTGAATTTTTGTGATATTTATTATTAAATAATTAAAAAACAAACTATTATGTTCAAAAAATGGAGACGTCATGCCATTTTCATTATTCAGAATAACAACACTGTTTTGAAGTATTTTCAACGAACGGTTTTCATGCTAAACGTGAAGAAAAATTAAAATTTTTTATAACAAATATTTTTTTATCTTTGCAGAATTTAAGGGGTTTTTTTACTATTTTTTCTAAGCTCTACAAATGTAACTTAAAACTATACTATTTATTGCAACCGTTTAAGACAAGTTTTTTTTGTAGCGAAGACCCTTAAATAAATACAACAAATTGGTTATCACGCCAAAGAATTAAATAAAAAATAACTATTTTATAACAACTGTAACTAAACCGGTTTCTTGTGTCGTCGTTGCAAATTCAACATGTGCTTACGGCGCTTCCAAACAAAGCATAAACATAAAAAAAAATAAAATTTCGTAAAATCGTAAAATAAATCTCAATCTAAACACAAGAAATTACTATTCAACATACATACTACATCTATAGGACAATAGAAGTATTGATAGTATTGTTGGTTGCCTATATCGATGTTAATCCCAATTTATTCAAT
Source organism: Aquatica leii (assembly GCA_035610365.1). NCBI lineage: Eukaryota > Metazoa > Arthropoda > Insecta > Coleoptera > Lampyridae > Aquatica > Aquatica leii. The sequence goes on along the minus strand of CM069432.1, from coordinate 140,656,150 downwards.
TCAATTGCCATCTTAATATGTGTTTTTAATGGATACAATTTCTTACTTTAAAACTATTTTTAAGTTACTTACAACATACCTAGACAGCACACTATAGCTTTAAGATGTCTGTTTCATGTTTGAACGTTTGTGGTTCTAAAAAAGACGATAAACTATATCTACTGTAAGGCATCTTAAAAACGTCTTCCTAAAGACGGTTTAAAAACAATTGTTTTAAAATTCTTTTTCTTTATAAAGAGCAGAGTTGTATCAGTATGTGGTAGCTTTTGTCGGTAGGTGTATTATATTGTTTTAACGTTTGACATGAAGGAATTTTAAGTGTTTTTAAGATACACTACGCGAATTTTTAGAATTTAGTGTTGGTACTGCTGCGGCTGGCAGCATAGGTTCATATTCAAATTCTAAAAATTTTAAGGAATGAATCGAACTGAGTAATTGTTCAACGAAAGTGGATTCTATGTTATGTTATTCGATCGATTAGTGTTTTTTAAAAGAAAAACATGTTCAGGCGTTCAAAGACTTTTTGATTTGGCCGATATAACATTTACTGCAAGAGCAAATCAGTTGATGGACTCCGTTCTTTGAAAAATTATTAGGTTGATCAATTTTAAGTGAAAAGATGCTGTTTAAATTAGGTAAGCTGGTAAAAGACAACTAAACATCTTTTCTGTATTATCATAAAGTTAAAAAAACTAAACGATGTCAATAAATACCTATTTCTTTAAATTAATTAACACGCTTTGTTATGATAAATTATGTAATTTTGTTAATTAAACGATTCAATTACTAACATACATACAAATTCTAATAATCATTGCAAAATTACTAAACAGTTGATATATAATATAACTTTTATATAATAATCCTTAATAAAAGTTCGATAAGTTACTGTTGCTATTTTTTGCATCAAAAGAAATTTAAACTAGTAGTAAACTAGTAGTAAACTAAGTGTTTTGACTAATTACATTGAACTTAAATGTTATAAAATATATTTTTATTTAATTTCATTTAAACATTTGCAAAGTACATGTCACCGTCCCGGTGGTTTTTGGGGCTGAGAGTTTTTATCCATTTATTTTTTTTTTATTATTATGTTGTAATTACGGGTGTGTTTAGCATTTCCATCGTTCATTAAACTTCTTTGTATTTTCGAATTGCGTATTTCTTGGTAACATTCTAAAAGTTTCCATTGTATTTATTGACATTCATTTAAAATTATTTATTATCTGGTAATTGAATATCTTTTGGCGACGGATGTCTGTGTACGTGCCTTAAACCCATTAAATTTTTGAAACTTGAGATTTGGTTCATGTTAAAAATTATTTTACTTAGAATTATTCTTTGTTCAGATGTCTCTTTGTATATTTTAAGTTTAGATTAGAGTAAGATTTATGTTTCTGAACGCGTTTATTACTCGGTTCCCATGGACTTGCTGAGCTATCATTCTTGGTATATTTCATAATCAGAAGCAAGTGCTGATTTAGCTGTTGCGTGGGAAGATTCGGATAAGAATTGTCACGTACCTAAATTATGTTAAGTTCTTTGTCTTAAAGTATGATGTAATTAATGTAAGGTTTTTGATTGGAGATTTTGTTTTTGAGAAGGGGCTATTTAAGCTTCATTCTTTCCAGAGGAAAGTTAAGTTCAAAGATAATGTAAGGAAGATGCAGCACTCCGTGTATTAAAAATCGTATAATTTTTCGACACTATGGACATCTATGTTTGTACTACGAACTATTTTTGTTGAATTATAGGAATCTACACTGTAGCGCCATCTCATAGTTATATTAATTAACATAAATACATATATTTAAATTTTATAAATAAAACACTTATTTCAATTTAAAATACAATTTATTTATGTAAAAATTGTTAACAAAATCAGAATAATAAAATACATACAAAATGTATACACAATACTACAGAATCGTTTGGCTGTATTGTTGATTGACTTAATCAATTTTTTCAATAATTGGTTGTTATACAATTAGTTATTTTAACAAACATGAGTTGAATAATGACAAAAAAAACTAAATATAGTTATGAATATAGTATTTAAATAATTAGTTTTGAGTCATACGTAGATTCCATTACAAAATTGATGTTTCTTATTAATCAAATGGTTTCTATCTGAACGATTAATTTGATTAGTAATTTATCTCAACAAAAGTCTTGTATTTTTTAGTAAAAAACAATATTTATTTATTGAATAAGTAATTTTGTAGTGAAATTTTCAATTGATTAAAAAGAAAGTGAATGCTTTTTTCCATTAAATTACGTTATCTCAAGGAGTGCAAGGACGGATATGAAATGGATAGGAATTTGTCAACTATAGGATGAGGGCGTAGGTCTATGACCTGCAAAAGATTTGGAAACTGAATTTTTAAGTTGGGAATGAAGAAAGGTTTGTAAGGCAGGAGATAAATTGGAAAAACCTTGCACTCCTGGAAACTTTTTTGAATGTTTGTTTGTAATTAATTTAGATTGAGTATTATGAATTACCCTTTTCTAATAATATTTTTTAGATGTATTTTTGCACTCACTTGATGCTGAACGTTGATATCAATTTCTACAAATTACAAAAGTAAATTCTTATCTATTTACAATGTCATTATTTACCTGCTAGTTGTGAAGTACCTGCTACTTCTTCAGCTCGGTCAGTACTCACAAGTCTTGCAGCACACTCAGTAGAAGTCACAAGTTTACTATAAATTTTTGTAGGTAGTGTGCCAAGGTAACACTCGAAGGTGGAGTAACAGGTCGAGTTTGTTCACTCTTTTCACATGGATCTGTTTAAAACAAATAGTTATGCATATTAAATAAAGCATGTATTTAATTTTACCATTTGGAATTGCATTGCGACACAACTCGGTGCACGAAGTATTGACAAAAGCAATACATTGGAAATGGGTAGCGCACACACCATAATTTTTTAGCATGCTATGTTATAAGTATTAAATCTTCACGCTGCCCTCATTTACTTCTTGGTAAAGTAAATTGTATGTGAAACGAGGGACATCCACTAACAATGCAATCACTCTACAATAGTATTAAACAATTAGTAACAGACCAATTTACATTATCTATTAAAGCTTACCTTATTTGATTGTGTTTAAATTAATTTTAGATCAACAAATACAAGAAACTTTTACTTATTTATGGTTAAGAAAGCAAAATAATCGCTGAATATGCTGAATTATGGGCGGAATAAACGCGAAATAAACTGAACGCCATCTGAACGCAAATGACATCATTGAAAGGTTTTTGTCTTAGCTGTAAATAATCACAAATGTCAAAATAATTCGTAGGACACTCATAGATGGCTCAGAAAATCGTGTTGTACATAAAATTTGTATGAAGCGAATACCCCCTGGTTAAGTTCCTTTTTGGCCCTCGAAAAAAAAGGTCAATTAATATAATTTCGAATCCAATCAGAAATTTTGTATAATTGAAATTTGTAAAACAAATAGTTGATTTAAGTTCGGTTCAAGAAGTCAAGTGTTTTATGCGGGTAATTAACACCGAGTTTTCGGCGACGCATTATAAATACAGGTGATGAACATTACGTTACTTAAACATTCTAATTCAAGTGGAAAATTAGAACCGCGCTTGTGTGTTTAATTAAATAAAGGTGAACTACGAAAATTGGTTAAAATCAAACGATTGAGGCGAGAATAAGACCTTGAGGTAAAAAGTTTGGTAAACGAAGAATGTTAAAGTGTGGGTAATTGAACGAACAGGCGGAACATCTAAAGAATTGACGATTGTAATAATTAGTTCCGGGAAAGTTGCCGGTTGTTCTCCCAATTGAGAAAATAGTCGCTACTGCGGACTTTATAAAGTTTTCCCGGCTAATGGTACTGTATCGACGCGTTTTACCGATGCTGTACGCGTGTAACGTCTTTGACGGAGTTAAGTGAATCGATTCTGACAATAAAGTGTTGAGTTTTTGTTGTAAACTAAGGATTAGTAGCTGTCAAACTGCAGGCATACCTGTAAGTACCTTTAACAACTTATCACCTTCTTCAACTGAAGAACTCGCCTCCAATTCGATCGTTAGAAGAACATCACGGACACCAGTTATTTTCGACGCGTACTTCTATTTGATTTTGTTTTTGGTTGATTTAAATTGTTGGTTAAAGTCAATACGGGCGAATCGATCAGAATAGAGTCTTAGAATTCAATTATGTCTTGATTATCAAACTTTAGACCCCTCTGACTCGGTGCGCAGTCTTGATTTATTATTTTGTTTGATGTTTTGTTGTATGCATGCTTTAGTTGTGAATTAAGTTAAGGTAGTTCTCGAGTAGCGGCATTTATCGTTTGCGGCGAGTCGTACGTACGACCAAGCGCTCTGCGGCTGATTCCCTGTGCGACTTTTAAATTTAAGATTAATTTGAATGATTTTATTAACCATTTTACTTGCTTTAAATTTTAATATACGAATTATTATCTCATATTTGACTTTCTCTGAATCGCCTGTTTTCATCTACGGAGTGTTCGAATTTCCGGTTTTGGCGAACATTTCACAGTGACTAAAAATTCGGTGGCGCCCTTAACAACTCTTCCTGATTTAAATAAACTCGGCAAAAAGGTAAGTGAGAGAGAAATAATTCGACCCGCCCCTTCTCGACTAAGTTAGCTGGCAAACCACCATCCCATTGTTACCTTCTCTAAACCATCGTTTTAGAGTGTAACATACAGTTTACACAACTTAAACATTTAATTTACAAATTAAGCTTTTCTCACTTTAATATGTGTTAAGGTTTTAAAATTAAGATTTAAGATGAGCATGCGCGCATCAAAAGGGACTGTAGCGCAAGGGTAGGGAACGCAGATTATTAAGTCAACTTCGTGTAAATGCACAATGGTGCACAATTTAAAGTAAAATTAAAGTTAATTAAGGGCAATGGTCTTTTATTAACACCTCCAAATTATACAGTCCATTATATCGTAAACATTGGTCCATCTCGCCGCTAAGGGTTAACGTTTAATGAAATTTTACCAGTGCAGTTAAATGGAAATTCTTCGTTGCTGTAAGAAGTAGCCTCCAACCAGGTCTGCAGCAGCCATTGATACAAGGGTTTATTTCCTAATTTCAAGTAAGTCCTGTTTCCTTTATTTGTGCAGCTTAATTTGTCTGTAAAAATTTTGTACTTAATTAATACTTAGCAATGGCTAATGAAAGTGCACATGTCATTATGGATATTTCATTATTAAAGAGAAAACGGGGTGCTGTAAAGCATAAATTTACTAATTTTAAAACGTATTTAGAGCAAATTAATGTTAAGTTTGCGAATAACGAACAGTTAGATTCAAAATGTATTGCCGAGTTTAAGGTCAGATATACCGCGTTTGAATTAATAAACAATGAATTTGAACAAGTTCAAAATGAAATTGAATTAGTTTGTTCAGAAGCGCAATATTTTGAAAGGTCTTCCTTTTTTGATAAGTATGCTAGTTTGTTAGCTTCCGCTAAAGATATTCTAAAACATTACGATGAAGATCGCGTTTCCAATGAAAGCCGCCGATCAAGTATTTCTAGTAATTCTAGAGCGCTGATTAACGGCAATAATAGTTTCCAGGTTCATGGAATTAAGTTACCAGTGATTGATTTACCACAGTTTAATGGTAATTTTTAAAACTGGATTGAATATAAGGATAAATTTGAGTCATTAATTCATTTAAATAAAACAATAAATGTGATTCAGAAATATCATTATTTAAGAGCGTCCTTGGAAGGCGAAGCTTTAAAAACGATTCAATGTTTAGATTTTTCTTCCGAAAATTATGAGGTTGCGTGGGATATGCTTTGTGAACGGTTTAATAATCAAAGACTATTAACGCATAATCATATTAAAGCAATCTTAGAATTAAAAACTATCAATTTCGAATCTCTGCTTGTAAACATATTAAAGCTTTACAAATGTTAAATTTACCAGTTCAATACTGGGACGTATTTTTGATATACATAATTAATTCAAAATTATGTCGGGTTACTCAAGAAGAGTGGGAAAAGTTTCAGTATTCGATTAAAAATCCTACTTTGAATGATATTAAAGTTTTTTTGAATCAACGTGCAAATTTCTTAGAAACAATTGAAATTAATAAGTTTCATAAGAAAGAAAAGGATCATCAACCTAATATGAAGATTCGGTCACTCGTTTCAACAAATTTTAAAGAAAGAAAATGCAATTTTTGTAAAGGAAAGCATAACATTTACCAATGTATCGAATTTGAAAAATTAGGTATAAATGATCGTAAATTAAATGTTGAAAAGTTAAAATTATGTAGTAATTGTCTATGCATAGGACACGCTGTTGATAGTTGTAAATCAAAATTTCTTTGCAAAGTGTGCTCAGAGAAACACAATACTTTAATTCATTTAGATAACTGTAATCTTACTGCAGATTCAGCACCTAGAGCAACGCCTAGAGTCAATGACGTTGCTTTATCTGTACACGCAAAAGATGTGTGTGTGTGTTGTTATCTACCGCGGTCGTATCGGTGCAAGATGTAGGCGGAAATTTACATTTGGCGCGTGCATTATTAGATAGCGGCTCGCAAGCAAATTTTATATCTGAACGTTTATCGAATAAATTAAATTTAAAACTAATACCTAAACAAGTTTCGGTGATAGGGATTAATTAAGTTAATTCTAAAATAAACTTAAAATGCAACGTAAAAATTAAATCAAACTGCAGTGACTTCAATACAGAATTACCTTGTTTTGTAATAGGCAGGATTGCAGATGATTTACCTGCTACTACCATTGACATAAACGCGTGGAATATTTCAAAGGATATACGGTTAGCAGATCCAAAATTTAACGAATCACAGCAAGTAGATTTATTGTTGGGTGATGGAATTTTTTGGAATTTATTATTAAATGAAACAATTAGTTTAGGTAAAAATAATCCAATGTTGCAAAATACTAAATTAGGTTGGATAACGGCCGGTGCATTTGCAAATTCACTTGATAAAAGTTTTCGTAATTTTTTATTAAGAAATGAATGTATTAAAAATAATTTAGATTTTGATTTAAAAATGTTTTGGGAGTTAGAAAATGTACACGATGAGCAAGAACTTACCTTAGATGAAGTCGAGTGCGAAACACATTTTCTAAGCACTTGTCGTAAAAATGAAGACGGCAGATTTATTGTACGCATACCATTTAAACATTCACCCAAATTGTTAGGTGATTCAAAACAAGTTGCATTAAAAAGATTTTTAACATTAGAAAGGAAATTTCAAGATGACGAGAATTTAAAAGTACTCTACTCTAACTTTATTAATGAATATTTAATATTAGGACATATGTCTTTAAGTAATTTACCAGACAGTACACAATCGTATTTTCTTCCCCATCACGCAGTATGGCGATTAGATAGTTTATCCACAAAATTACGAGTAGTTTTTGATGGTTCGGCCATTACCGATTCCGGTTGGTCACTAAATTCTTTACAATAGACAGGCAAACCTTGCCAAAATGAAATATTCTCAATCTTATTGCGTTTCAGGCAATACAATTATGTAGTCTGTGCAGACATCGAAAAGATGTATAGACAAATATTAATCGATATAATTGATCGTCCTTTGCAGCAAATACTATGGCGTAATGACGTCAACGATGAAATACAATCTTTTACTTTGAATACTGTCACTTACGGTACTGCGTCTGCACCATATTTAGCGTTGCGGTGCTTACTGCAGGTTGCAATAGAAAACGAACACAAATTTCCTGTTTCATCAAATATAATACGTAGAGATTTCTATGTAGATGACCTTATTACAGGTTTTGATAATGAAGCTGATGCGCTTGAAATTTGTAAAGAAATTGCGTTGATTTTGAAACAAGCTGGTTTTAAACTGACGAAATGAATTACTAATAGTATCAAAATTGCACAAAATTTTTGTTTATCGAATGATAACTATGTCATTATTGACAAAGCAAAGGCATTGGGTATACATTATGACTGTACTCAAGACACTTTATCTTTTAATTTTACTGAATTCAGCGTAAATGAAAATCTCACAAAGAGAAAGTTGCTTTCAGATATATCAAAATTATACGACCCGTTAGGTTTTATAAGTCCATGCGTAATTATTGCCAAAATACTAATTCAACAACTATGGTCTGTAAAGTTAGAATGGAACGATGAAATTCCATATGATCTAAAAAACAAATGGATTTCTTTTTGTAAACAGTTATCTAATTTAAATAAGTTAAGCATTAACAGAAAGGTAGTTTGCACAAACGCCAAAGTTGTAGAACTTCACGGATTTTGCGATGCCAGTAAAGACGCATATTCGGCAGTAATTTATTTAAAAAGTATACATGAACATAAAATTCATGTTCACTTATTGTGTTCTAAAACAAAGGTTAGTCCTTTAAAGCAGTTAAGCACTCCACGTTTAGAGCTGCGTGGTGCAGTGTTGTTGGCAAAACTAATAAACAAGGTTATCAATACACTTACTCTAAAAAATATCAATTATTTTTTATGGTGCGATTCTCAAGTCGTTTTAAGCTGGATACATTTTTCTAGCAAATCATTATCGGTATTCGTAGGCAATCGCGTAAATGAAATTCAGATATAAATAAATGGTTCTACGTGAATACAAAATGTAACCCTGCCGATTTAGCGAGCAGAGGAGTAATGCCTAATAAATTAATAAATTTAAATCTATGGTGGAAGGGTCCAGAATTCCTCCATGAAAATGTAATTAATTTGCCAAAAATTGAGATTTCTAGTGACGTAGAGATTCCCGAATTGAAACTGTTAGCAAATGTTGCGTCAAATCGCGAAAATTCTTTATGGCTGATAAACAGATATTCATCTTTTATTAGATTAAAACGGGTTTGTGCTTATTTATTGCGATTTATTTATAATTTGAAAGCAAAGAATTTGAATTTGGCCAAAAAAACAGATGCGTTAACGGTTCAAGAATTAAGCGAATCTCTAAATAAGTTGATTACACTATCACAAGAAGATAGTTTTTTAGACGAAAAAAGATTGTTAAAAAATAAAATGCAAGTTTCCAAAAAAAGTCGATTAATTTCGCTTACTCCTTTTCTAGATAAAGATAATATCATTAGAGTCGGTGTAAGATTAAAAAATTCTAATTTACCATATAACAGCAAACATCCTGTTTTACTTGATGGTAAACATTACCTGGCGTATTTAATATTTTTACATGAACATAATAAGTTACTCCATGCAGGTCCTCAATTGTTATTGTCATCAATCCGTCAAAATTATTGGCCTACTTCAGGCATTAATGTTGCGAAAAAAATAACACGGTCGTGTATAAAATGTTTTAAGGCTAAACCTAGAACTTAGGAAGCTATAATGGCTGATCTTCCGCAATCTAGAGTCACATTTACTAGTCCTTTTAATAGAACAGGCGTTGATTACGCTGGTCCATATTTCATGCGCGATAGAAAAGGAAGAAACTTTAAAATAAATAAAAGCTATATTTGTATATTTATTTGTTTTTTGTATAAGGCGATTCATTTAGAAATCGTAACAGACTTAACATCAGAATGCTTTATTGCTGCTTTGAGACGTTTTGTTTCTAGACGGGGTAAACCAGCTTACATATTTTCTGATAATGCGACAAACTTTACAGCGTCCAATAAAGAATTGAAGCATTTATACGAATTTTTGTCTAAATCAAACAAGGATATTAATGACATGTGTGCAAATGAAAATATTACATGGTCCTTCATTCCACCAAAATCTCCTCATTTTGGTGACATTTTAGAATCCGCTGTTAAAAGCGTTAAATGTTTATTAACAAAAATTATATCTAATACTTATTTAACACATGATGAGTTTTATACTGTGTTAGTACAAATTGAGTCTGCACTCAACTCCAGACCTATGTATGCAATGTCATCTGATCCTAACGATTATCAACCTCTTACCCCATCCCATTTTTTAATTGGTAAACCACTCATCACAGTGCCAGATCCAAATGTGATGGAAATTAAACAAAATCGTCTATCAAGATATCAACTAATGCAACAGTTGTATCAGCGATTTTGGCAAAGATGGTCGCAAGAATATTTTTCTACACTCCAAAAACGAAATAAGTGGAAGACAAACCAACCATCAAACGTTCAAATTGGAGTCTTGGTTATGTTACAAAATGAAAATTTACCACCGTGTAAATGGGTCATCGGCAGAATAGTTCAAGTGCATACCGGAAGTGACGGTGTTGTGCGTGTTGTTTGTGTCAAAACCTCTAGTGGCATTTTTAAAAGAGCCATAACTAAAATATGTTTATTACCATTACCTGAATATGAAAATCCTACGATTTAAAAAAAATACTTGATTTATATGTATTTGTATTTAGTTTGTTTTGTTTATTTTCATGTATGTTCACAATGTTGTTATCTTGAACGTATATTCACACGTTCAAGGTGGGGAGTTTATGTTAAGGTTTTAAAATTAATATTTAAGATGAGCATGCGCGCATCAAAAGGGACTGTAGCGCAAGGGTAGGGAACGCAGATTATTAAGTCAACTTCGTGTAAATGCACAATGGTGCACAATTTAAAGTAAAATTAAAGTTAATTAAGGGCAATGGTCTTTTATTAACACCTCCAAATTATACAGTCCATTATATCGTAAACAATATGTATTATTAAAACTAATGCAACCGCAGTCACATGACGCTAGATGTTTTTGATATTAACGGTCGCGGCCTGGTGGACAATGTTGCAGGAGAGTTAATTCAATATTAAAAGTTTAAAAACACGTTGTTACTTTAGTACTCACGACCATGTTTCCGAATATGTTTTGCACTCATTGAGAATTGAAATGTTACATAGTTGTAATTGTAATTAATAATAAAACAATTTTCAGTATTATTTTGGAGAAGCATTGACCAAATGACCTTACAAAGAAATCGTCACTGGTTACAAATCTCCTAAATTATGCTTGCAAAATCATTATTCTATACTGTAATTACATGACCTGTACGGAGATGACTTTGACCTGTACGGAAATAAAATTGATCATAAAGAATGCACAACGTTGTCTAATCGCTAATAAACATATAATGTCTCATATTACCTGTTAGTCGTAGAAAAAAATGTTTTTGCACAATATTTAAATTCAGATATATAAATACAAATTTTTGCCATTAAAACTTAACGTTTTGCTATCTGGTTTCCTAGCGCCTTGTACTTAGGAATGTAGCATGCCCACATGGACGTATATGTAAAACCATGTGTAGAACAAAGTCAAATGTACAGTATATATTAATAAAGTGCGTAAAATATCCAAAACTTTATTAAAACATGATATCGTTAACTTACATCTGACGGATTACTTATTAAACATTTATTTAAATAAAAAATCTAATATTTTAACAGTGTTTAAAGTTACATATTATTATTTCAACATTATTTTTGCAATGCTAATTTTATTTTTAGTCACTTTATTGTTAATAACACAAATAGAATGACACTGCACTTTCTAAAAATTTATATTTACACGATTTTATGTTCTTAATAAATTATTATGTCTATTAATGTAAACTTGTATGTACTGTAATTTCAAATGTAATTATTATGTAATTGTTGGATGGCATTCATTAGTTTTTAAATCAATAAAATAGTTAGATTTAAATATCCCCGTATTTTCTAACAATAACCTATAAAAATTGTTTGTAAAACTATATTAAAAGTAAGATACTTACTTATTTTTAGGGTTAATAATACTGTAGGTTATTGTTGAACCAAAACCATTAAACGACGTAGCAACCACGCTACTATAATTTCCAATATTATCAATAATCAACCAATCTCCAACACTCATTTTAGGTAAAAGTATGTTGTCGCAAACTTTGTCAATGATATCACAAGTCGGACCCCATACAGTACTAATGTATAGCTCGTCTTCCATAATCTGGTAAATAAGTCTGAAATTATTAAAATGTTTTCTTAACAACAACACTGTTACTTTAACAGGCCTTGGAACATATTCTATATGGTAAGAAATAATACCACTAAGGTTTCCAAATACGCCGTCATTGATGTAATAATTATAGTGAGTAGGTGCATCTATCTGATTTTTTTCTTTAACGGATTGTACACAACAAGCTAATGTAAAAGTGGATTCTACAAAATAAGTTCCAGGTTCAGATATGATCCGTACAGATTGATCAGGAAAATATTCATTTAAAGCATCGTTAATAGATTTAGCATACTAAAAAAAAATATAAAATACACGCTCCAAACTAAAACGTACTTACTGATAGTATTAAGTCGTCGTGTCTTCCAGGAAAACCACCACCAATATCTAATAAATTTAAATTATGTCCAAGCTTTATAGCAATATCAAAAACATAACGAGCTGCTTTGATTGCGCCATAAAACGTTTCTGCGGTCTTAGATCCAGATCCAATATGAAAACTTACTCCAACAACTTTAAGATTTTGTTCTAAAGCAACTTTTAAAATTTCCTCTGCTTCTATGTATGGATCGCATCCAAATTTATCTCCAAATATACAACTTGCGTTTGGATCATCGTATTTTATACGTAATACTATCCTAAAACAAAAAATAAATGTTTCGTTTTCAAGTGTAATTAGTATTTACTGAGCACGTGAAAAATGAGTTTTAATTTTGTATATTTCCTCTTTACAATCCAACGTCATCAAAGAAACATTTTTGGTAGCAGCATATTTAATGTGATTTACTGGTTTACAAGTGTGCGCAAAAATTATTTTTGAAGGATCTACTCCGACTGAAAGAACTTCATCAATTTCAAACCTTGAGGCACAATCAAAACCTAATCCTAGCGCTGCTAATACTTGAATAACAGTTTTATAATTATTACATTTGACAGCTACAATTTTAAAATTAACAGTTATTTTAGATGTAAGTAACTTACCATAATGTGGTTCGACGCGTGGAAAAAGTTTTTTCCACAATTCAACCTTATAAATTAAATCATTAATGTCGCAAATAAAAAATGGATATTCTTCTTGATAATCAATAAAATCCTTAATTACGTCTTGTACTTTGGTATGACTGCTTATAGAAATGCAATCTTCTTTCATTTTTAATATTTTCTACCGTTGCCAAATTGCTACAAATTGTGTCATTTAATAACTAAAGAATTTGTGCTACCCAACATGTTTAAAGTTGAGAAAGGGTATATTCTACTTCCAGTAACTTTTTTTCTGCATTTGTATTTCAGAAAATACTTGCATTTTATTAAATTTGTTTCATAACTAAATGAATTGTACCGTCTTTTGAATAAGTTTAGGCTATTGCTTTTTAACGCTGTAAAAACGGTTAATTGGTTCTTTATTTTAATTTGATTCATTTATGTTACAACTTACAATACGCACGTAAACTACACTAAAAAAACTTTTCCAACCAATATTGCCACTATTCAAACAACGAACTTAAGTTAAACCTATTTATCTGTTAATAACAGTGGCGGCTTCTCTATTAGGTCATTTGGTCAATGACCCTCCAAAAATGAATAAGAAAGGTACTTTATTTGCTTTAAAATTACAGAAAATTTGCGTTTAAATCAAATTATCAGCGTTTAAATTTCTTGCGTTTAAATAATTGTCAATTTAAACGCAACAGATACGAAAGGTTGCGAATTTATCCGAGGCTGACACGAACTTTTGGCCGCACTTATTATATTACGATGATAGTTATCCTAATCAAGAGTGAGACACACATAATACAATTTTATGCGAGTTAGAAAAGAAGATAAGTAAATGTTAAAATTCGTTCGCTAGGTTCTCAGCCGGCCGCCTACGCCAAAGATAATACTCAGTGCAATTATCTTTGAGTGCAATATGCTATCAATGCTTACGTGACTTACGTCATCTATCGTTATCTTCGCAGCACGTGTGTGTTAAATACAGATTTCTTATCACATATGACAGTAGTTTTTGTTTCATGATAACTGTGGTACAAGACGTTAAAAAATGAATAGCTAATAATTGTTTACACATCTAGAATTTATATTTAATGCTTGTCCTCGGCCTTTACTTCAAATTCGACCAACCAATAAACATAAAAATAAAGAAGTTAACAGTAATTCAAGGAATCTGTGTATGATTCGTTAGATTGGATTTGTGGAATTAAAATAAATAATAGATTTTAGTGTTTTATATTTACTGTTTTCAGATGATGTATTAATCATTATGTTGTAAAAATTTTGTTACGGATTTATAGCATTTAAAAGAAAAAGTAAAAATCAATTGTGAAGTCAATTAAAGACTATCATCAAAAAGTTTGTAAAAACTAAAAATAGATAGATACATATGTATATTAAATAAAACAATTTATTGACTTTACATATGACTACAGTGGAAAGAGAGCAATATTTCTCTGTGTGAAAAAGAATTCAAACATTTCTACGCAATTGGCAATACTATGAGACAAGAAAGATGTGCATTTCTATGCTAAGCATTGAAAAATCATTGTAAATTTTAATGAGCTTACTATTGATTATTTTGGTAATTGTAATTATAGACGAATATCTTAAACCTTAAACATAATTGATCTTAAATATAAATCACGTTACTGTAAGAATGTTTTTATCCTTTTTGCAATCATTGCGTTTTTTTAAAATGACCCTCTTGTATGATTGACCACCAGCCGCCACTGGTTAATAATCTAAAATATTCTTTGTAATATTTATAAAAATAGTAAATATCAAAATGATTATTACACTGTACTGATCTTATACTTTAAATTTATTACCCTTACCAATACGGAGTATTTGAATAGAATAACATTATTTAGAAAAATGATATTGAAATATGATTACTGCAAAGTGTATTACTTTCTTATTACTATTTAATTATATTAACTTTGAATTTATTATCTTTAATATTACTAAGTAATCGCTTTGTAGATCAACTTTCTTATAACCATAACCACTAACCATAAAGTAATTTTGCTGAGAAAACGGACATTGACCTGCTGCTTACGTAATAATTTATTAATTTTGTATTGTTAAAACCTTAAATTTTATTTCAAGTAGTAATTTGTTACAATGCCAATAGCAGGTCGTGTGGTGGGCAACAAATAAGTTATTTGCTTTGGATACTATTTCTGGCGACGTTTCGCAGACTGAAAACGTGTCTGCTTCTACGGGCCAAATATCCTGTGTAATAATTACATGAAATTACAATGTAAGCAGTTGCAGTTTGAAAGTGTCATGTAATTGTTGCAGAGAAGAAGCAGACACGTTTTTAGTCTGCGAAACGTCGCCAGAAATAGTATCCAAAGCAAACAACTTATTATTTTTTACATAATAATTTTAAACCTAATTTTGCAAAATGTAAAACTTTTAATCCATTTTTTTGTTAGTATTTCTTAACCAATTGAGTTCGGGTTTTGTGCAGTTTCTTATTTAAATACCTACAAATACTTTTTTATATTAACTTTTATGTCAATAGCGCCCGGGTGCGCATCTCAAAGTTTGATCTTTGATTGTTCACGATTCCGCTAAAATATTTTTTAAACCATATTCATCCTTCGTTATTTAAACTATTTAATATTTATGTATTTAAATTAAATTGCTAAAAATTACTTAAAAGCTGACTTGTTCAATTACCGGTTACTCGGGTGTCTACGTAATAAAATTTATATTTACATAAATGTTATAAAAAAATGAATTTTGAAAAACTTGCTTTATTACATAATTATATACAATTTGATGTTGTTTACTGTTTATTGCAAACAAGTTTGTTGTAGTTTAAACAGCATTTACAAGCGTTTCTTTACTTTCAATGCCTTCTTTTGCTACTCTTGAACTAATGCAATATGATCCAACAACTTTTATTCTTCTTGGTAAAAAATAGCTCAAGTTCTGCCGTACTTCGTTGCAAAGTTTATGCTACAAAATTAATTTTTTATGACGACGTATTTAACAAATGTTTCAATGTCGCCTGTATTTTTAATAGCACTCGCCCGTGCACGGGGCACAAGAAACCTCAAAATATATAAGTTGTAAGAACACAAAAATGTGTTTCTATGAAATAGAAATCTTGTCAGCATCATGTAAGATATTTTAAAATCTTGAAAAAACCATTTTTTGCATAAAAAAATGTCACAAAGTAAGCAATATTTTTCAGTAATAAGTATCTACTTCTGTAAACTATACTTTTCTTTCATATGAGAGTTTACTTTTTTAATTACGTTAGGTAGTTTTCGAGTGATCCTATTTCTAGTGAAATATGTTAACGATTATACTGCAATGTCATTAATGTCAAAAATTAAACATATAAAACGCCAACTTAAGTTAAAATGTAGCTATCGACACACAAAATTTTAAGTTAGCAGCAATGATGAGTTAATCTATTATAACGCAAATGACGCTGTGAAAAGTCAATGACACGCCTTGAATATTATATTTTAATAACTTATCTTTATTAGTAAAAATGAACTTTGATTCGTAAGCCGTATGTTATAATACAAGATCTCGATTGATTTGGAGTCTACATTTTTAACAATTTACAATACGCACATTGAGTAAATACGTCACAATTGAGTTAGGTCAAGATCTTGGATGCATACAAAGCTAAATCTTAATGTGATTCTGAAAAAAAATGATTTTAATTTATTTCTAGTTTGCATTTTTAACAATTTAATTTACGAATTGGTGTTTGTGTATGCTAGTATAAAAGTATAACAAACCTATTTTTATTTTTGTTAAAAACAAAAAAAAATACAGTGCACGCCGCTTATTGGAATCACGGATAATGTTATCAAGCGGGTAATGTTATCACTTTATTAAAGAACAGACCGAACTTATGATACTACATACAAACATCGTTTATAGTAATAATTTCGGTTTATGTTATCAATTTTCTTCTCAGGTTTGTTTCTATACGTGAACAATAACCTATTTCGTATGAATTTTTTATCTGCTTTTTTACAGTACGCTTTTTTAGAATAAAAAATGTTATCATTGTACCCTAAAAATGGTTGTTTTGCATACTTAGATTTATTTTTGCAGTGTGATTTATTTATTCAAGTATTTTGGCTGATCTACGTAACGTTACATTATTTAAACATCTGTAAACACGTTATCTTCGAGAATTAACTTGGAAAGCATGTGCGTTCTTAGAATAACAACTTAAATTCACTACGTATTGTGTGATAACGTTATTTTCTATTTATTTTTAGTGGCTATAACTTAATTAATTAGATTAGAACATACGTATTTTTGAATTTACTAAAAAAAAATACTTTTTAATTACCTAAATTTTGCTTACACAACTTAGACAAACACAACTTTAATATTTTAGAGCTTTTGCGACTCTTTTTAAAATACAAAAATAATTTAAACAAAGTAACTATAATAGACTCCCATTTATTCTAAAAGTTAAACTTTTTAAAGTTGTGTATTTTGGGTACAATATTCAGTTATAGCGGTATAAGTTATCACAAAATATTAATGGATAATTAATAAATATTTACTAAACTCGTTTACTAAACATGAAACTGAAATCTAATTTACTGGTAAGTTTTTGAATGTTGAAACGTATTGAAATTACAATTAATCAGTTTTTTCCAAAACATGGTAATTGAGAATTAATTTCATTGCGAAGAAAAACTGAATACAGTACCCGATATTATATTTTTTATAATTTTGGTTTACTACGCTAATTAATTTTCTGCTATTAATTTGCGTGAGTTTGGTTGAAACATTATTATCACAGGAAACATGCAGTGTTACGATTGCCAAGAAAAACGCCCGTAACCAGTATATTTTTTGATCGGGACAAAATCACGTTTTGAAATGTAGACGATAACAAAAGATATACAAGGTCTTCATTGATAAATAAAAAGTATTGTCTACGTGTATTCTTATCAGTCTTACAACAGTACCATCTGTTGTGTAGCGGCGAGTTTATGTAAAAAAAGTTTAATCATTTTAATGTAGCAATGAAGCCACTTTACTGTATATGATTTCTTTTCTTGTCTTAAGGTACTTCTCACTTTACTAAATCCCAGCCTTAACGCCAACGTGATTGCAAAATTTCGCATTACTAACGGTTTGATAGATTGATCTGTAATTGCTGGATAACACAATTCTTTGCTCAACTGCCATAAAGAAACGTTTATTTTATTTCTTTTGCAACGTTTTATTGTCTTACTTATAAATAATATAGGCAAGAAAAATGCAAAATCAAAAATATTAAAAAAAAAATTACAAACACTGCTGATTCTGATCTATTATGTCTACGTTAATTTTTGTCTTATTGTAATAATGAATCATCTTTGGTTTATTGCTCTTATTTCCGTTGGTTTAATTCTATAGCAATAACTGTTTTGCCAAAGATAAAATGACGAAAAAATATATATTATAACTAAACCAGCTACATAGAGGATCGACATAAGCATGGATTTATGTGAAATACCGCCCTTTTGGTCCCGATTAGACTACAGTAGCGTACCATCATGCATTCCAGTTTCTTAACACCACTTTTTTAATGTGCGATTGTTTGTTTAAAAAAAACTAGTAGGTATTCTTGAAAAATAATAGATTTACGGCGAAAGTACATTCTTAGATAATTTGTAAACAAATTTGTTCCAAACATTTTTTTACCGAAATCGCCACTTGTATCTTTATTGTTACAAAAAAATTTGTTATAATAACGGAATTATTCATATGTATCTATTTAATTTTTAAATGTTTTGGAATTATGATACACACCACTGGTTATTAAGTTGCAACCTATTTATAAATAATCTCCCTTAGAGATAAAAGTTAACCAATGCAATTTTAGTTTTACAATGCGATTCACTATGTTTGTCTAACGTGTGTTTTTCAATATTATTTCCATAGGTATGTTACATCGGTAACAAACATATTGGTACTACATTAGGTGCGCCAAAAATGGTTGGCGTTCCCAATTTTACGTAAGACGAAGTATAATAAATTTTTTTCAGATCTCTTGTGCATAACTAATTTTTTAAGTCGCGTTTTTCTTCATTAACTTTGCTCATTTTTCCTGTATTTTGACTTTGCAAAGGATAACTGTTTTTAGCATCACTAATCTACCAAATCTTTGCATATTTAACTTATCTTGATGGGATGTACTGAGTTTAGGTTTATAAGAATTAAATTAAAAATTGATTGTTTTAAGACTTTAGGTCAAAGTACTTAAGGTTAAGTTTCAAAATATTTACTAAAATTAACTAAAAATTAGGATTGGTCGTATTATTATAATACTCATTCCCTAAAATACATATTTTTTTCATTGTCATTAAAGAAAATAAATCAAAATCTTTATCTAAAAACAAAAAAAAGTGTGGTGCGTACCAATAAAAAAACACTGAACTTTATTATCTTATATGTACATTGTTAACTGCTCGATCGTCTAACATAACTTACTTCTTTTACATTAGAAATGTTGTCTAGCAACGCTAGATGCGAGCGGGTTTTCCACTTCTATGTAAATATGTTACACTGGGTTGGCCCCATCATATTGGTGGCCAAATATTACGAAAGATATTGAAGATTTAGTAAAATTTTTCACAAGTTGTTCGACCTTAAGAAATATTCTGCCTAAAACTGAACTAAGTCTCTGGAAAATGCTTTTAATTCTGTTACATTTTTTGATTTTGGCGCGTTTGAAATCGCTGATATCTTCTCTTTTAAAGTAAAAATACCGTCTTTATTATTTTATGTCCGAAATATTGAACTGATTTAAAAAAAACGCATTTTATTAACGATAATTTTAATCCGGTTTCTTGTAAACAACTTAAAACCGATTCTACGCGTTCTACACCCTTAACATGTGACAACATTACATCCTTTTCTGAAACTTTGCTGGCGCGGAAGTAATGCCGTAGGGTAGTAGCGTATCCTAAAAAAGTCCTTTATGGGTAGAAATCGTTGTTAATTTTCGCGATTCTTTTTCTAATTTAAATTGTTGATACGTTTGGCTTAAATCTAATTTTGTGAAAAAATTATAACTATCTAAATCATTAAATAAATCTTGTACCTGGGAAATCGGATATTGGTCAATCTGTAACAAAAAATTCACCGTCGTTTTGTAGTCTACGCAAATTCTAATTGAACCGTCTTTTTTAAGGTTGCACGCCTCTGTGCTTAAAAAGATCAAATTTAAACGTTTTGAAAATTTTAGTAACTGACTAATGGAGAAAAGAAAAACTGCGTGTCACCAATGTAATTCATGAGAGGTTTATTTTTACAAATGATTGTATGACAAGATGTGCCTTATCGCTCAGAACAATAGAAACGCGCAGGCTAATAGATCATTTCTACCAATGTCAACAAGATAACGTTCAATCAGCTGTTCTGGAGTTGATGTTTCTAATCTGGATTTTATGTTAATTCGTTCTAAAAGTGATTGTTAATTATTGTATAAATATGAATACTTTTGTGAACTTCCGGAACAAAATAAAATTCAATATTTAGAGAAACTAAAATTGATTAATAATGTAACGATTTTAAAATTTGTTTATTTAAACATAACTATTTACACGCATGTAATTTAGATATAGCAAATATAACTACTTTTAACGGACGCTAATAAAATGTAACAGAATTTAAGAAAAACAATTTACAACTAAATTATATATGACTATCACTCGATATTTACAAATACTGTTCGCGATAAATTGTATTTTTTGTTTATCTACACTGCTATTTATTTTCACTTGTTTATTTATACGTAGAACATGTGTTAAGCACCGACACTGTATTCTTCTTCTGACTAGACTTGATTAGAATACTGACTCCAACTTATTTTTAATACTTTTTATATTCATACGTTATCTGCTTCAAAAACATTCCAGTAATCATCTTGTCTGATCTCGAAGCTTTTATGCGTTTCCATAATATTGAGCTCGACATAATTGATAAACAACGATTTATATACATTTTTAGTAATATATTCAACTGAAAACAAGAAGACATAAATGAATACCTATTATTTAGTGCAAGTTCATTCACCCAAAATCAAATACGTGCATACAATCATTTAAATGTACCTTGTGTGAAAGTGAGAATTAAAAAATTTTTCTTTCCAGTTTGCTATTGTTCGTACAACCAACAACAGCACAAGCATGAGGGATTACCAGATCTAATAAGTCATTTACTATTTGCTTACATACACTTCTAATTACTTGCTGTTTTAATTAATATAACTTAATCTGTCTAAGTAGCTACACACTAAATAATTACACACACACACACACACATACAGGCCTTCCAATCTTTCTGTGGACACCAGTATTTCACCTAAAAGTGGGGTCCTTCAAGTTACGAGGAAAGAATGAGTATATTTTATTTCCTGCTTTATTTGGTATTAACGTCATGCCCATACACTCCATATCTCGGAAGTTGTGGATAAAACATAAATATGTGGCCAGACCCCACTACTACACTTATATACTGTCGTCTGGATGGATATAATGTGTGGCCTCACACAATCACTTACATTGAATGGAAATTTTCATTGTAATTGCAAGTTACATACCGTGTGTAAAATTGGTTTACGCACCATAGGTATTTCAATATTAATTTTTTTTATTTCTGGTAGTGTTATTATAAGCTTATAACATCATAGTTACGATATCAATAAAGAGGGTCTTAAATCCCTTGCTATAATTTCGTCGTAACCTAGCAACCTGACAACATCCAAAACTATAATCAACGATACTCGATTCGGTATTTTTAAAATGAACAAAATTTTATTAAAATCTATCAGAAATAAAATTTATTGTGGAAACGCATAATTGTTTCACACTTTTCACAATAATATCAAAATTCTTAGGTAGTAGAATTTGCTCTAAATTTGTTAAACTTGAAGTGGATCAAACTTGAATGATTAGTCTCGCTAACTGACGCATTGTTTGACGAATGAAATCGTGTTGTTGGACACTAAATTTTTCAGATAATAGATTTAATTTAATATTTAATTGATCTTCTCTACAAACTATACCAACATCATCATGTTTTAACGTTGATAGTATATCTTTTTGAAATGTTACTGATGTATTGGTTTCCGACCAACTGAACAAAAGTGCGTAACTTTCACCTCTCACGTCCCTACGAGAAGTGTTATCGGAGATATTTTTTTTTATTGGGGCAACTATTTTTAACGTGGCGCCATAACGTTGTTAGCAAAAAGAACCCTAGGCAGTTTGGGCAAGGACCATAATTTGATAACCTTCTTGATCTGCCTTTTGAAGAAGGGCGCCTGCTTAAAATAAGTTCACCCTTTTTCATTGCCAGTATTTGGCAATTATGCTAATAGTCGCCGGCTCTAAGCAAACATAAAAACCCCTCTTTTCCTCATCAGAGTTTTTATCCATAGTTAATAGTTTTGCAACTTCAATTTCTTTAAAATGTATCAACTCTAAGTGCCTCGTAACTTTGCCGATCAATTTGTCACAGAAGTAACAAGCATGTCTTTTATCATAAACACGACTTCCAGAGATGGTCTTTTTTGCACGATTAACGTAAGCAGTTGTTTCT
This sequence comes from Aquatica leii, assembly GCA_035610365.1. NCBI lineage: Eukaryota > Metazoa > Arthropoda > Insecta > Coleoptera > Lampyridae > Aquatica > Aquatica leii. The sequence goes on along the minus strand of CM069432.1, from coordinate 140,633,642 downwards.
ATTTCGCTATCACTACTGTTGTGAGGAATTTGGAACTTATCACAGATTTGAAGCGGAAACACAGGAGACTTCATCGATTTGGGGACCTCTTGTAATTGGCACGCAAGCTCTAATGGAGAAACCTGTAAGTTTGTTAACATTTTTGTTGAAAACTCGTCACACAATGTAGAATTAGCAAGTATCAACTGTTTGCGTAAATTTGCGTAATCATCTTCATCACCTTCATGAGAAGAGGAATATGAGGAAGGCACGTATTCACTACTGGATGATTGATACGGTTCATCATTACTTTGAATAGATGCATCATCGTCTATTTTATCGTTTGTTATTGGTTCCTTTAAGACAATATTAGATAGTATGCTAATCTTATTATTTTTACTGTAGCTGGTGTTTTCTTTTTCGTTGGTTTTCTCTTCTACATCAAATGGAGTGAATGTTACTTGTGTGAAAGGTGATGTATTTTCCCTGTTTGTACCAGAATTTTTGTTTATGGTATGCTCTTCAATATTTACTTCAGAATTGGATAGGAAAGGTCTCAAGTTCTCTTTAACATTATTTTTGTGGTATTAAGTTCAATACTATATTTATTTATAGCGGACGAAAATACCGTGGTTTCAGATTCCGTTTGATCCTCTTTCACATATGACAACTCGTTTTTCTTTGACATGTTAGTTATATCAACCAATACCTCGGGATAACTGTCATTTATAGCACTACACAAGGTTTTCTTTTCTGCCTCATTGATAGATATCGTTTTTCCATTAAACATACTCTCTGTTTCCTTAAAATTCTTTTTATTAACAACAGTAACTTCATTATAACGTTCTTCTACATTGCTAGCTTTAATATTACTTGTACTACATTTATTGGTTTCATTACCGTCATCCCCAGCCAAAATTTTTTTTTCTTCCTCTAATGTAAGAAGGAACTGAAACCTTTTCAAGCGGACAATATTTACTTTGCAAATAATACTGGACGCCAGTATTTTGTCTTCTGTCCCAAATGTATAAATAGTTCCCGCCTTGCTCACTTTCATTTTTTCAAGTCATTTAATGCTTTGTGGTGTACCAGAAGATTCTAAAATGTCTTGCGTACATTGCGCAAGCCAAAAGGGTTCTACAATAAAAGATGAAAACATAAACGATAATTTTCTCTTCAAATGGAACACGATTTTATAATTAATTTTAAATATTATTATTTCTACTGGATTAACACTACACGAAAGGAGTGCGTACGATTTATTCAATTCATGCAAAAAGCATTATTTATTATTAACAAATATTGAGAAACTTTTGATTCATCACATATCTATCTCTATTATTGAAAATGTCATTTAAGAAGGTAGATAAAAACGTTGCCGATCTAAATTTAAGTTGCTACAATTTAAATTGGACATTAAAACAAAATTTCAAACTAAATTTGAATAATACACACGGTAAGGCTACTTAATATTCTAATGAAATTGACAAAGAGTTATCAAAAAATTGGATTAAGTGAAGGAAAGTTGTACACTGGAACAGATAAGGATTAATGTGAGCTATTCAAGGTGATGTCATTGCCACAAGTAGGTGTAAAAAGACGTTATGAATTTGAATGTTTAAGTAGATGTAGTTGTAAAAAGTGCAGCGGCAGTATTATCCATGGATTATATAAGTGCTAGCAGTGGCGGGTTCTCTATTAGGTCATTTGGTCAATGACCCTCCAAAAACTAAGAAAGGTATTTTATTTACTTTAAAACTACAGAAAATTTGCGTTTAAATCAGATTATCAGCGTTTAAATTTTATGCTCTTAAATAATTGTCAATTTAAACGCAACAGGTACGAAAGCTTACGAATTTACCCGAGGCTGTAACGAACTTGTGCCCAAACTATGCCCGCATGTATACTACATTAAAGCTGAATCGTAAATGATAGTTATTGTAGTCAAGTGAGACACACATATTACAATTTTATACGAGTTAAAAAAGAAGATAAGTACATGTTTAAATTCTTTTGTGCGGTTTCCAGTCGGGCCACGGGCCACCTACTCAGTGCAATGTACAATGCAATGCTTACGTGACTTACGTCATTTACCATTATCTTCGTAGTACGTGTGCTAACGGTGTGCGTACACAGATGCTGAAATGCACATTTATTATCATTGATAAACATTACAGTCAATTTTATTAGTTGATTCATAATATTTATTTGTCTTATCGTTTTTGTTTCATAACGACGGTGGTACAAGACATTAAAAAAATTAATAGCTAATAATAGTTTACACGTTTGGAATATAAATTTAATGCTCGTCTTCAGCCTTTACTTCAAATTCCACTGATCTGTTGAATATAAAAATGAAGAATAGTATTTTAAAGGAACTATGAATCATTCGTCATATTGGATTTGTGGAATTGAAATAAGGAATAATTTTACTGTTTAGACCGTGTTTTGGCATGATTCATTAATCATTAGAGTGTAAAAATAACGTTATGAATTTATAGCATTTAAAAAAAACGTAAAAAACACTAGTTATCGGCAAATCGCATGAAAAATTGTATGAAAATGTTTGTCAAAATAGATACATCTTTCAATAAAACAATCAATTGACTTTATTATGATTACCCCAGCAAGTGAGCGATGTATCTCTACATTCAAAAGAATTAAAGCATTTCTACGCAATCGGCAATACTATGAGACAAAAAAAGATTGTGCGCATTTTTATACTAAGCATTGAAAAATCTTGCATTAAAAACTGTAAATTTTAATTAGTTTGTTATTGATCATTTTGGTAATTGTAAAGACAAATATCTTAAATATAATTGATCTTAAATATAAATCGCGTTACTATAACAATGTTTTTTTAGACTTTTTGCGATAATTGCGTTTTTTTAATGACCCTCCTGTATGATTGACCACCAGCCGCCACTGAGTGCTAGTTAATTTACTTTAGCGTCAAAGGATTATGTATTTCGACTCAATTATTTATATACTTACGTAAAATTATTTATCAGCAAAAAAATAAAAATTTTGTTAATATTGTCAGGCCGTATTACAAGTATATTCTCGAATATCATATTCTATTATATCTATGTTTTGTCATCAAAATATTCAAACCGATTGAAAAGTTCCTCATAATTGTGCTGATTACAATAAATAAAAAATAAAGGTGGGTAGGTACTATTCACTAGATTAATGAGTAATCAGAAATTTTACAGGATAAGCTAGGTGACACACTGGAGAAACGAATTTCGTGAAACTAGTTTCACGAAACATGCAACTCGTTGCAATATCAATTAACCCATGTGCTTATATGAAACGATGCACACTGGCGTTTCGGAAACAGGAAACCAGAAATTGTTTCGGCAACAAGTTGCGCAAAACGCAACGTGTTCTGTTTCTTGTTTTTTGTTTCGTGAAATTCGTTTCATTTGTAAGGACGGAATAGTAAAATTTATGAAACTAGTTTCTACAGTGTGCACTAAACGAGAAACTAGTTTCATGTAAACTTGTTTCACAAACAAGTTTCACGAAATTCGTTTCTCCAGTGTGTCACCTAGCTAAATTCACAGACAAGATAAATATTCTAAGCTCTAAACAGTGAAAAATAATACTTTTTCCAACATCGCTTCTAAAAATGACACTTTCCTCACTCAATGTAGTGAGGAAAATAGGCGTTTGCATCACTAGTGAGGAAAAGTCATTTCCATAGCAACGTTAGAATACAAAATCAGCAACTAGATTCTTGGAGGATAAAAAATTATAAAGAAATTTAAAATTGAGACTCATTTTTGCGATGTTGGAAAAAATAGTATACACAATTCGTGATAAAAGTGCTATTTTTCAACTCGCAATACTATTCTCACTTGCCGTCGCTCGTGATTATATCATGTATTGCTCGTTGAAAAGTCAGGCACTTTTATCACTTGTAATGTAATGTACTGTATTTAGAATAAATGATATTACATACTTTCTTCACAACAAATCGCAATGTATGTTCCCTTACGAAACTTCATTGTCAGTTGTCACTTCTGAACATTTACGCAAGAATGTGAAATATACATTTACAAAGTACGAAAGGAGCAAACTCATTGTAGAGGGCAGCACTAATCAAGGCCACACAAAGTTGGTTGTGTTTTGGTTATGTTACACACCATATTTCAGCAATAGTTGTGGGGACATGTAGTGGTGTCAAATATAGATGGGTAGGGAGGGCACGTAAATACGTTTAAAAATGGTTAAAAAAAGTGTGGTCATATGTAAGACCCCAGTAGTGAAGAAGGCCACTAAAGTCATATTATAGTAGGGCGTGTGTCCACACAATTGTTGCGCACTCTACGCGCGCACACACACACACACACACACACAATGTATATAAAATTTAGGAATATTGTATAGATGATATGAATATGTTTGCAATTTTTACTTCTCAGACTTTGTACTGTGGAGTCATGTAGAAATGACCTACTGTCTACAAAGTGACAGATGTAGATAAGCTAAACACGTTGGCTACCTCTTGCATAAAAACGCTACTAAGAGTTGAATGTCTTATGTGATTAGTCAAATATCAGTAAAATTATTGACTAATCATAAATTTGTAACCGGGACAATTAGGGACTAACAAAACTAGATGGCGACGGCCTAACACATGTCGCGATTGTCTAATAAAACTATATACAAGTAATAAAATAATTAACGGTTTAAATGTAGAAGTTCTAACCTAACCATATCTTCTGAGAAGTCTATATTCTTTGATTGTAACTACTTTTGTATGTTTTCATTTTTTGACGATGATATTGGAACTTGTTCGAGTTTACGGCTATGGTACAATGCATTGTTCATAACAATAACAACATTATCTGGTAATTTATTTACAATTTCAGCAAACTATTCTTCAAAACCTGTAACATTTATTTTTTCATGATAATTTGCAGTCTTTTTGCCTTCAAAAAGCAACAATTCATTGTCAACCAAACCTACTATAGTAGATAAACCTTTAATAAATGTTTGTCTTTAATTCTGTACACCCATATTTTTTCTTTTGTGTGACTCATTGAACTATGATATGATATATATAATAAATGGCTCGTTCCTCCCTTCTATATTGTTTACCAGATTTTATATATTTTCTTCGCCAACAAATTATATCGTCAGGTTCAATTAAAATACTTTTTCAGTTACCTGTCATATACCTATTATTAAAAAAAATTTAGTCACCATGCTTTGGGTTTAAGTACTACAAACTCACTTGAAATTTATCTGCTTTATTAATTTATATAACAACAAAAAAAACATTTTGGCAAATGCGACTGATTATGTATTTCACTTAAAACTTTGTTCAAAGTAGGAGTTTTATTCTTATAAAAAAAAACTATGTACTAACTGCCGCACTCGATTTTTAGTTAGTTAGTTCGTTTTGAAGAAAAAAATTCCCCTTTTTGTTGATACTCTTTTATTGCGCTATAAATAGTTGGTTTTGTAGGACTTAAAGAAATTGCCGTTAATTTGATACCAGAATTAAATTGTAAAATTTCTTACCTAACGATTCACTAATTTTGTGTACTACATAAAAAATTTTTATTTTCGGAGCATCAATTAAAATTTGCTTGTACATACATATTTAATATGCACTGTTTATCGGGTAGAGATAGGTGACTCAAATCCAAACGCCTACGTTTTCTTGGGGGTTAAATGTTTAAAACTGTATTTAGAACAGTGCAGCATCCATATACTTATAAGAACTATTTATTCACTTAAGAATATCACAAAAAAGGTTTAAAGCGTTTAATATAAAAAAATATGGATACGTATCGAAATATCGATACGTATCGGAGTATCGATACGTATCGGAGTATCGATACGTATCGAAATATCGACATGTATCGGTAATCGGTATACCCAATACGTATCTAAATATCAATGTATCTGTGTAGTAGTATGGTTTTGATTTCTGTTTTTTTTTATAATAAGCTTTACCAATTACCATAGCATTTGAGGTAAACATAGATTCTTTAGGTATCGAAATACCGACATGTATCGGAGTATCGATACGTATCGAAATATCGACATGTATCGGAATATCGACACGTATCGAAATATGAAAACGTATTGGTATATCGATACGTATCGAAATATCGATACGTATCGAAATATCGATATTTCGATATATCGATACGAGCTTGTGGTTTGTATCGGCGTATCGATACGCCCGACGTATCGATACGTATCGATATATCGATACAACGACCCAAGACTAATTATGAAAAATGGAATGGAATGGAATTAACCTATTATTACATTAAATAAAGTCCATACTTTAATTCAGCCTGATTAGTTTTTTTATATCAGTTTATTTGGCCTTGTAAAATCAAAAACAGGAAAAAATCTATTTTTATAAATATTTGGGTGATTATTTTAACCACTGATAGGTAATAAATAGATGTTGAAATTAATCTGTGAAATTTTTATTTAAAAAAAATGATTGGTTTTTGCGTTTGATATTTATGAGCTTAACTCGTGTAACTAGTAAACCTGCAAACAATGGCATTACAGCTCTTTAACCTACAACTACCTAAGTACCATTTTATAACAATTTTGAAAAAAAAACTGGTGTGGTCACCACACGACTTTTGTATAAGCAATGATAAAGGAATATTTACATATTTTTGTAAGGTTATGCTGTCATAAAACCCTCTTGAAGTGATATGTACAAGTTTGTATTGCTTTTCTAGCATATTTGTGCGCCTCGATATTACTTACCCCTTTAGTAAATCAGTAGAAAAAATCGTCGCAGGTAGGATTCGAAACTATATTATATTTGTGAATTCATTTTAAATTACAAAATAAATATTTAATAAACTGTTAATGTTAGAATTTTTTTATTTGAATAAACTGTTAGGAAGAACTATCCCTATCAGAAACTGTAAAAATAATTCGAATAGTTTACATACTTACAAAATTATATAAGAAAAATTGTTAAAAATAACGGATACACCCACTTCCGGTTTCCTTATCAAATCCATATTTTGATAGAACCGAGAAAATATGAAAATCCAGCTCCATATTAAACTTCAAGTAATTAGGACTTTTGGTTCGAGAGTTATCGTGGGTACATCCAAAGATAATTTAAATAAGATGCAGCATTCCGTATATAAACAAGTCAAATATCCAATAAACTGTTAATTTTAGAAATTTTTTTTATCCAAATAAATTATTAGGAAGAATTAACTATATAAGAATCTGTAAAAATAATTGAAATAATTCGCACACGTACAAAATAAAAATAAAATAAGATGCAGCACTCAGTATATAAACACGTCAAAAGAATTTAGAGAAAAATTGTTATTTTTTAATGTATCTTGCTTTCCTTCCAAGACATGGAATTTTTTTCTAAAAAAAAAATGTCGTAGGCTAGAGTCGAACCTAGGATCATATATGGAATTCAATTTCAATTATAAATCAAATATCTAATAAACTGTTAATGTTAGAAATTTTTTTTATTTCAATAAATTGTTAAAAAGAATTAACTCTATAAGAAACTGTAAAAATAATTCGAATAATTTACATAGTACGAAATTATATAAGAAAAACCGTTAAAAATGGCAGATACACCCACTTCCGGTTTCTTTATTAGACCCATATTTTGATAGAACCGAGAGAATATGAAAAGTCAACTTCATACCAAATTTCAAGTTAGTAACACATTTGGTTCGACAGTTATCGTGGGTACATCTTTACACACAGACACGTGAAATTATGCAAAAAAAAATTTTTGAAAAAAAATTGCAATCGCTATACTTTTCTTATAGGAAAGTAAAAAATAGACACTGAGGTTTGATAGTAGAACTTATGAGAAGCGTTATAAATAATATTAGAGAATCGAAACTAAATCCTTTAATGATTAGAATCAACAAGGATGAGAACTCAGAGATCTACGTATAGGTTGTTGTTTTAAAAAATGGTAAAAAATTTTTCAATATCTGAAAAAATCAATCGCAGGCATTTTCTCGTTATTATTTTGTCAAACTTTAGCAGAGACTTCTGTAAATCAGCATTGTTGTAAACCTATACGTCATACCTTTTCGTTTTTTTTGTAAAAACCCCTAATTTACTTTATATTATTTTTACCTTGTCTAAAAACGATTACTAAAAAAACGTCTCAGGTTTATTGCTATCTTATTTGAAGTCTAATTGCAACAAGTGTTATATGAAATGAAAAGCTTCAAAAAGTACTTTAAACCCTACAAAAAATGTTTCCAAAAGTCAATTTATTTGTTTAATAACAACCTAATTTTTTTTAAAGTTAGATTCAATATGTTTTTTTGAGTTCAAAAATATAGCACAGTTTGTATATTGATATGGCATTAACCAGCTGAGTTGTAATGATTTCCAAAGATTTCCAATAATTTCTAAATATTTTCAATGATTTTCAACGATTGCCAAAGATTTCTAATGCTTTCCAAAATTTCTATTGATTTCCCTTAACCTGTACATTGATTTCTAGAGCGGTTTACCCCTGTATATACATTTTTCCAAAAAGATTTAAATAGATCACTAATTAAAAGCATTAAGAAAAAAACATTTCTAGACAATTTATAATACTAAATACAATGCACTTCGACATGTTCAAGATTAATCACGTAAATGTTATTGTTATTTCGTTCTAAAAATTCTTGTTGAAAACACTGAAAATCGAATTCAAAGATAAACATGTTTGTAATATGTTCATTAAGTTAACGAACCAGTTTAAAATAGGAAATGAATACGTCAATTTTAACAAAAATATTTAATGAACATGACGTTTTCATTTAAAATGCAATTTTTACCTAAATATAAAAAAAATTGCAAAATATGGTGAAATATGCATTTTTTTATAGCACTAGCAAATTCTATAGCTCATAAACAGAAGAAACCCGAAGTACCTAGATAACGTAGATTTGAGCGACCAAAATAAATTTATAGTAATTAGATTTGATTAAAATAATACTTAATCTGAAACGTTTGACATAGATTACAGCCATATTTTCATAGAAAAACTTTTTCACAGTAGGATTTTGCTGTTAAACAGTATAGAATTTGACGGAGGTTTGGATTTTTACGACATTGTTTACTGTTTAGATATTATTAACGAAAACAGCTAAAATTAAAGAACTTTTTTTATAGCTTAATTATTAATTTGTCAAAAAAATAAATAAATAAATATAAATAAATAAGAATGTCCGTCAAGTTATATTAAATAGAAGCTTCATTTTTAAAATGTTTTTTTTAATATTCATTTCTAAAGCCGTAATCCATGCCAAAAGTTGTCACATTTTTCGATTGTAAGGTGTGTTGCTTGTACACTGTACAGAAGGCCCTTAAAGGTTTAGGATTAATTATAATAACTTTTTTGAATCAGTTGGAGATGTTGATATTTTTAATAATAAGCTTATTAAGTAACTTCGGTTAAGAAGTAACTATGTCAATAGTCCCTTGAGTCACTTACTAAACGATTTGCACTGTACTTATTCAACAAAATCGTAAGTAAAAATTGTTACAACTGTACTTGATCTCCCTATCTATTAATATTCGTAATATGTATGAATACATCCACCAGACATGAGACTACTTGATGAAGTCTAGAATAAAGATATTAAACAAGATGTTTTATGTTATATTAATATTTTACTGGTGTTAAAATGAAATGGGTTTTTACTCTACATATAAGTACGAAGACTACAATCCCTCTTTTGCTTACTACTTTTTAGACTGGTAAATTACAGTAGTTTAATGTCATTTAACTACTGTGGTTATAATCGTAAAAATTTAAAATAATTTTTAGCTTTATTTTTTCTTCAAACAAATTAATGCAACAACTATCTTAGTGAAACACCCAATACTGGTTTTTACTTGCTTTTATAGTTAATATTTTAAAACTTAATACAAAAAATTTTTTGTTGGTATTTGATAAGGAATTTATTGTGCAAAACCCGAATTCAATCGGTTGAAAAGTACTCTGATAAATGGTTAGAGGTTTTACATTCTGTGAAATCAAGTTTAAAATTATATTGGTAAAAAGTAAAAAAATAATTAAATAATGTAAGCAACTGTACAATTGTTTTTATCTATAAAAGGTACGATTGTGCACGTTTTAATTGTTATCATTCGGAGAATAGTAGTAATAAATGGTAACCGATACAAACGAACGCGTAAATACTGAACGACCTTGAGCGTAAGATTAACTTAAGTCAGTTTTTCAAAAGTTATAACAATATTAACAGTAACAAAATATACATTGTACATACATACCCTATTCTATTCGTAAACGTGTTGTTGACGTTACAAACAAATGTGCGTGTTTCTATAAATCATGTATTATATAGATCAATGTTTATCAATAACTTGTGATATCTAATCAATCATGTTCTTAGTTTTAGTTATTTTTTATTGTATATTTGTGATAAAACAATTAAAAACGTACAAAATTCATCAATTTAGAAGTAGTTGTACAATAAACCTGATGGTTGTATAAGTTTATTTATTATAATAAACAAGAACGTTTTTCGTGATTCTAACAATTAACAATAACAAGAAACAAATTTTTATCTAAGTTTAACAAAAAAATTTCAAATGTTAAAATTAAGCGTTAGGTTTTGCTAAATACATATAGGTACATCATAACCAGAAATTTTAACTTTTTTGAAACTGGTATTTAAAAACGCCATTATTTAATTTAATTTCTTTTTTAAATTCCAATTAAACTATTTAAACTTGTTCTTACAAGTCACAAGATTAAAAAACAAACACTAATAAGCCTAAACGTGTAAATAAGTTTCAAAAAATTCTATACTGTAATTAAAATAATTATTACAAATAACGTGTAATTAAACAGTTGGTATTGTGTTTATGAGAATCCATTGTATAAAAATCTGTCGTAACGAAATTTTTTAGTAACGAAAAATCTTAGTATTGCGCAGATACCTACTCAGTATCAGTTCGTACTATCTTACATTTGTTCAGTGTGATTTCTGTTTGCCAAAGCGGTCGTAAATACTTTTTAAAATAGTACAATGTATGTAATTAGTTCGATAGCATGTAAGTATTTTACTAGTCATTAAATTAATAAAAATAACTGTACAACTATGCATTATATCTACACATATAAAGCTTTGAAATATGTAAAACATTTATTATATCACACGAATTACTTAAACTATCTTACTGCTTTAATTTTAATTGTACTTAGTCATTAGAAAGACATTAAAATTTGATTTTAAAGCAGCAGTGTTGCTTTATGTGCGTGCACACAAAAAATTTTAGAAGATGTACTATATTGTAATACTAAATTAAAACTTTCAAATTGAACTATTAAAAATATAACAGCTCAAAGCCTTTAACTGTAATTAACTAATCTGTGTAACACTAATAATGTTAATACATTTTTGTTTATTCTCAAACGATGTTTTTTTTATCTTGCTGTCTACTATACATAATCTAATTTTAACATTTTTTAACACCTAACGTTCAAAATATAAATGTTTTACATTTTTAAAACTAAATTTTAGAATATGTTAAAAACTAAAGGTTACGTTACGATAAAACGACAAAAAAATTTGCTCTGTATGCAAAAAATAAATTTTCGACTTAAATTTAAATACATATATTATTGACACGCTGTTGTTGCTAAAAAACAAACAAACTGAAAGTATTGACACATTTTACAACTTTGTTATGACAACCTTTAATAACAACCTAAATTTCGAATATATTGAAAATATTTTATAAGACAAGTTAGAAAGTAGGTACTGATTCAACAAAAATAATTAGATTTCAGTACAATTATTTGTCAAGATATTTTTATTAACACAAAGGTTAAGAATGTACAAACAAAATATTAAAATAAAAAAAAAGTTAATCTCTGATAAGATTATTAAACAATAAAAACTGGAATTAAAATATATCTTGTAATAAACAATTGTAAAGGTTATTTTAATTGCTTAGTAAAATTAATTGATAATTTATGTTAAATTTACACGAACAGTTTTTGTTTGCGTCATTTTATTATTCATTATTGAATAATATAAAAACAAATTACATTTATAACAATTAGCAGAAAACTTTATGTATTCGTATAATAATTAATTACAAATGGTAATGTAAATTATAAAAATTGTTGTGGTATTATTAAAAGATTATAAAGAGTATAAATACTGTTTAAATATATATTTAATAATAGAAGTATTTATTATTAAATTATATTGATCAATTAATAATAAACTGTAATCTTTAACTAAATAATTAATTGTACAAGGTTACGATTTACGAATAGTTGATAAAACTTAAAAACGTAAAAAACGCCCTAAATTGAAAACAACAAACGCACATACACAACTAAAAACGTCATCTAATACGTTTTATAGGTGTTTAGTGTTAATTTTAAAACAAATTATAACAATGATTTAAAATTTAACACATATTATTATTACAGAAAAGTAAACATTAAATAATATGTATTTAAAAAAAATAATTAAAATATTTTGGATTTATGTTATTTTACCATAACTTGAAACACAATTTCTTTTATTTATTTGATATTTAATAAAAACTAGAATTAAATGTAACGTTTTAGTAAGTAACATCTAACATAAATATTTGTACTCAACATGACACTAACCCGAAAGGCGAACACGTTTATTAAAAAGTCTACACCTACATTCTTTTTTTTAAATAAATCTTATAATTATGCCTCCAATAAACAAAAATTCTTATAAATCCTGATGCAATCTAATAAATCTGGGTACAGCTTAATAAATTGCGGTACTTCCTAATCAATTCCGGTCTTAGTAAATCTTACTACATTTCAAAAATTTCTCGTAAATCCTTGTAAATCTTGTAATCATGCCTCCAATCAACAAAAATTCTTATAAATCCTGATACATTCTTATAAATCTCGGTACAACTTAATAAATCTCGGTACATCCTAATCAATTCCGGTCTTACTAAATCCTTTTCAGTAATTTCTCGTAAATACTTGTAAATCCATTTCTTATATATTTTTATTATGCACTTACTTACGTTTTCTACTGTTTACTTGTGAAATAAATTTGTAAGTATTTAAAAAAAAAAATGTTTAGGTTCTTACAAAACAAAAAAATATAGAATACAAAACCTATGTTAGCCAATAAAATGCATAAGCAATATAAAAACAAAATAAAAATGTGACAGAATATAGCTTTGTACTAATTTTGTGTAAATTAAAATTTTTCTAAAGAGACACATGAGGATACGACGTAAAACTTAGAAACCCGTTAAAAATATAAATTTTTTGTTTTTGGCGATATCGTTTTATTTGGCCAAACAAAGATCTTTTTTTTGTTTCACAATTTTGCTAAATGTTTCTATACTTTTTTCGACATTTTCTATATACGTAGTTTCATTACCAAATACTTCATACATAACTAATGTTATAATGTCTTGTTAGTTGATATTGTATTATCCCCTAATTCTTTATTACACGTCCTGCCTGGAATACTTTTTTGTCATTATATTCAATAACGGCATCATCTTCAGAAGATTTGTAGACAATATAGACTGAAAAATTTAATTGTGTCAACTTTTCATTTGACTCAAATTACCTTAAGAATTATTTTAATAAAATGTCGCAGACGGTCTGCACTGATCGTTTTTTTTTGTATCTTCTAATAATCAACATAAAGATAATTTTTGTAAGAAGGGTTTCTGTTATGTATGTCATGTACGCAAGTGCATATACGTGTATAAACTTATATATAATAAATCAGTATCAAACCTAAACTGGTTGAATCAATACGTTACAGTTTCAGGTTCTAATTTTCTTTGAACAAACTTTTACAAAGAATCTTTAATTTTTTTCCAATTGGTTTGTAGGAAATGTTTAAAACTAAGCTACTTTCTGATAATGAGTCAAGTAGTCATCGTTAATTAATTAATTAATACGTGCACAATCATAGCGTTTACAGATACAAGTAAGTTGAGATTGTAAATGCACGTAATTGTTTTCTAAATTAATGCAATACAATTCCCAAAATAATTTTGCACAATGTAAAACTTCTAATTTATTTTTTGAAAGTATTTCTTAACCGATTGAGTTCGGGTTTTGTGCAACAAATTATTTATTTAAATACCTACAAAATTGTTTTATTAATTCTTAAAATATTTACTAAAATTAACTTGAAATTAGGGTTGGTCGTTTCATTATTCTATAAATCTGGTTGAAAAAAAAACAAAGCAAAAAAATGGTTTCAAAGTTTTACGAGTATAACCACAGCAACTAAATGACGTTAAATCACTGTCGTTTTTTTTACAATATGTGAAAAAATTTGAAGGATAGTAAGCAAGAAGAGAGATCACAGTCTTTGTACTCATATTATTTCTGATTTGCACTGCCTGCCCGTTAGTATGTATCTTAATAATTTTGCCAACGTACTAAATATAAAATTACGAAATTAGATTTATTGCTATCCTGTAAAAAAAAAATATCTTAGAACTAGTAAACTTTTAATGCAATCTAAAACATCTAGCTTAATATGTTTATTCTAGCTAGGTTGTATCAAAGAGCCTCAGCTCTCGCGGATGTATTCCTTCATATTAAAAATGCCAAAAATCACTAAGCGTTTTAGCACCTAAGTGTTTTAACTAATCGCCAGATAGTATTAAGATGTCAAACGATTTAAAAGTAAATTAAAACTGTTAACGTCCTTAGTTTTTAGTTTACTATTTGATTCTCAGTTTTAGATTAAAAATGTAAGCTTTTGGTGTAAATTTGAAATTTAGTACTCATGTATAGAGAAAACAACATACCCTTCATCATGGAGAAAAGTATTAATAATCCCACTTCCTAAAAAAAACAAACTTCAAAGTTTTGCTGATCTAAGGTCAATTAACATACTTCCAACCATGTCCAAAATCTTGGAAAAAGTAATCGAAACCCGAATTCTACAACACTTAGAAAGAACAGCATTATTCCATCCATGCAGTCGGGATTTTCACGTGGTTATAGCTGTGCAACAGCATTGTTCACGGATGACATTCTTACAGCCTATGACAGAGGTTTTGTGACATGTTTGGCTCTCTTAGACTTTACACAAGATTTTGACACTTTAACTCATGACCTTCTTATCGCACTATTAGATTTTGTTGGGTTTTTTAAAAGTGCATTGGAATTTATTGGTTCGTTTCTGTCGAATAGGTCGCAGTCTGTAAAATGTGGAAATAAAATTTTAACTTTCAATAATATTTCCTCAGGAGTCTTACAAGGTTCTATTGTGAGACCACTACTTTTCATTATCTATACATCTAAATTGCCAAAATCACTTCCGTCCTGTCAATTTCACTTATATACAGATGATACGCAAATATACATATCCTTTCCTCCAAATAAAGTCTATCAAGCAGTACCAGCATTAAATTATGACTTATCACAATTATTACAATTCTTACAAGATCATAGATTCGTTGTTAACCCTAAAAAAATCTTATGTAATTGGATTTGGACCTAAAATTGATAAGAATAAAATACTTAAAGACTTAATAATTACGATGGACGACTGTATTATACTTTGTAAGGATATAGTTAAAAATTTGGGCGTATATTATGATAGTGATTTAAAATTTACTAGTCACGTTTCTAAAAGTCTACAAACTGCATATTGCAATCTAAAAATGATTTTTAAAAATAGGCACGTTTTAAATGTGGAAACTAAAAAATCATTGTATCAATCACTAGTATTAAGTCATCTTGATTACTGTGATACAGTTTATTGGACACATTTACGTTCATATGATATTAACAGAATTCAGAAGCTACAGAATTCATGTTTACGGCTAATATATGGAATTAAAAAGTATGAACATATATCACATAAACTAAGTGATTCCAAATGGTTGAATATGGCGAAAAGACGCTATGTACATAGCATTTGTTTGTATCATAATATAATCTTAACTGAATCACCACCATACCTATACAACAAAATTAGTTTTCGTACGGATGTCCATAATGTAAACATTAGATTTAAGAGTAGACTCACTCCACCTGTACATAATACTGAGCGTTTCAAATCATCATTTTCTTATCATATAAGCAAAACCTATAATTCCTTATCATCAAATGTGAATAACTACTCCAAACAACGATTCCGTAAATTTATTTTTAACAATTTATTCCAAAATAATGCAGTCTAACATACTTAATAGTTATTTTAATAGGTATAAATACTAATTTAGTTAAAAGCATGTGTTGTGTTGCCATGATTTTTTTTAAATTTATATATTTAATGGAAGTAAGGGTTAAGTGTAAGAGCAGCTGTGGATCATTGTCCATAAGCTGAACTTTGCTCTTTTACTAGACATTAAGTAATCAATACGTAGTTAATACTGTAAAAGTAAATAAAGGCATTTATTATTATTATTATTATTATTATTATTATTATTATTATTATTATTATTATTATTATTATTATTATTATTATTATTATTATTATTCTTATTATTATTATTATTATTATTATTATTATTATTATTACTTTCTACATAAATTTTTAATTTATATAGTTAGAAATATATAAAAAAAAATCAACAGTCTTAAATTTTTAGTTATTGACTAACAGCGGAAAGAAAAAGTGTGTTTTGTTTTATGTGCAATGTAATTCATAAAAGGTTTATGTTTATAAATGATTGTAAGGCAGAACCAAGGATAATAAATGAATAGGATTGCTCGATTCGTATTCTCGCAATGTAAGCCGCCCCACTCCCGTAAATCTTGACGCGTGACGTCAGCCGGAGACCACATATCGGCTCGCTGATTATAAATAGTGCTTAAATACACTTTAAATCCAACGGTTTTGCGATTTTTTTAATAGTTATTATTACATTTCTTGGTGTTTTACTCGTTCAAATAAGTGCCTACAAGTTGCTTGTAAGAATTTCGAATTATCAGGTTTAATTTAAAATTTAAACTTATTTACACTATATTAGATACTGAGGTGTAATTATACAATGCCAGGAACAAGGTGCGCTGTATTTGGTTGCGATAACAACCGGATTGCAACCAAAAATAAAAATCTTAAGATTATATACCACAAGTTCCCAAAAGGCACCGCTTTAGTGTCCATTACAATTAAAAATGAATGGATTAAGCGTTGTAAAAGGGCTGATAACATGAACCCGAATACTACCGTAATTTGTTCTACTCATTTTACAGAGGAGAGTTATGAACGAGATTTACAAAATTAATTATTAAGTTTTTTAAATAAAATTGATTAATATAAATTTAGTAAAATTTAAGGTAAAAAATTAAATTTAAACATAATTAAGTTAAAATTAAACTGCTGTTTAAATTATTTTCACTTAAACGAAAATAAACTTTCACAAAAAATTAATAGCGTTTGCTGTTTGATGCATTCACTTTGAACATTTCCACGGTGATTCTTTAAAAAAAAGCCCACAAATTGTAAAAAAATTAAGTATTAAAATTAAGAAAAAAGAAAACATTTCTCTGGACATTATTATGGCGTTTCGTTTTGCAAATTAAGGACCATAATCAGAATGAACTATGAAAATATAAAGCTTAGTGAAAAAAGACGTGGAAAGAAAAGAGCGAATACAACAGCTCAAGAAACCGATGAAGAAAGAATAAAACGAAGAAAATTAAATAAAATTTCAAAATAAACTTGTAGTGTGTTATATTATTTTTTATTTTTGTCAACCTTAAATTTGAATACATTTATTTAACCATTAACAGTACACTTTATTTTGTCCGTAAATTATAAAATTAATAGCAATTTTTCTATAGTTCAATTTAAAAATGAATGCATTCACGTTTTTTTTCACTAAGCTTTATATTTTCATAGTTCATTCTGATAATGCTCCTTAATTGCAGCAAATGCTATTAATTTTTTGTGAAGGTTTCTTTCCGTTTAATTGAAAATAATTTAAACAGCAGATTAACTTTAAGTTTAATTATGTTTAAATGTAATTTTTTACCTTAAAAAAATATTAAAAAAACATCTAAACTAATTAATAAAAAAAAATATTTTGATTATGCACATTATTGCCATTACTTGTTAAATCAAAAGTTGTCAAATTTACTCAAATAAAATATTTAGAAGCCTTTTAAGGTGCATCTTAATACAGATTGTAATAGAAGTATAGAGAGCGAGGTCTCCGCGTGACGTCAGCGCGTCACATGATCTCGGCAGAATAAATCGAGCGATCGAGCAATCCTATTCATTTAGTATCCTTGAGGCAGAACGTGTCTTATCGCTTTGAACGATAGATACGCGCGAACAGCTATTCGCAAACACACGTCTAAAACAGTATGAAGAAAATCAGTGCTAATTGTCAACGACGTGACGGTTATGTTCTAGACAAGCAAAACACGTTCGTCATCTCTTGCATAAAAACGCAACTAAAGGTTGAATGTCTTATATGATTAGTCAATGACTAAAGCTTTTGTAGTAACAACTGTAGCCATTTATTAAAAGAGGGCGCTAAAAACTATGAGCTACGCATTACCATTGTATTACATAATTATACAGAGGTATTCCAAAATAGTTGCCAAACTTTCCGTATAGAGGGTTCTAATTCCGATTTTAAAGAAATCAGAATAAAAATTAATTCAAATTGTCACTGTAATGAAACAGTAATTATTTGCATTGGAATATTACTAAAATTTCAAACAAGATACTATGTAAACACTCACAGTTTTTTTCTGCAATACAATAATAAGATAGACGAAGAGGTTAAAATATAACAGATCCTTGGTTTGTATTCATAAGATAGTCTGTGATATCAACAATTTTCAAATTTCCAATATAATAAAATAATAAACACTGAACCAATATTATTATGTTTGCCGATCAATGCAGTTTCCTTTGACACTGTTGTAGCTTGCTATAATTGCCAAATTAATACTGATGCTTGCCTTAATTTGTAATCACAAAGTGATCTACTTTAAAAAAAGGTGCAGGAAATGATACAGGATACAGGAGATATATTTTGTTAATACCTAAGCAACACATTGGTATAAAAAACGTTCAAATGTCCGTCTGATAAACGTTTATTACACGTCTAAAAACGTTTTAATGTCTAATAAACGTTTATCAGACGGACATTTAAACGTTTTTTATACCAATGTGTTGCTTGGGTAGTATTATCATCACGGCAACACGGTATAGCTGATTATCGGCATTATACATACTCTTGCAGTAATATCTGTGTTTCTAATTTAAAAAGAAGTAAAACTGTTATAGAACAAAAAAGATTGACTCAAGTTTCTGAAAGATTCAGTTACATAATAATAAGAAGACGTGCAACGCTAACGCCTAATAGCGTGTGCCATTGAGTAATAATTTAAGAAGAGGCGCAAATAGTGTGTTAAAAATCGTACTGTAGTTTTATCTCTCTTGTTTCTCTTTTTTTTACCCGTCTGTACCCCCTCTTTTCATAAACTAATAGACTAATACCTGCTGCCATCTGCAAAATCGTGGTTTTTATTTTGCGAACTTACTTATTTGTTATGATTATGAAGTACGAGTTAGAACCTTTTCTTATATTTGTGTTTACTTTACCGTTTACCTGTTCAAAACAGGTTAATATCATAAACAATAGCTAGTATTGTTACGACACAAGTCAATGTCAAATAAACTTAAACAATATCATGCTTTATATTTAAGAAAACAAAAAAATATATATATTCAAATATTTATTTATTTTTGTAAAATATAAATCGAAAACATAGAAATAACTAAAACAATGCAAATTAAATTAAAAGAAAATTGTTATGGGGATTATTGTTATTATTCGTCAATTTTTAAAATTATTCAAATTACCAGTCCGCCAATAATAAATTTGTTAACTTTATTTCTTCCCAAATTGGGTGAGCACTTAAATTTCTAAATTAGTTTGGTTGGCGCGTCTCACCCTGGAGTATATAAAAATTATTGAAAAAAAAACAATAATAATGATAAAGGTGTTGAACAATCTCAGGGTATATTTTACGGGCAGGAAGTGATCCCGCTACTAAGTCCTTGGTGACGGGGGTTAGGTAAAACTCAGAAAAAAAGAAATTGTAATACAATGTAACACAGTTCGTATAATAACCGTAATAAACACAAAAAACCACTATTACATACAAGTATGATAGAATTCATACTACGATGGTATTAAATAATTAACGAGGAAGGTAATGCTTTTGTTTTATTTTTCTAGTAGCTTGAATTATTTGGTACTTATCTGGGTACTTGATGCAACATGTGGCCACTTGTCGATTGAGGGGTGGTTCATATGATTTGCTTCCTTCACGCGGGATGGTAACTTTCGCTCAAGATGTTACTAATATTAATTTTTCGTTAATTGACACGTGCATCCGCCATTGTTAAGGTCAAACCTCTAAGTACACCTACGATACGATTAACAATTACAAACAATAGCAAAGAGAAATAATTAATTAATAGAAATGGATGACTCTTACCCCTTTGATGAAATTACTCGCCCCTCATTTTATAAAAATAAGCCGAGACGCAAAAATGACCGTAACTGCGGAGGTCAATCAAAGTAATGATTACGCGAGGTATCACGGTAAAAGACGGCCTTCGAACGAGTATTTGCAGTTCTTAAACGATATCAAATTTTATTTTTGAAAACCGATGACCGCCAAATATGTACGCTAATTTGAATGCGTAACAACTTTCAAAATGTATATACTATTTTACATATGCTTCGAGCTTTAAAATAATGAAGCTCATCTTCAAAAAAGTAAAAATATTTACAATTTATAAAAAAGTTAAGATTACAAAAAGTTTTTTAGCTTACATTTTTTCGAACAATCTCAAATCTGAAAATTTGTAACTAGATAATTAAAAAAATGTAAGTTTTACAAAATGTTAAATGTTAATTATTTTAAAAAAGGAAGATGCACGGTGCAATTTAGAAACAAATCTAAAAAAGTTTAAGTTTAAAATCATAATTGAACTTGGTTTGCTCGTTCAACAAAAAATTTGTATTTGATATTTTAATAAAACTCTAGTAATTCAAGAATTTCTCATTGAGCAAATTGCAGCTAAAACCGGCTTTTTTATAACTACTTTAGCTTTTAAAGTTACTCTTTAGAACACTTTTAAGTGGCTTTTGAAAAAACTGAAGCCTCCATGAAGCGTTTAAGTAGCTAAAAATTCCGCAGTTATGTTGCTGTTGGGTAGCTCCTTTATTGCATTCAAATCGGGCTTATACAGCTCTTTGTGGTACTAGCAAAGCTTTAAAGAAGCTCTAAAGGAACCGTAAACCGCACCTTTCAGAAACAACTATACAGCTTAAAAATCTTTATTTTTACTACCTTTAAGTAGCTTAAAAATTAAATAAATATTTCATTAGAAAAAGAAATCTTGAAATCGTTACTTTTACTTAATTTCTTAAAAAAATTGAGAAAAGTGATAAAGGAGAACCCATTGAAAGACCTAAATTTTGTTTAAAAAATTGACTATCAAATTTATCACTTATTTTTACTGAAATCTTCTTAAACAATTTAGAAAGTAAATATATTTCTGAACACCAAATTTTCTTACAAAAAATAATATTATGGAGAAGATATGTTGATGACATTTTTTGTATTTAAAAAAGTTGTAAATATTTTTGGTAGACTTTTCTGAAGATGAGCATCATTATTTTAAAGCTCGAAACATATGTAAACGAATTTGTTATTAGTGGACTGGTAGTTTAAATAATTTTAAATTAAAATTAATGTTAAATTTTTGAAAGAATAATTGACCAATTCATCCTTTAAAAGGATTTTTGACGGAGAATCCATTTGTATCACTATGTTGCGTAGTTTAGTCAAAACTTAACGGCTTGACGAATTTGAGAACACACTGTGGTCGTTCTAGTATCTTCAAAATATTATAGGACGTATCTTCAACTATAAAACATATATTAAAAAAAATTACTTATTATTGCTTGTCTACTTAAACCTTCGTTTAGTGAACTGGAGCTGTAGAATGAATAAATTTATTTGTCTTCACGATCGTCATCAATAAATAACAATCGACGTTTTCTTCCATATGTTTGAGAAACTACTACATTTGAGTATCTTAGGTTGATGTTCATATCAACAATTACAGCTTCTGTAAAAAATTATACTAAATAAGCTCAAAAAGTAAAAAAAAAATTAAGTTGTTAGTATTTTAAAAATAAAGTTTTGAAAATGCAATTAGTATTAGTATTTTCAAAATTTTTGCGATTTTTTTTTAAACAATTGTAAAAATATTTTATGTATTGTTGGATTTGTGTTGAAGTGCTTTCAGCATGCTAAAATAAACATAAAAGAATTTTGTTTATAATTTTTTTTATTTTTGTAAAAACTAAGACAAGGTGCTAAAGAAATGCGGCCCTAACATTTACAAAAACGATATTTTTATTCGACATATGCCAACATCAACAAAAAACATTTAAAGCAATGGCCAGAACGATTATGCAATTACGATGAATCGATCATTATGCAAAATAATGATCGCAATATCGAGCGTCTGTACAATAACGATCGCAATCATTGATCGCTTATAAAATAACAATTGCGGTTGTGGAAAAGAAATTAATACTTTTAATTATCGCATAAACAAATAAGACTAATATAACACGATTTTACCTATAATATTTACTTTAATAAATGTATAATAAACTTTAAGTATGCAGGTAGTTCACGGAAAATCGTAAAATTTTGTGTAAGTAGGTAAATAACCCTTTTGCTCTTTTCCTCGTAAGAATTTTAAACCACATACAGATTTTTTAATAAAAAAGTAACATGGATTTAAACATTGAATTATATTTTTTTTTGTTTACAGAAATTTAACAATTCATTCTTTTCAAAGAGAATTGGAAAACTCTTCTAGGAAAGAACGTTTGTAAAATTTGTGTCACACATTCAGCATTTTCGGAAAAACCTAGCTTTATATAAACACCAAGGTAAATCATAAAAACACAGGAAGTTAAAAACAATAAGCATTAACTACAAATGACAATACGTATTTGAAAAGAATTGCAAATTTATTTTTAATACATAATTCTTGTTTGAGACAAATATCAACACGAGTTATGACTCAACAATCTTTTTATCAAATAGAAACATTTAATTTACCAAAGAACGACACTTATTTTTTAATATGTTGTTTATTAATGCTTTAAACTATTTGTTCGTAAGTTTGCATCAGAATTCAAATAGCACCTCATGTCGAAAAAAAACATCACAGTAGTATCCATTTTCTGTGAATTTTTGTAAATATTTTTTTTAAATCTAAATATGAACAAATTTTAATTAATTTATTGTTTAGAAACAATATTAAAAAATACTTAGGTCTGTTGATTTTCAATACTCCAAACGTTATTGTATCCCGGAAAACGAAAATCGAATGTTTATGGCTAGATTTATGACTAACTTTACACGAGCGACTTTTTAGCAACAGTCGATTACTAATTAATTGTAAATACCATGATTGCGATCATTGATCGTGAAAAGTAATAGCGATCTCAGCCACTGATTTACAGTAATTATTTTAAGTTATTGTACAATTAAGTGCAACAAGAAGAAGAAGAATCCGAACAAGGAGATTCTCCGATGCTAATTTAAACTATTTTTAAACGTTTGGTAGAAAAATTTTTTTTTTAAATATTTACCTGATTGAAGGTGTAGAACAAGAACTGCAGTGTGTTTAAAATTTCCTTTTGTTGTTATACATTATCTCCAAAGATGCTTCTCACAAATCTTCTTTTGTTTTAAATCTTCCAAGTCCATTGTGGCAATGTTTATATTTCCACAGTTTTTCTAACATTCTTTAGCACGCACTTTATCACTAATAAAAAACTTAAGAAAACTAGTACCTTTGTTTTCGGTATTATTATTTTCACAATTAATATAAACACAACCGTGATTTGTAACTTTTCCCATTTTAAAAATAAATCAAAAATATATTTACACTTAAACTAAACAAAAGTTCAAACAAACATTACTACTACCAGAATTTTAAAAATCATATCGCAATGTTAACCCAAGAAAAACTTTCAATTCAATACCGAAGTTTACAAGTCGACAGACACGCAAGAACTGAAAAATCTCGATCCAATACAAACGTGGCGACCTCTACATCTCGATCCAATCAGTCGATACGATATCGCCCACTAAGTTGCATTCGTGTGCGTAAAAGTTCGTCGTCCGCTAGGGTTGCCACTTGTTCCACACCTATGAGTCGACGAACAAAACAACACAAGTCTGTATCGGTAACTATTTTCAAGAAACCTGTAATTTATCTGAAACAGCGTTGTCAAATCTTTCGTTGTAATTCACAAATGAACCTGTTTTCTTCTTTCATTCTAGGTAGTTTACACTTGGTCTTTTTATCTATTCTATTAAAATATCTTTAACATAATAAGAATAAATAACACTCTGGCAATAGTTTGTAATAAATGAATTGAAAATAATATTGGATTATTATTTAAAATATTCTTTAATCGGAAAAAGGATTCAATTGGATTTCAAAAATATTGGTGTTATGCATAACAAATAAAATTTGTGCGTTATTGGTAATAATATTGAGACGATGTAACGTATTTGTTTTGATTAAGAATTTTAATTTATTACAAATGTACTCAGTAAACCTAAGGTTGTTAAGATAAAGAGAGTTTTTAACTATCAAAAAGTTGCACATTTAAAATAAATGATTTATTTCCATCCAGTCAGTGGCGGCAAGTGGTCAATGCTACAAGAAGATCATTTCCAAATTAAAACTGATAACGCGTTCTTAATAAAATATTTATATTTCAAGTCAATTCATCTATCTTTGGAATAGACAAAATGATTATTAACGCTTACAACTTTTTTAAGATGAAGTAACGTAATTTTCTGTTTCATATAAGTGCATTTTTCTTTTAATTGTTTTAGATTTCTATAGTCGGTAAAATTTACCTTTTCGGTTTAACATTAGCGCTTTATTTCACTAAAACGTTTTCGTTTCTTTCTAACGTGTAATTTACAACATAAATTTGTTACCTGAGTTCGTAATTCAGGTAACAAATCTACGTTACTGAATTACATTGTAGAAAAAAACCAAATAGTTATAGTGAAATAAAGCGCTAATCCGAAATGGAAAAGTTAAATTTTACCGACTATATTAACGGTTTTACACCATAATGAGTCATATAAAAATAGTAACAATATCGATTTAACTGTTATTTGCTATTAATTTCTTAATGTATATGATATTGCCATTATAAAACAAAAAAGTACGCAAGTTAGTCATATGTAACAAGAAGTACAACTAAAAGAAAAATGATGTAAATATCGCTTATCGCCGCAAGGCAACATTTGAGATAAATATTTCTTTTTCTAACTTGTATAAAACTCTAATATGTCTGTCTTACTCTTGCCTACAGAAACTTACATTTATCATTCGGGTTGTATACAATTCAAGAAAACAACCAGTTCTCTATGACCCTCGAGCAAGTTCGGTAGTTTTCGAATGTATTGCGCTTTCATTAAAAATTAGTAATTGTATTATAAAATAATAATAAAAGTATAAAAAATACGTAATATATGTGTCATCGTAAATTATAGCTAAAAATCATCGAACAATTGCTATTACTTTTCATTGAGGACAAACCACGATTTAATTAAAAAAAAAAATTTTGGAGTCTAACGTAGGTACCTGCACATAGATTAAAAATAGTACAAAATATAGATTTTTGTTTAAGTATAATAGCCATTTAAATGCTAACAATAGTTAATAAATGTGGCAACTATGCCGGGTTGCCTTCTTAAAACTACTTGGTTCGCCTTTCACCTTCAAATAGACATTTTAATTTATCCTTTTCTTTCTTACGTTACAAATAGTTTGTTCTTTAAAAATCTCGAAAATTGTGGTTGATCATTTAGTAGGCAATACATACAAGCACACCCTATTTGCAATAAGGTTAGATGTTTTTTTTATTATTTGGTCTTTGATTGTATACAACATTCAATAAAACAGACAAAACGGGAAACGGCGCTGAACAAAAGTAAAAACTAAAATAAGTACCATATTGACGGACAGTATCCACTTAAACAAAATAAACTAATTAAAGGTTCTTGCTTAGTACCTATACACATTTATACATAAACTATAAGAGAATGTTACCTTTTGGAACAAAGTTTATTTTAGGCATCAAATTAAGACAAGCACTTCACCAGATACGTGTATAAAGTATTAATGGGAACTTTGACTATTCAATAACTTTCGTTAGTTTCAAAATAGTAAAACGTAGATTAAATTTAGATGTAATTGTTAATGAATAATTAATTAATTAAAAGAAAGCTGCAAAATGAAATAAATGAAAATACTTTTTATGTTGACCGATTAATTAACCAAACGAAATATTTGACTTCAGTGTAAATTGACCAAACTGACCAGTTATTGTCAATGGTCCATTTAAATTTGCTAAGTAAAATTAAAAGATAGTAATTTACTTTATTAATAATAAAAGTAGAAGCTAATATTTGTGTTAATACGATGTTTTATCCTTTCGATGTACTGAAATTAAAACTCCGATGATAAGAAACTTATATATTGAACACACGGGTAGTTGATATATGCCTGCACTGCAAGAAGCTAGACAAAAAAAAATCTTTTACACGCATAAATTATAAACGACGGTTTTGAGTAAAATTTTTTTTGTCTTCTTTTCTTGAATAGAAAATTGCAGTTTTTAAATAATATGAAAAAGTTGCAACTCATCCAAAGGATTTAGCAGATGTATCAACGGTTAAAGAAGTGTAGGCGCATTAATAAAATCGAAATAGTATAAACAAAATCACATCACGTTTTTTAATTTAAATGTATCAATTTTCAACTTAATTATTCCAGAAAAAAATGCATACATCACAGCGCCATTATTAAGTTTTCTTTGGCACTTCTTTATAAACGCCCCTTTTAAGTAGGAATAAATTGAAAAAAACACTAGTAGACAATAAAATATCGTGCTTTAAGAGTCTTGTTTGTAACTTTCAAAGATAATGTAAGGAAGATGCAGCACTCCGTGTAAAAAAAATGGTATGATTTTTTTGATACTATCGACATCTATGTTTGACCCAAAAACTATTTTTTTTTAATTATAGAAATCTATACAATACTACCGTAGCGTCATCTCAAGGTTATATTAATTAACATTATATATATATATATATATATATATATATATATATATATATATATATATCTGTTTTTGTATCAAGTCTAGATCCGACTAAAATCATGATAACCCGAGATCCGCCACAAGGAAAAAATATAAAAATTTTTTTGCCTTAATACGTTTATGTCAAAGCAACTGAACCATTTTTCCCTCAGAGGGAAAGATTTTTGCAAATTGATAAACCAGTTACAAAACTAGATCCTTTAGAATAAGAGTTAAGTCAACGTATATGTTTGTTTATTTAGAGATACATGAGTGAACATGAGATCCAGCAGCGTTGCTCCTTCTAGGATCTCACGTTGAACATAATTCAACTACAGTAAGATACGAATAATGACGGCGCAATTTAATTCTATTAATAGACCTCTTATTATACAGAATCTGTTGTGTGACCTTGCAACAAGTTTCAGTTCAGTTTGATTATAATATTGTATTAAGTTACTTCCTATTAAACAAAGTTATCTCTCGTTTTGAATTAATTTTGTTGTCCAACTTAGCAGCAGGTTGAATTTTACAACGTTTTCAGTAATGTAAAATACAATTTAAAATCAAACTTTCCAAGTTTACATCGAGATGAAATTTTATAGTGATTTTTTCTGTTTGCTAATATGTTTTTTTTTAGTTTTTAATTAAATACACTTAGGACATAATGGTTTGCTGTGTTTTCTGTAGTTGTAATAGTAGAAAAAGTGTAAATAAGAAGGTTTAATTGAATAGTACAATCACATGTATGTTCATACATTGACACTTCAATTAGCCTTACATTTGTTATTAAGAATCTTTTTCAATTAAACCTAAATAATAAATCACTGTTTTTTAATTTACTTTATTTGATTTGTCACATATCTTTTATTGACATTTTTATTTCAAATGTTGATGTTTTACGTATAATGGAACTAAAATTTCTAGTTTTTTAATCGAAAGAACTGTATATTTAGTATGTTACAACTGATCAGAAAGTAAACAATAGTTTCCAACGAGTTTCATAAAAATTGTTACTGAATTAACTATAAGTCTTAGTCTAAAAAATGTTTTCTTTACTTTAAACTAATGAAGTTGTTAAAAAAATTAAAGTAAATATTGCTTAATTGCGTAGATCCACAATTTTCCAAAAATAGTTTTTAGCAAATTACAGTTTGTTAACGTTATAATTATGATTGTACGTCTGAAACATTGAAATTAGAGCAGTTACAATTTTTTTTTAAGAATAACTTTAAGTAACTTGATAAATCATTTTCAGTTTGTAAATTAACATATAACTTGTTGATCTCAAAAATTTTCAATGTACGAATAATCTCAGAACTTCAATTTTTACTTAATTCAGGCCTAGCAAAGTTTCGATCTTGTAGTAAACTAAGCCACGGCTAGTGGTTCCACTTTATACATAGAAGATAGGATGCTTTATGTTATCTCAAACGGATGATTTAAGAGTCGATATAAAAGCTTTTGTTAAGGTAATTTAAAAAGTAAATTATGTGTTTGGCCTTTTTTTTCTTTGTTTGGATTATTAGCGACTTGCGGCTTAGAACGCGTTGTAATGAAACCATTTTGAATTTATAGGTTTGATCCTAGTTTATTTTTGTCAACCAAAAGAAAAAGCTGTATTTGACTTTTGCAGCTTTGTTGTTTGTGAACTCAAACAAACTGACGTTTTAGAAGACATCCAGGCTTGCAACTTCAGAGTGCTAATTGCCATTGATGAAACTGAAATTGTTAGTTGCGGACGGTTTAAGTTTAACTTATTAGGAACTATCAAAGTTTAATAGTCTGGTTGTTCTATTAAGTTAGACGAAAATCGCTTATAATCAAATCAAGAACAGTCAATGGTCAATTACAAATCCTTAACCTATATAATTATTTACAAAATAAAGTACTGGTATTTTACGATAAATTGTTTTTGACAAAAATCAGTATTTCTTTTACACAGCGCTTTAAATCATATTTTTTGTAGTACAAAACATTTCAAATACAATCGTAACTTCAGTTTATTATACTGTGTAGCTAAAAGAGTAATACAATTTTTAAATAATTAGTAAAGAATTATGTCATGTACATACATATAGTTAAAAACTTGTGTAAAACTAGAAAAATTTTTAGAGCTGTTATGTTAATTTGTAAATTTGTGCAAAATACAACAGCTTGTGTTTGTACAAACTTTTTTTAGAGTATTTTGACTTATTTCTATATCTCAATTACAGAGTTTACATAAATGGCAAATCTTTTATGCAACCGCAACACTCCTATAAAAAACGTTATCAACTCTAATTGTGTATTAATTTTCTAATAGTATAAAAAACAGAAAGTGTAAAACTGTCTTAACATATTTTGTTATGCATATGCCTGTTTTCTTCTTCTTAAGCAAAGTTGGAATATCAATAATATTGTATGAAAGTTGTATTATGATTATTTCGGCTTAAAACTAAACAACCAATATAAATGATTGACATTACATAAAATATGCCATGCACGTGTTGAGCATCCTAAAAAATAAAAGCGTGTTTGTTAGTTGTTTGTTTTTACACTTTGGTGGAAATCAGTAAATAATGCTAAATGTTTTTTTGGTGCCACGTTAAAGTTACAAAATACCATCTTTCTAAATCTAATGAATCTAATCCAATAAAGTAAAAACTCATTAAATTAGAAATGTATAATGTGATCAACTAAAAAGTATTTTAAAGTCGCAGCAATAAACTCAAGCTTAATAAAACAATTTAATGTAAATTTAACTCTTCTAAAGAATTCCGCTGAAATTCTGAAATCTTGGTTTCAGAGATTAACATCTTGACCGCTACGTGTTACAATATTTTTTCTTATATAGCTTAGCTTTCATGTTTAAGTTATCAAAAATCGCGCGAATTCTGTAGCAAATGTAATTCAACACACCATCAACTCTAAAACTTCGTTTTATTAGTTAATTAGAAAAAATACCTACGTTGAAAACAGAAACCAACATAAATATTTAATAGAAGCATCCGTTGTTTTTTTTTTGTTAAATTGAGACTGCATTTATGCCGTACATTTATATGAGTTTTATTTTATTACGCACGTCTATTACTCAGTAAAAAGTAAGATAACATAAAAATTTATTGGTAAGTTTTTGGTCTTGGTAATAATTAAGTATGGTGTGTTACACCTTCAGGTAGGAAAAGCAAAAAACTCACACTTGGTAGATTTTTACAGACGACGTTTCGTGGCGTTATTGTGCGCATTTCATCATGTCCAATAAAAAACCAGCTCAAGATGAACTGTCCAATGAACTAGTCACAAAATGAAAATTCGATAATAAAGCAAACAATGACATTGACAGTTAGTGTAGAGATAAAAATATAATAAATTACAAACAGAAAACCACTACACAGACAAACATCATCTAACTTATTTATAGTTAGTTGTAATGGTTTGTTCATTTATTAATTTCAATTTTGTGACTAGTTCATCGAACAGCTCATCTTGGGCCCGTTTTATTGACCATCATGAAGTGCACTCAACAGCGCTACGAAACGTCGCCTGTAAAAATCTACCAATGTGAGTTTTTTCTACCTGAAGGTGTAATACAACTACTTAATAAAAATTTATCTTGCCACAGAATAATTATTGAAAAAATGTGTAAAACACATTCCTTGCGAATTATACACTATACTTTTTCTACAACTACAATCTGTTTAATTAAATTAAACTTTTTACAAGAACAAATAACGCAAAAAATAAATAATCTGAATTTAAAAATTTGTGTTGGTAGTATACCTGCATTAATACCTAAAATGACAATTAAAAATTATATGTCCAAACTGTATTTATTTTATGTCAATTTGTCAGTGTCTATGTAACAAATTATAAGTGTAACTATTATTTGAGTTTAGCTTTTTACCTCTATTTAAAAAAATTGTAATTATAACTTGCTTTAAATACATTTTAGTTAACTTTATAGATCATTTACTTTTTTAATTTTTTGAATACATTGATTTCAAGCAAACGTTAATATGAATGAGCTGAGTCAGTTTAAAAAATATCGATTGTTTACAACATTTTGCTTTTAAAGCTAGTAAATAAAAGAAATGTATTTATGAGAAATGTAAATGTTATTTCTTACAAGCTATAAAGAATAAGATGTGAATATGACAAAGCAAATAAGGTAAACTTGTAAATATTTAGAAATAATTTGTAATTAATGGGTGTTATTATTAGGATTGGAGATTCACAAACTAAAAAAGTAATAAGAAAATTAGCGGTTTTAATAGCATAATTTTGGAGTAAAAACTGTTTTATAACGAACATTTAAAAAATGCAAGAAAAAGTTAATTACCGCAATGAATCGAATATGCTACAAAAATCTACTGTGAATTTAAATATAAGAAACTTTGCAATAAATAGAAATTTTAAACATAACAAATTAATTGCAGCTTAGCAATCTCGTTACTTTGAAAAATGATACTAAAGAAAACGCAAGAAGACAATTACAAAAGTGAAGATAACAGTGATTGTTTTCGCTAATAATTACTTTTAAATACGTAATTTTTTCAATGTATAACCCAGTGATTTGTACTAGTTTTGTAACCATTGATTGTTCTTGTAGAATTTATCTTATGAAGAAAGGTTTTACTGTAATTTTTAGTCTAAATGCTTATAAACTTTCACAAACAACTCGATTACAATTTTGTTTTATCTAAGTGAACATGTGTAACTTAAACGCACATCGACTCGGTAGGAATGTATGCAAGATAAAAATAATGCTATCTTTGCGTATAAATAGCTTTAAAACACATATAAAACGAGATCCGACAGGTTGCCAAATATACCGGATCTCGACTTAAGTCTAAAATCTAAATTGAAGTTATATACAATAAAATTACTAGGGCGCCCTCTTCAGCTTAAACAGTTGAACTGCTCGTGTATAAAATTGGTCAAAAAGGGTAAAAAGTGAGCTCCAGGCAAAAATTTGGAATTTTACTCTACATCAAATGTCTTCTTAAAAAAACATTATATACACATAGATACAGGTGAGATCCAAAATCGGATCTCACCTTACAAAAACGGATCTAGTGTTGTTCAGTTTATAAGACGAACGGATCTGACCTTGTTACAAAAATACATATATATATATATATATATATATATATATATATATATATATATAATAATAATAATTTTAATAATAATAATAATATACATTTAAATTTTATAAACAAAACAATTATTTTAATGTAAAATACTATTTATTTATGTAAAAATTCTCAACAAAATCAACATAAGACGTAAAAAAATGTATAGACAACATTGTTATAAGCAATGCGTAGGATTTACTTAAATAACTAGTTTTGGGTAATACGTAAATTCTATTAAAAAATGATTGTTTCTTATTAATCAAATGGTTTCTATGTAAACGATTAATTTGCAATTTTTGCAATTAAAATTCCCATTGATTAGAAGGAAACATGAGTATCATTTTTGAATTAATTAATAATTAAAAAATAATTTTGAAAAAACTACGAACAGAATAAAGGCAATTCATAAAATACACTAAGAATTATATTTATCTCGAAGTAGTGCAAGGACGTATGTGAATTATGGATAGAAATTTGTCAATTATGAGATGAATGTGCGTTTTTTCTGGAACAACTAAGTTGGAGGAAATTGAAAGGACTGTCGGTGAATTCTGAAAAACTTAAAAAAATGAAAAAACGATTGCTATAAACTTGATTAATAAAATAGGATTTGGGATAACCGAAAAAGGATCCGTAATATTTGTATACAATTCAAGATTTAAGCACCTCTGCTTGTTTGTGAATCAATAGAGGCACTAAACGCAGAAACAATTGGGAAATCGATGAAGTTTAAGTTATGAACAAAGAAAGATCTGTAAGGCAGGCAATAAATTGGAAAAACATTGCACACCTAGAGTATTTTTTGAATTTTTGTTTTTAATTAATGTAGATTTAATATTATAAATTACCCTTTTCTGTTTCCTAATTATATATTGTAATTTTCTTGTTTTTCACTTACTTGACGAATGTTGATATCGATTTCTACAAGTTCCGAAAGTAATAAATCTGTTATATCTACAATGTCATTACTTACTTGATTGCTGTGAAGTGCCTGCTACTTTATTGGTAGCTATTTTGGTACGCAGAAGCCTTGCAGCACACCCAGCAGAAGGGACAATTTTGCTAAAAGTTTTTGTATTGTACTGCAACATTTGAACGTGGAGTAGCAACTCGAGTTTGTCACTCTCTTCACATGAATCTGTTTAAAATAAATAGTTATGCATAGTAAATAAAGCATGTATTTAATCATACTATTCGGAATTGCATTGCGACACAATTTAGTAGCATCCACCAATGCAATACATTGGCAATTGGTAGCGCACAAATAATTTCTTAATGTGTTAAATGGTTTAAGTTTTAAATCTTCGATGCACCATTTCCAACCACAAGTCCCAATGGTCCTTAATTCTTGGTAAAGTAAATTGATTGAGAAGGGAGGGACATCTCTAACGCAATCGATCTAGAAGATTATTTAATTAATAATCTATCAATGTACATCATCTATTAAAACGTACCTTATTTATTGTCCTTAAATTAATTTTACACTAACAAAATCATAGATATAATAAACTTTCACAACCACGTCTATTATTTGCGGTTAACAAAAAAAGTTGATACAGCAAAATAAATGCTGAATAGGCTGAATAAACGCGAAATAAATTTGAAATAAACTGTGCGCGAATGACATCATTGAAAGGTTTGCATCCTAGCTGTAACTAACCATAAATGTCAAAATAATTCCCGGTGCACTCATAGATAGCTTAGAAAATCGTGTTGTACATAAAATTTGTATGAAGCGAATTCCCCCTGGTAGCTTTGCTGTTAGGCAATTGAATACCCTTGCAACAAGCACACAAATCCAAGCATAACACAAAACGTCACATAAAAAAATATAATCTATAGTACATCCCAATACATCATTTGTGAATCCCAGTATCTACATCTTTAAAATTTTAAAGGAATCCGCGTACATCTTTATGAAATAGGAAATCATAATAAATCCTACAGCATAAATCCTCATATGTTTGCTCCTTGTGCTAACCTATAAAAGCGGTAAGTTCAAACCAAGCATGTTTATGCCTACATTTCTAGTTAACCAATAAATTAAAAATGAAGCCAAAATCGGTAATTTGCAAGAATAACAAAATATTGTTATGCGACATTACAACGATATATGGTCGTCTTGTAGCTATCTTATCTTACCTTTTACATTACGTTGTTTTTGATAGACTTCTTTCTTTTTAATTTAAATATTCTTGTTGATTATTAAACTAAAATTATACAACCAAAAAGCAAACGTAGTTGTTAACAATGAAAGAAAATATGTAAGTACATCAATTTTTATTTGGAAACAAAATAAATAATAATGTAGGTATTAGAAAAATCAAAAACGTATATATTAACCGTTGTCACATAGAATAAATAAAAGTTGTTAAGCTTGATATATATCATTTTCTAAACAATTATTTTTTATGTCAATGTAAATACATATTACTTAGTTAAACAAAATAAAAATAGTAAAGTAATATATGTGATTAATAAAGATATATATAAGAACAATTTTGATAAACATTTGTGCATTTATTTGTATAACTGAAATTAAAACGTAAGTACTTGTAAAATACATTATTAGGTGTTTCCTAAGTGTTTTTGCGTTTTGATTCTAAAAACATATTCAAAGCTATTGTATTACTATCGAATTTTGATATATTTGCTTAAATAATTTTTTAAAAAGTGAATTAAAATACATCAGTTTTAATACTAGCAACTGTATATAAAAATAATTATGGAGTACAACAAAAATATAGATAAGGGTTAAATAACATTTAATGCTTAAATTTAAAAATATTTATAATTTTAAAATACAGAAGTCTTGAAAAAGTTGTATCTAGATTAAAAACAAACAAGAACAAATATTGCAAAAGTTTTTTTTTATTCAAAATAATTATATAATATTTTATGAAACAAAACTATATTAACGCTTTTGCTCGTTTTACTCACTCGCAAGCTAAAAATGTTTAGATTATTAATTGCTATTAACAATTGTTTATGAAATAACTATTTGTGTTGTAGATTTTCAATGTAATTTTACAAAAAACAACGCAAAAGGTAATATTCGTTAACCTCGTCGAAAATTTCATACCATAATTCACTCACGTGCAACGCTCGACCGTGGAATCTCGCGTCGTGTAAAGCAGGCCGCACACTATAGCGGAACGGAATAGAAGGGAACGAAAATTTCGAAAGCATATAATTAAGTTAGGAGCCGCGAATCGAAACACCGCGGAATAGATATGAACGGAATTGATGAGATTGCTCACCGAACGAATTTTTCCGTGGTTCCGCAGCCCCCTCCACTATTTAGTTGAATGTTTACGACGAAGACGCGTATAATAAAGCGTATTTATTCCTGTACTAAATATAACACTACATATTATTGAAGTTGTCTTTGGCCTTTGTGAACCCTTTCATCTTGCCAATGAACGAGTCTTTCAAGCGTATTGAAGTATTCTGCAAATTTGTCTCAAATATTCATTGCATCACGAGTATAATTACCTCCCTTATTTTGTCTAATCTTCGTGGAACTTCAGATTGCTCTAGTTCATTAGGTTGCCAAGAACATTTATCATTTTTCAAAAAATATGCAAACAACTGGCTGCCATAATTACTTTGTCAAGATGTTTTTAGGAATAACATTTAATTTTTTGAAAAATATCTTAAACTTTTTACAAAGTAATCCAAAGGCATTTTTGCTACATCGTCTTGCTCTGCTATGTCAGCTGTTGTAATTTTTTTTCATGTTATTGTTTCGAAGTTGAACTTTAGGATATAGATTTGTACTTAGAAGAAAAGCTTCGTCCCCTACTATTACATGAGGCATCAACATATTACTTTCAGGCAACTTTTTTGGTTTAGGTATTTTTAATGTACCACCATTCAAAGCTCTCTTTAGTACAAAATTTTTGAAACTTCCTCCATTGCTATTTTTTCCGTAAGCGCCAACATAGTTATAAATTTTAAGTCAGCAGCGACTAACGCCATCAGGACAACACTAATTTTTATACTTAAAATAAGTTGACCCACTTTTTGATGGCTTTTCTGCCACAACATGTTTCCCATCCAAAGCATCAATACAGTTTGGGTAATTCGATTTTAAACAAAAATGTTTTTTTATATTTTGCTACTGTTCCATTGTTGGTGATGGCATTACTATCACAAATTTCATGAACAATGCTTCGAACTGTTGATTTCCCTAATCGGGTACTAAACGCCAAACTAACGAATGAATGACCTTGTTCCAAAAACCCGAAAAAATATTTTTTTTCCAGTTGAGTGCAAGAAAAAGTGGAAAAATTTAAAAGACTGCTATAGAAAATTAAAAGCTAAAAAGCGCAGGAGAAGTGGTGATTCTGCAGATTTCATTCCAAAACAATAGAAATATGAAGATGAAATGAATTTTCTTTTGCCAAATCTAAAGGAAAGGCCTTAAAATTCAAACATAGATGTACCGACTGCTGATGCAATTAATGAAGAAATTGCAAAAAGTGAAAATGAAGGTAATGAAACTTATGTCGCTACTCAAGATATATCTAATGACGCGCCTGCTTTATCACCTCGTTCACAACTCGGAACACCGTCTTCATGCACATCAACCGTCTCTAAACCAAAGCGCTTTTCAAAACCCGAATTAAAAGCAGGCTTAGAAAACAAAGAAAAACGTAAAAGAACGGATCATTTAACACATTTTTTTTGAATTCGCCGAAGAAACAACACGATCTTTGCTTCCTGAACTACAAGTTGAACTCAAGCATTGAATTTCCATGTTGCTTTATAAATTCGAGTCAAAAGCAATAAAAATCTCAAATGCTGCTAATAACAAATAATATACAAATAAAATTTAATAAAAAAATTTATTTACTTCAAAGTCAATGCCAATTTTTTTTGTGGACCTTTGAAACGTCGTATCTTGTTTCTGAATGACTAGAATTTTTAACAAATTGTAAAATTTTTTAATAGACATTCGAAAGTAATTTTTACTCGTCTTTTATGGATCCATTTACGCTTTTTATTGTTTTCTCTCTCAATTTCTTTTTTTTCCAAAACTACACACCACGCCACAAATTCTTCCTCTAAACTGTCCATTGCAAAAGATTAATACACACTAAAACTTAAGCAAGTCTACAAAATTACTCATATACAAATAATATTTTTTTTCGTGAAATTCCGCGATAATGTGCGGACATTCAAAATTTTCATTCCTTTCCGTTCCATTCTATTTCATTCCGATTCAGTTTGGAAATGGAATCGCAAAAACTGTATAACCGGTCTAAAACCTAGCCCGAATTACTTTTCTATGGCCTGGCCGGATGACCGTTTCAAAATCGGACTAGTTTTTGAGTCGGGCGGGTCAACGCGACTTTTTAATCTGTAAAATTTTGTATGATAAAGTTACGTTTTTACATGCCGATAACCTGCGATCCGTTTGAATACCAGAAAAGGTTTTGATTATAATTTTTACATTGAACATTACGTCAATTTTGAAATCTACCCAAACAACACATTGGTACAAAAAACGTCTAAATGTCCGTCTAATAAACGTTAATAACGCCTTTAAAAACGTTTTAATGTCTAATAAACGTCTATTAGCCGGACATTTAGACGTTTTTTGTACCAATGTGTTGTTTGGGTAGTCGTTTCAAAAGATTTGTTTTTCGGTCCGATAAAAAAAACAGATAGTCGATGCAAATGCATTAAGTGAGAGTTAAACAGCTGGCAAATCCGTATATAAGAAAAACAGAATTATTCAACTATTTTTAGTAATCCAACTTTCCGATTAAAAAACGTATTTACGAAGCTTGAACCGCTTAATTGATTACAACTACAGTTTTTATATATTAGATTGTAACTTATCTAAAAGAAAGTTTGTACACTTTAGAAAATATAGATGACTTAACGTATCCAACTTGCTTCGTGGCCCGTGTTTCCAAATAGTTTACATTATTATTTATGTTCTTACTTGATACAAAAGTCTGCCCAAACATAATGTAAATCCTATCAATAATCTCTACACAAATTTTTAAATTTTTTAAATTAAAACCAGCAATTTTTGATACAACTCAAAATAAAATTAAACGTTTTTAGAGAAATATTAACCAATAGAACCAAAGATCTTAATTTTATCTGAAAATTACGTTCTTATGAGACACTTTGGAGCTAGAAATAATAAATCTAATTTAATTATAACCGTAAGAAAAATAAAGTTGAGAAAGTCAAACGTTTTATAGCGGAAGTTTTATATTACCACATTCATTAATTAAATGAAATGGTCTATCAAAAAGTACGAGTAGATATTCTTAAACTATATAAGAATAATATCATCCGTTTAGGCAATTAAATTGGTTATACAAATATAATTTTTGGTTTAATTAAATTACATTCGATCGTACAAAAATATAAAAAAAAAATAAACCGTATTATTATTTTATTATATTACAGTTAGTAAATACATGTTTTATTAATTTGTTTTTTTGGCTTGACCGGAAAAACCTGATTATTTGGGCCAAATCGTGACCGTGAGCTCATCCTGGAAGATATATACCCGAAGCTCGACCCGATTTTTTTTTCTCGACCCGACCCGAATTCAAACCGAGCTTCGACCATCCCTAACGTTCGTTATGCTATGTTTTACTTTCGACATTTGTTACGTAAATTATTATGTTGCCAACATCGCAAACGTCAATATTCGTTCGTTAGTGTAATTATGTAACGACGAAAAAAAAACTATAAAATCGCAAATTGAAATTTACATAAAACACATTTCAAATCGCAAAAAAATTTCTAAGTTGGTAACATTTGTTCTAAAATTTTAAATTGATTGTCAAAGTTGGCACACGTTGCTGGTATTAAATGCAGTACCAACATTAAATTTGTTTTGTTTTTATATTAATTTTGCAAAAAGTAACACAAAAAGTAATGCATGTAACTATCATCAAGAGTCTCATAACATAACTCTCTCTCATGCAGCGCTCAGCTTAGGGCCTAGCGCGGCATTAACGTTCGTTATGCTACGCTTGACTATCGATCGTTTTATTATTATTATATTAACATATATTAATATATCAGAAATACCCATATTAATGAAGGACTTCGAACCAATGAATGAATTTCCATTAATGTACGATTTTGTATAGAAACCAATGAAATCCTTAGTCACTACTGATTTATTGGTAATGCCCGACTACTAGGTTTAACAACAAGTTAGTTTGTGTACTTTAGTTTTTTTTATAACTTTATCTTTTTTACTAATATACGATCAAAGAAAAAACTTTAAATCTAACTAACTTTTTAATCGGCGATAAATAATCTTAACAATATTAGCTCGTTTGCTTGTTACACTCGCTCACTACTGATAGTAATGATACTTAAAACTTAAGTACTATTTATAAGAATCTTATTACCAAGATTGTAATAAAAAATTATTCCGAATAAAGAACGTATACTAAAAAGTAAAAATAATAATTTGACCACGGTAGCAATTGTAAGCACAGACCTCTGGGTGTGAGTTTGAATGAAAATAAATACAAAGACGTGAACTCTATTTACATTAGAGAACAAAGAACAATATTTGAATTAAACATATTAGAAATAAAACAGGATTTAAAATAAAATATTAGGGCGTCAACCACCTTTAAATTGGTGATAAAAACGTAAAATCTTACATCTAATTATTAATTATTGATATTAAATGCAAATGTCGTAAACGTTTGATTTGTTATCGAGTGAAAAGTTTTAATAATTGAATTTAATTGCTTGAATGTAAAATGTACTATTAGTATTAATTCCAGTTGACTCACCACATGATATGACGTTATCGTATAGCTTCTATCTTTAGCACATATTTTGTTGTAGTAATAAAATTCTTCTAAAGGAATGTAGATTTCCAACCACACCAGCAAGCATTAAACCAATGTATAAATCCAATGACGGAAAATCTAGTAATTAAAAGACAAAACCAAAATAAAAGATCCAGTAAAAACCGAAATAAACGAAAAGATCCAGAACATCCAAAAAAGTAAAAGACCCTAAGTATAAATAATTTGAATGGTTTTTTAAATGACATGATGTACTCACGCTGCATTTACAACAACGGCCTTCAAAATAAATTCCTTTGTCTAAATATTGCGTAACATTTTGAAATCACTAAAAATGTTAAATTCAATAGAAAAATTATATCAAAATAAAGGCAAACTCACCAATAATTAGATGGAATGAATAAAAATTAAATTGTATGCGTTTTTACGCCATAATCAAGAAAATTTTGTCTTCCTTTCTTCACTCACGTGAATTACGCAAGATTGTTCAAACGGAAGTGCAAGCTTAAGCTAATACTCAAGTCGACTACGCAGACGCTTCCGAAATACCACGCGACGTTGCCAAACTGAATAAATTTACGTGCAATATTAGTTGCAAAAAATAAACGAATGTAAAATTGAATTTTAATGTAATGAACTCTAACGGGACGTTACAAGATAAAGTGAATTTGAAAAATTCATTGTATGTCAAGTTCACATTTGTTACTGTTATGTTGT
Source organism: Aquatica leii (assembly GCA_035610365.1). Classification (NCBI taxonomy): domain Eukaryota; kingdom Metazoa; phylum Arthropoda; class Insecta; order Coleoptera; family Lampyridae; genus Aquatica; species Aquatica leii. The sequence continues at coordinate 140,592,814 of CM069432.1, read as the reverse complement.
AATTGTTCTTATGTTCAACTGATTTTATTTCAATGTTAATTTATTTGTATGGTTGTCTTTATAGTGCCGTCCGAGACACGCCACTTTTCCAATTCTATAACTGTAAGTGTACTCTTCATTGCAGTATTAATTACTTTTAAATCGCTAAAAGTATTTTGATGCCTCTCTTTATAGTAGCATCTTAAAGAAACTGTGTTTAGTCTAATTAAGGAGAAAAATAATATACAACTTACCGTAATTAGATTTTCTATAAAAACTTTTTGTAATGCATAATAATTAATGATTAAAAAGCTATAAAATTTTATCTCAAAACTGTAGAAAAAATTTTTACTTTATTTTTAGTAGACTTGGCTTTTTAAATTGTATTTGATAAATAGTAAAACTGTCTACTACTGATATTTTCCCCATTGCCCTCTTATGAGTAATAATTGTAAGAAGCCAGAAACAAGATAAAGAAGAGTTACCATACCGCTCAAAAAAAGACTTTACCAGTTTGGTACGAATAGTCAATAGTCAAACAGTTTTAACAATTAGATAATCGTTGTAAAAAGATTATGCCATAAACATTTGCGGAAGAAAAACGAAAAAAACTACAATAAACGCTCAATATGAGGGCCATCTTCTTCTATGCACTTCTATGTACTAGTTCTTCAAAGGATTTTCTAACTTTTCTCAGAATATTTTGTGTTATGGAAGCAAATGCATTTATTTTTCTAATATTTTATCGTCAGCAGTGAACACATTTTTAATAAACCTTATCAAAAAAAAATTCCAGTTGTTTAATTCAAAAGATCTAGGTGGTAACTCTAAACCAATGTTCTAGAAAAAAATAAGGATCAATTACGTGGTCTTCTACAATTCTCTCAAAAACATTGACGCTCCATTGATTTTGACAGTCACGATTTTTAGTATCATAATAATGAAAGTTATGACGGTTTACCAGACCGTTGTTAGAAAAAGTCGTCGGCGAATAAAACTTATTTAAAGAAATTACCTTCTTTCGCAAATTTTGAAGGTTTCAAAATCAATCTCCGTTGAAAGTCTCGTCTACATAACTGTTGCATATGATATGGATGTCAATTGCTTTTTTTAAATTTTGCATACACTTGATTGACTAATTCTAGTTTGTCTAGAAACTTTTTTTTGTAAGATACACTAATCGTCTTACAAAAGACTTGCAGCAGTTTTTAGAAAGCTCTTTTGCCTGAATGTGGTCGATCGGGATACTTTTATGCGTATACCTTCGACCCCAAAAGACAATCTTTAAAACATTCACCAAGAATAAACGTCATATCCACACTTTCTTGTTGAAAATTTTGTTTAATTAACGTAATTCAAATAATATGAAATTGGAATCTTGTTTTTAACAACCTGTGAAAAATATCGAAATATTACACAGAGCAAATGAAAGTCCTAAATGTATATATAATTATATAAATATATAAATAATTTTTTTTTAATAGAATTTAAGGCTGGCATTTACACCTACAAATATACTACGTTTTATGTACATTTTGTTCCGATTTTGTAAAGCTAGTTTTAAAGTAGGAACTGCGTACATTTTTCCTTAACATTTAATGTTTAGTCTTAATCTACTGACAGAACGTTTATCTTAAATTTATAAAAAATAACTGTTCAGCATTAAAAACTGTAAAACTCAATTATATTAATAAATTCTTAAATAGTGTTAATAAAAATACAAATATTTAAAAAATTTCCATGTCAATAGATAGATATTATTTCTATTTCTTTTAAGTTTTAAGTTCTGGTTTTCATTTTTTTTCAAAATCTAAATTTTTCGTAATAAAATGGAAATATTTTTTTGGATAACTCCTAGAAATCATCATATTTAACTTGAAGCATAGGCAACAAACATTGCAATATGAATTTATACCTGCACTGCTATGTTATTACGTGCCGACCAATGCACTGCAAACAATAGGATTACAACAGTAGTATGTAGGTACATGGTTAAAAAACTTCTGTGTAAATAGACAGTAGGCAGTAAGCTTGTAATAGTTTATTTACACTAGAATGCGTTAATACAGTATTTTGCAGTTTTTTTACTGAGTATTTTGAATATATTTATTGCATTAAAAATTATTGACAGCGATTCTTAATCGAGTACGAACACAATAAATCGTAATTTAAATTCAAGATAAAAAAATGCTATTTTGTTGTGTGGACTCCACAAGATTTATTTTATCAAATTATACACAAAGACAAACCCTTTTGGAAGAGACAAATACCCAAACTTACTAATTTTTACAAAAAAGCACTTTCGCCTGAATTAATCGATCCCCGCAAAGCCAGAGGCCAGGAATTGCGAAATATACATGTTTAATTTTTTTTTACTTTAGTATTGTTTTGCACCTTGTACATATCTATATTGATTAATTTATTTTCACATATTGAATAGATATTATTACAGCCGTAAATAACTGTAACTGATTTATTATTGGATTTTATATTTAAATTATTTTAAATTATAATAATTATGTAGTTGGTAAGTGCTTGTTATATGAAGGCTTGATTATGCTAAAAAAAATTTTGCAAAACGTCGCCAATCTATTTATATTTATATTATTTTCTAATTGATTAACAGAAAAATACATTGCCGATATCCTGTCTGTAATGATTATACCGATATATAAAAATTATTATTATTACTATTAATATTAAAATGCAGTTAGGTAATTGTTAGCGCTAAATTGAATTTTTGTTTTCCGCATTTTTGTGATCAAATTGTTAAATGTGATTTGGTGTGTGTGCGTACGCAGAGGTTGACTTTTGGGGGAAAAAGAACCGCGCCGCCATATTATTATGAGATTAAGAATTTGTGGTTCTGCACGACCAGCAACGCACGCTCTTTAGGGCGTTTTTGATAAAAAATAAATAAACTATTAAGCGGACTGTATTGCTTTATTAGGTTCGAACACACCGTTCTTAATCTCATAATAATATGGCGGCGCGGTTCTTTTTCCCCCAAAAGTCAACCTCTGCGTACGCACACACACCAAATTACATTTAACAATTTGATCACAAAAATGCGGAAAACAAAAATGCAATTTAGCGCTAACAATTACCTAACTGCATTTTAATATTAATAGTAATAATAATAATTTTTATATATTGGTATAATCATTACAGACAGGATATCGGCAATGTATTTTTCTGTTAATTAATTAGAAAATAATATAAATATAAATAGATTGGCGACGTTTTGCAATTTTTCTTTTAACATAATCAAGCCTTCATATACCAACTACATAATTATTATAATTTAAAATAAGCTAAATATAAAATCCAATAATAAATCAGTTACAGTTATTTACGGCTGTAATAATATCTATTCAATATGTGAAAATAAATTAATCAATATACATATGTACAAGATGCAAAACAATACTAAAGTAAAAAAAAAAAATTAAATATGTATATTTCGCAATTCCTGGTCTCTGGCTTTACGGGGATCGATTAATTCAGGCGAAAGTGCTTTTTTGTAAAAATTAGTAAGTTTGGGTATTTGTCTCTCCCAAAAGCGTTTGTTTTTGTGTACAATTTAATAAAATAAATCTTGTGGAGTCCACACAACAAAATAGCATTTTTCTTTGTTCGTAATGTTTAATTGGCCTTGCATGTAATTGTCATTAGCTTTTAATTGAAGAACACCGCTGCTATATATTGCCAAAAATTTTATAATTTTTTTTTCAGTTGCTTCCACAATAGCATCATCAACTACTAGTTCATCAGGAGATGCAGCTAGAAATGGATATTTTAAATCTATAAAAAGACCACAACGCGTAGCTTCTAGTCCAGTTATTTCTTGGAATTGAGCAATTGCTCTACCTTCGTTTTGAATGCCAAGCTGCGTTGCCAAAGATCCCAAAAATTCTTGATACAGTAGAGCTTTGACTGTGTTTGAAGTGGAAGTGGTTTTCTTTAACTTTATAACTTTACCAAAATTGGATGCAGTTAGTCTTTTTATCCTCATATTTTTCCATAACGAGTTTTTTTTGACCTACCGTTAATTTTTGTATTTCTACCGGATCTTCGGATTTCAATTGTTTAAGAAATTTTGCTTCTTTTTCTAAATAAGTATCAGTCTCCATATCAGTCTCCATATCTTCAGTACCGGCGTTTTCTCCATAATCGCCGTCATTATAAGCAGAAGTAAATACCTTTTTTCTTCTCATTCGTAGCACACTGTCTGCGTCTATAATTTAAGTTTCTAATTTTTTTCTGTGAATAGGACGTAGTATATTTTCCTGGACTACATGTACTTAACAATTTTTACAGTTTATAATTTAATTCTTCGCTATTATTAAAAGACGTAATCGCAGCTTCGCATCGTGATGTATGAGAACTTCGTTGTGAATAATTAATTCTCTTTGCTGCTACATATTTGGTTACGACCGAGTTAAATGTTTCAAAGGTATTATTGTCAACATCTTCTATTAAACTATTTGCAGGGATAGCTACCCTATTAACCGCACTTACAACATCCTCGTAAATTGTGCTAGACAAAAAATTAGGTATACATGTTGGTTTCATTTTGCTTTGGACCCTTGCAAAAGTAATCCGCACAACTTGAGTATTCACCAAAAATTTTTTTACAACAATTCAAAATATCAGATTTAAGAAACAATATTTTTTTTGTATCAGTCGGTTGATTTTTTCGGTACTCGATGGCTTTTGTCACGGCGTAACGAAAACGTAACTGATTTTTTAATAAATGTGATTTAATAGATGGAACTATTTTAGGTTTTTTAGTTGTATCTCTTATTTTCTTTCCTAAATTTTTGAGGATATGATTTTTACATTCAATCTTTTGAATTAGAAATTGTGGACCATAAGGAGCAGCATCTCTAATTTTCAGTTGGTACCTGCGCGTTTTCTGATTGATGGCATATTTGACAATACTTGTTTTTTGTGCCGATGAATAAAACTTTTTAGTTCGCCAACCGATAATTGCACCTACGCCCGATAATGCATAATAGTTTGACTCATAAGAACGTTTTGACCACGCACCATTTGCCGCTACGGTAATTATTGGTACTCCGTTGTCATCAACTTCGGCAGCTTCTACTGCTAGCTGCTTTTCAATTTTTCCGGTTTGCATAATTTCATCCCATGCTGAGATTGTTATGCCATGGTATTCAGTTTGCTGGTGTTTAAAAAATGTACGACTCGAAATAGATGGAATATTTAATGCAGATATGATTTCTTCTAAACATGCATAACTTCCACCGCTGCATCGAATCCTTGTAAAAACACATAAAAACAGTAATGGAAAGACATCAAAATTAGGCGGAATACGGTAAGACACTTTACTACGTAAGTTATTTACTATTAAAGTTAAAGATTTGAATTTAATTACCTGATACGGCAGCTGCTGTAACATCAAGCTGAGATTTAGTTGGATCTTCTGTGGATAAAGTGTCAATTTGGTTACACATTTTACATTTAGTTGCAAGTCGCTGTTCTTTAATAATTTCTACATCACAAAATGTACAAATAAAACCATTGTGTTTAAAAGACTGAAGAGATTGAAATAAGAACTGGATATCCACTATTCTTCGTCCGGTAGGATTGAAAGACACTTGAGGTTTTTCAACTTCTACCACTAACTCCGGAATTTCATCGTTAGACAACACTTTTGATGATTGCGGAAAAGTAGAATTAGCATCCACAATATCTTGAGTGTTATCATCCCTAACATAATTATCACTATAGTAATCACTTGAATTTATTGTTGAGTCACTAAACACAGAAATTGTTTTTTTGCACTGCTAAAGGTGCTGGTTTTATTTGCTTTTTACGACTTTTAGGTTTAGATAAATATGCGCCACGTTTACTTCCCATTATTAATTTAAGTTTAAAATCATAAAATACAACCAATCGAGAAGGCGTGTAAGTTACTAATGGAATAAGAATTAAACAGTTTCAACATTTTTTACCTCGGCAAATATGCAGATATTTATTATTTTTAATTTATGCAGACTAGTTTTTTGTACAAAATTCTAAAAAAATTTTAAACCGACACGCCCGCAAGTCAAATAACTGGTCAATTTCCGTACAATAAGAGTTAATCCGCTTTACCTTTACCTGTCCTGAGTTTGTCAACACATACAAAATAGACGCTTATTATTACTAACTAGGCAACTAAACATACTTCAAATAAAAATTTCTTTTAGGTAAATGCCAGCCTTAAAACCACAATTTTCTTGAAAGTGATAATTTATAGGTATAGTAAACCTTTAATAAAGTATGTTACAACCAAATTTAATTTTCATAACACAACTAGTTGCCAAGTAAGCTACAGCGGTGGTGTGGGTGGGTTTACTTACTTTAATGAAGGTGTGGGACGGTCCAAAAGTCTAAGTCGGTATGAACGCCACTCGGAAGAAAGACAAATCAGTGTGGTTTTTTTGGTTATAAGAACACGAATTAAGATTGGGGTCTACCGGGATCCCCAAAATCAATTACAACTCCTTACGTTAATCTTAAATCTTCTATAACTCAATAACAATTTAAATCTGGTTTTATTACTGTTCAAAATAACTAAATTATTCCTAACAAAATCCAATTGGACTAAATTATTTTGATCTTATTCCTCAGTACACAAACAAAACTAAAGAACTGCTTCGGTTCACACACAAGCTTTACATGTTACTTGAAATAGAAAACACAACAACAAAATCCAAAAGAAACACTTAATGTACCGACTATCTGTATATTGTACACACAAAAGTATAAACAATGTTAAATACAAAAAAAAAGAATGTTAATTAAAATAAATTGCAAAATTGTGTTGATTACAATTGCAAAGTTTTACCATTTTGTTTCTTTAAAAATTGAACCCCAAAATAACTTAACGGCCTTCTAAATTTAAATAAAAACAATAACCTACTTAAGTGAATTAACAATTTCTTGATGTGTGAAATAATCACCCTGAAATAAAAGTACAACGTCTTAAAGGTAATTAAATTTTACAATACCTTAAGTACACACATTTCCTGGAATGCTTGTGTGTGGATTCTTTCTGTTAGCAGCTGTATTTCCCTAAAACGAAATTCTCGAATTAAATTGAGGTAATATTTCCACAATTTTTTTTTTTTGATTACCAAAACACATCCACATTGTTCTGTGTTACATTAATTGTTCAGGATAGTTTGTTATGACTCTGGCTATTACTTTATATTTATATTAATCAAACGGTTTCCTTATCACAGCAGGAAGCAGAAAATTTTGTCTACGGCAGCGTTTCGCAAAACTATCTAAAACACGATTCCTTTTTGTTAAAAAAATTGTTCATGGCTTCCTATTTTTTTCTACTATCACCCAAACGAAAAATAGCGACAAAAATAGCTTGCTTAATTTACAAGTAAATAACTGATGCTTTCTCAAATTTTATTTTACTTTACTGTTTAACTTTAAATTAAATACATTAAAAAAGTTTAACAATTATTTTAATAATTGCGATTTGTGCCACTAGTAACTAGTAGTACTTTTGCCAGACTAGCATTTAGAATAAAAATAAATAATAAAAAGTGTACTGCATATTGTACACCGCGACATCTTTGTTTGTGTTTACATCGCAATCCAGCAAACATAGTTTTGAAAATTTATCTTGAGATGTTTTATGTCTGCACTATTTATTTGTTTGCTGGGATACTTTTCCATGATATTCGCAAAAGCGCGTTCTCGAGTTGCGTTATGGCGAATCCGGTATTGAGTAAATATTTTTATTTTCGTTTACGTATTTACTTCTACGATAAATAACAAATTATGGATACGTTTTTAAAAAGAAGTGCAGAATCTTCTACGCCTGAAACTGGCAGTTAATAAAAGAAAAACAGACTTTACAGTGGTAAATATCTTAAATATGGCTTTACCGTTAATTCCAATAAACCACAATGTGTTATTTGTGAAGAAGTCTTGTCAAAAGAAAGCATGAAGCCAAATTACTATGGATTTAAATAGCAAATATTCAGATATAAAAAAAAGTTACAATGTTGCTTATCGCGTTGCCAAAACTAGTAAGCCACACACAATTGCTGAAATTCTGATTTTGCCAGCAGCTGTTGAAATGGTACATATAATGTTTGGTGAAAAATAGACTGCAAAGTTAAAAACAATACCTCTGTCAAATAATACTATCCAAAAAAGAATTAGTGATATGGCAGAAGATATTCAAGCGCAAGTTGTAGAAAATCTTAATAAATGCACGTACTTCTCTGTTCAAATGGATGATTCCACAGATGTATCTAGTTGTGTCCAATTTATTACGTTTTTAAGATATAATACGAATAATGGCATTTAAGAAGATATTTATTTTGTGCCCTATTGAAGACCAATACCACTGGAAAATGTTTATTTGACACTTTTGTGAAACGCACAAGTAAATACAATATTGACTGGAGAAAATGTATTGCTATATGTACAGATGGCGTTAAAGCTACGACAGGTCATCAATCTGGTCTTGTCAGATTACAAGAAATAATGCTTAATGTCACATGGAGACATTGTTGTTAAGTCGACGCGTAGACGCATAATCTTCTTTCGGTCTCGTTTGTTACTTTTTTAAAGCCTTCTTTGTGGTCTTTTTGGGTAACAATACGGCTTGGATGTTGGGAAGCACGCCGCCTTGCGCAATCTTCACACCGCTAAGGAGTTTGTTCAATTCTTCGTCGTTCCTTATCTCAAGTTGAAGATGGCGAGGTATGATGCGAATCTTCTTGTTGTGGCGAGCCGCTTTTCCCGCCAGCTTTAGCACTTTAGCGGCAAAATATTCCATCATTGCTGCCAGATAGACAGGCGCTCCAGCACTGATGCGTTCGGCGTAGTTTCCTTTTCTCAGCAGTCTGTTTGATCGCGACTTGGCTTTCCCACTAATTTTTCCTCTTTTGCCTCTTCCCGACATGTTTATTTATTCGATGAATCGATTACCACCACGTAAAATAAAGAAGACCGTTAAACAACGCTTCGTATCGTACGATGATTCGTATTGTTTCGAGAAGCTCATCCGTCAAAAGTTTTACTTACTGAAATGAACTGTATTATGAAAAACAATTAAATTTGTAAATTCCATTATAGGAAAAGCTTTGCTTTCGCAGATTCTTCGAAAAATACGATTTTTTGAAGAATCTGCGAAGATATGGGTGCTTTATTTGAAAATCTTTTTTATCACATTTAAGTAAGATGGCTTTCAAGGCGCAACGTCTTAAAAAAAGTATTATACTTAAGAGCACTGTTTTTAATGTATTTGAAAGATGAGAAGTCTCCATATGAAAATCAATTTTTCGATCCTATTTGGCTTCTAAAATTAGGTTTCTTTGCTGATATTTATGACCAATTAAATATTTTAAACAGTAATTTGCAAGATCGCGACATTAATATAATTACAGCCACAGATAAATTTAAGGGGTTTATAAAAAAAATTGATTTATGATCGACTTCACCTGGCAAAAAGCAGCTCGATTCATTCCAGAGCATTCAAGAAATTATAAAAGATGTAACTAATTATATTGCTACAACTTTTGAACAACTTTTTGCAGGCATGCAAGTTACTTTGCTCAATTTAAAACAACAGGTCTGTGATTATTTCCTCGAAGAAATTCAAAACAGTTACGACAGTTGCAGATGGATACTGAATTCGTTTTTAGCCAATTCTTTTCAACATGTTAAAAAGCCAATAAACATGAAAGAAAAACTTATTGAAATATCAAATGATGAAATGTTAAAGCTCGAATTTTTTTCTCATAACCTGGACGAATTTTGGACGAAAAGGATGCACGAATATCTTTAGTTGGCGACTGAAGCTGTAAAATGTTTGGTTCCATTTGTAACATCATATTTATGTGAGTTAAGTTTCTCGTCAATGACTGTCATTAAAACAAAAGTGAGAAATCGTCTCGTACTTGAAAACGATATAATTGTGTGTGTCTCAAATACACAACCTAGATTTGAAAGACTAGTTTCCAAAAAACAGACACATGCTTATTAAGATCATAATATTTGAATTTATTTTTTTCTTTTATTTTTACGACTTTATTAATATTTCGTTTTATGTTTCGTTTGATAATTAATTTTTAATTTTTATTTACGCCGTTATTAAAATAAAAATACATGATTCAACAAAGTAGTGTTTTTGTCTTATTTTGGAAATTTCCGGCGATCCCCTTTGTACTCCACGCTTTGGGAAACACTGGTCTACGGAATTAGAAAGGATTGCACTTGTCCGTTCTCTTAATTAATTTTCCGCTGCAATAGCGTATTAGTTACCCGTATTTGAGACTTCAAACTTTACTTAAAACTTAGAACAGGTCACCACGGTATTTTTAACGCACGTACAAAGAGCTCAAACGATTGCCCTTTTATCAAAAAATAACTGTTTGTTTTGGGGTACATTCCCAAATTCACTCTACAATTGTGTACGTCGTCGGTACACAAACAAAACCCTGAAAAACGCTTCCAATTCCTTAATTACCCCAACTAACACTCACTCCACAATCTGCTTTCTCGAATGCTCTTACTTAACTCCCACAAAAAAATACAAACTAAAACTAATCCCTACTTCTGAAATTCATAACTGTCAAATCAAAAGCAAGCTACAAGAAATCAATTAGAAGAAAACGTCGAATATAAATTTTCAATAAAATAAACCCAAGATATAGCCAACACTAGTTTAAGCCGTCTTAAGCTGTAAACAAGATAACAAGATTGTCAATTTAGCAATTTCCAACAGAAACGCATTATCAAATCCATGAAGTACAAGCTTGAATAAACAAAGGGTCAACCAAGCTACCAAAAATGTATCAAAGACAAAAATAAAAAAATACGATTTAGAACGTAACTAAGATAACTCCAAATAATTTGAAGAAACAAACACAATGAATGAATTGACTTACAAAATTTAAAACATGACCGATTTAAGATAATTGAAAAGTAAATATATCTATATCCTGTATTCGTAAATGAGTACAAAGGACAGTAAATTAGCCACCGAAACCACATAAAATAATTTTCTAGCTTTGCTTTGATATGACAAAACAAAATAACAATAAATAAAACATCATAAACCTACAGGTAAACTTATTGCACTACGAATCTCACTATAAAAAAAAAATACAAACGCAGGTTACAAGTACATCAGGGTGTAGTCTTTAAACCTAACTTTAATGTTTCAATTTTCTAAAGCACCCTGTATAACTGAAAATAGTTTAAAAAGATAGCCCTTAAAGCTTTACATATATCTCACTAACAAATTAGGCTATTTTCTACCGCTTCGCACAAAAGACCGAGAGAATAGTCGTAACTCACCCTGTAATATATATATAGTTATTACATTTAACTTTTATTTAACTATATATAATTGTGCAAATTTGATTTTTTTAATTTACAAATATGTTTTAGGTGTTTTTGGATTACTATTGGTGACATCGGCACATATATTAGATGACGTGCTGTTAATTGATGGGTATAAAATAACAATATATAACAATTTAAAAACAATAACATTTTAAATTTTAGACACAACGATTTACCCAACAATTTGTATTTATTGCTACAAAACAATTTAACAAATTTTCACTTTGACAAAAATTTAACTGAAGATGAAGTATGGGGAATAAACAAATGCAATTCGTGCTTTACCGATCTACCACGATTAAAAAAAGGAAAAGTTGCAGCTCAAGTAATACCTTTTAAATATTTTATTTAATTGTTGTGTTAGAAATTTAAAATATAAGTGTCTGAGAAGTTGTATTTTTAAACGAGTAACACATATTTACTATTTGATAAAAACAAATTAATTGTTTTTCTTAAAATTTATATATATAATTAATATATAATTTATTACTTTAATATTAATGCTGTATTTTTGTGTTCTTATAGTTTTGGGTAGCATATGTGTCTTGTGCGGTTCAATATAAGGATGCGCTCGGAAAAACTATTGAACAAATTGATGTTATCAAACGGTTAATTAAAAAGTATCCTAAAGATCTTGTACTTGCAACGACGGTAGAAGGTAATAAACATAGCTATAGCACCGTTATTCTTAAAGGATTTGTTTATAGATATAAAAAAAGCATTTGTAGATAAAAAAATTGCTAGTTTAATAGGTGTAGAAGGAGGTCACTCTATTGACTCACGTTTAGGAACTTTGAGAATGTATTACGATTTAGGTGTTAGATACATGACTTTAACACATTCTTGCAATACTCCATGGTAATGTTTGACTAACATTAGGTTTAATCACTATTAGCAACTATGTTTTAGGGCAGACAATTCTTACGTTGATGATTCTAGACCCGTTCACAATTTAACCGAATTTGGAAAGGTACGTATATGTAGAATTGAAAAACGATATTAATTTGCGTACACGTTTTAGTTAGTTGTAAAAGAAATGAACCGATTAGGTATGCTGGTTGATTTATCGCACGTATCTCATAATGTCATGAATGAAGCTATTAAAGTCAGTCGTGCTCCGGTAATATTTTCACATTCTGCGGCTTATGATCTTGTACCACATAATCGTAATATACCGAACGACACACTTCTACTATTGGTAAGTAAATGTTTATTCAAATTAAAGAAACATAAACAGACTACCACTACTAACTACCAAGTTTGGTTACATAGACACATTTTCCTGTATACCAATCATTATATGCAACAACTTAAATATTAGTCGTTTTAACGGCTTTGTTGACAATTCAGCTAACTTATCCTTTCCGTAAATATGACCTATTTGAACTCAATGTGCTTTGATATATGGTAAAATAATGAGGTTTTTTGTTAATTTTATGGCATTATTAGCAATATCGTGCAGTTTTGTGTTTATCTATCTAAGAAAATCTTTGGCAGTGTAATTAACTCGGACAATAATCGACGAAATTAAACTAGTTTTTTTAGCTTCTTTAATTTTTTGCCTTTATTTTATTTTTAGTTGTAAAGACTGTCAGAACTTTTTGGAATTGACTAGTGATGAATATCGCTTCAACAGCAAACTTTGAAACAAATTAGACAAAATCAAAATTTGCTGTACATTTAATTTTTTCTTTTACAATCTCATAGTCTACAGTACAGTTACATAAAAATAAATAACAAAATAGTAAAACATTAAAAAAAGTTGGGATTTAGTAATAAATTTAGAACATTAACACTTCACACGTCAAAATGGTCTAAGAAACAAAGCTAAAAATAAACGTTGTTACAATTAGTGGAAGCTTTATTACACAACTATGAAACAAAAACATAAATTTGAACAGTAATCTTTAATTTTTAATAACAAAACAAAACTTACTGTAGTTTGCTTATATATTGTGTATTAAAAAATAGAATAAAATTTTTACTTACACATAACAATAGAATATGTAAAAAAAAATTAAAAAAATCTACATTTAATACAATGTATGGCTACCTCAATTGTTGATGGAAGTTCGACACCAATTGGGATCGAATTAAATTTTATTTTAATCTTCTTGCCTCTGGTCTTATAAAAAAATAATTGCACGACTGTCTATCGTACATGCATCGCGCATATAAAATACATACAAAATTTGTTTAATACTGATGTGATTTGATCAATCATTATACTAAACGTACAGCCTGTTTCTGTAATACATTTTAGAAGATCTGCAGACATTTTACACGATGAAACGAATAATATTTGCACAAGCATGGTCAGAATGCAATATCGTCTCCGCATTGCAGTAATTTAATTTTTGCCAAACGCATACTTCTGGAAACAACTCTTTGTTTTTGTATATTAAGTACACAGTTCAAAAACTTCAAGCCGCTATTTCAATCTTTTTGGCCTTTTTCTGAAACTTGAAACTATCTTTCGTGTGGTTATGCAGATTCACTTTCTTCCTGTCATTCCTTTGTTATTATGTATATTATTAGGCTTACTTCTACCGCGGTCAGATATTTTATCGTTTAACTTCTTAATATTTTAGCGGTTAAGCCTTAGGTAAATGCCGTTTTTACATATTTTTTTTTTTTTGATAAAAAACACTTAAGATCTCAATCTTGAATCAAAAAGTGCATATAACCTCTACCGAATTACCAAATATTCTGCACTCAGCTAAGGACGCGTTTTCATTTGCAAAATGGTGTTTTCTCTAAGCACGAACCTATTAAACTGCACTTCCCATTTCCACGCTTACACTAACACTAGCATTTTGTTTTTATTGTCAGATTTAAATTCAGATTTTTCATATTTTTCTTCATTATCCTTATCAATTGTGGGCTGTAATCCATCACTGCACTACGGGACTAATTCCGCGCTAGAAGGACTATTTGTATTTATCCTTTTCACAAGAGTTTCATTTTAAAATTAAATTCATACTACGTCACAGGATTAACACGACCGTACAATTTGATATTTGATAAAAATGGAGCTACAATAAATGATGGCTGACTTTCATAATAAATTCATTGTTGTTACTTCAACTTGAGGAAATCGGTAACCTCAAATAACACTGAATCGGCGACTAATCACATTAACAAAATAGGTTGTAAGTTAATTCAACTTGAGTAAGATATTTGACACGCAACAAACGGAATCAAAGATCAGAAATCTTAAAATTAATATATGAAAGAAAGATTGCAAGAGAAGAGGGGGGCATCTGCTCCCTGTTACTTTGCACATGCATAAACTTTTAAAAATTATATGACGATGTTGTTTTCATTACATCTATTTTGGTACATTTTTATATTATACTTTGCAAAAACCAGAAAACTTGAAATTATCTATGATTTTTGAACATATTTCGACAAGACGTTTAAATAACCATTAAATTTATTTGCTAATATTGTCATCAAAATTACACTAAACATTGTCAAGAAACCAAGCATTTTTTTGACACTAAAAGACAGCCAAACTAACATTTTTTGAAATGTTGCACATATTGATAAAATTTAAACATTTGTGTAAAAAAAACAAAAACACGTAATTCGATATTTTGACAAAAAAACTACGTTAAAAATAAGAACCGTCAAAATTTTTTATAAGTGTTAACAGAATTTTGCATGATAAAACCAAAAATTATTATTTACTTTGCGTTTTACTGTTATTTTTAATCATTTCTCATTGCTAAAATACCAAAAGCAAATCGACATGACAAGTTAACATTTGACATAATGACAATAGATGGATGTAACAATATAATGTTCAATGTAGATAACTATGGTATAAAATAGTATTAGTCAATATGTTATATTTAAAAACAAAAAAATAATAATTGTATTTAGCTTTATAAAATATGTCATAATTAAAAAAATTTAAAAATGTTACTTCTTTTAAATAATTTTTCAAAATTTATTTTGTATCTTTATTAACAAAACATTTTTAGAAAGAAAACAAAGGTATAGCTATGGTTAATTTTTTCTCAGGATTTGTAAGTAAGACACCACTAAACGCAACTATTCAAGATGTAGCTGGTAATATAAATTATAAACTAACAGTTGCTAATTTTATTCATATTGTATTTATTTTAGCACACATTAATAAAATTGTTGATATAGCTGGTATTGAAAGTGTTGGTATTGGAAGTGATTATGATGGAGTAACCCAGTAAGTATAAATATATTCAAAACGGTTTAAATAAAGTTTATTAATGTATAGTATGCCAAAAGGTCTTGAAGACGTAACAAAATATCCAGATCTTTTTGATTTATTGCTACAAGATAATTCGACTAGGTGGACAAATAACGCATTACAGTTATTAGCTGGTGCTAACTTTTTAAGAGTTTTTGGAGAGGTTGAGAAAGTAAGAAAGGGTGTAACTGATATAACGCATAATCTCTTAATACGGGGTAGCTGTAATAATTTAAAGCATATTTCCAATGTCAATTTTAAATACGTCTCTGTTTAAGCCCGAATACAAGTAGCATGTGACACAGATCAAGACTATTTAATAGTAAACAGCACGTACCAACCGTATCTGAAAGTGATAACGGTTGTTTTGCTAACGGTACAGGTTTTATGGCACTCACACAAAATAAGTTGATGCAGTAATATTTACAATTTCTTGTTATATTCTCGTTTATTTGTTTAGTTTTTGTGTAATTTTCTATTAGACATTAGTTTTCTTTAATTTACTTGTTTTAGTCAGATTGTAGGGCAAAAAACAAGTTTTCGCAATTTGTAATTAGCAATTGATTTTATTTTTTTCTATTTAGGAATAGGTATTTTTGTAGTTATTTAGTATTTAGTTTCTTTTAGTCAAGTAGGTACTATTTCGTATTAAAAATACTGAAGATTATGATTTTAATTTGATGCTTAATGTTTTTTGCAACCTCATGAAAGGATAAATGACTTGTTAGTACAAATAGTCTTGACATTGAACTTTGTTTCAGTAGTCACCATTTTCTAAGCTTGCATTTGTTTAAAGCATATATGTTCTATGTTATTAATCATAAAACGAAACAGGTTTGCACTTAATACTTACTTGGTTATTATTTTATTAAAAATTTCAAAAAAAAAATTTTTGAAATGTTAGACCACATGTTATAAAGCAAATGTGTAATTATTGCGGCTACCCCTTATTAAAATATTTCCACCCTGTATTACATTTTAAAAATAATTATTTATTTTTTATTAGGTTAGAGATATGCTAGCATCTGAAGAACCGTATCAACATTGGATTTCTCTTGAAGATTTAAATGCCGTTGATGACAAAATGCTTTGGACTTGTCGAACACTTTTAAATAATACCAGTCCTAACTTTAATAATGCAAATAAAACAAGTATAAACGTTTTCACATTTCTAATTTTGTTTATGCTTTATATTCTTTATTTTTGACATTAAGACTATTTTTAAATATGTAGGTGCAATAGTAAAATTATAAATAATAACAGAACGAGATGTATTTGCATCATTTGTTTTGTACTGTTTTTGTAACTTTTTTTATATTATATGTACTATATACTTAAAAAACATTTACTAAAATTGTGTTATTAATTTGTATACGTAGTCTTAATAGTTTCTGTAAAACCATGCTAGTTTAGATTAAGTAAAATAAAACCTAGCCTGGAAAATTAAATACAACTTGTTCAAAACAAATAAAATATACGTCTTAGTAAATAGAAACGGTTACAAAAAATATTTTAAATAAAAATTTTATAAATGTTAACAATTTTAATTTACGTTTTAACGTTAAACTTTAAGAACAATAGGTTTTTCTAAGAATTGAATTAATTATTTCTTTAATATTAACATATAAAACGAAGCAAACTTATTTTCTAAAAATGTTATACCATTAAAAAAAATTTATTCGTATTTTATACTGAAAGCCGATTTTTTTATGTTGTAAAAAGTGGTTTCAATATTTGTTTTTACTTGTTTTTTTAAATTAGTTAATTTGATCACAAATGCTTGTAATTGTATATGTTCTGACAGTGTTAAATTTAAATGCTTGGTTGTTTGCGCTTATGATAAAGTTTGAGTCATAAGTCGAGCGACAAATAAGACACTTATTCTTCTTCAAATTTTAAAATGCAACTACAAAGTAAAGTTTTTTGAAAGTTGAATTAGTCAATTAAAAGTTGAAATTATTTATAAGCAAACATTTAAAAAAAGTTGATCTGAACATATAAAAATGAACAAAACAATAGGAATAGTAGTAGTTCAAAAAACATGTTTAATGTAACCGCCTTTGCTTCAATACATAATTCAGCACGTCGGATTAACGAGTTACAGACAATTTTTTTAAATGGCTCCACAGGTATAAATCCAATGGATTAAAGTCGAGTGATCTTACTGGTCAAGTTACACGGCCTCCTCTTCCTATCTACTTGTTTGGATAATTTTTATTTAACCAGTTGTTTACATTCCTTCCGGCGCGTCATTATGCTGGTACTACATGTTTTGCAAGAGTTCTTCCATTTAATACACCACACCAAACATTAACGGTAAAACAATGTTAAAATCTTGGATTATTCAGGCAATACATGTGGCTATAGTGGATGTTAAAAATTTATTCTCGTAAAATTTAAGATTTGTTTGTCCACAAAATATCATAAATATCACAAAAGGTTGCGGTTTGTCTGGTTTAGCAATCAGCGATAAAATTTATTTTAATTTTTTGGAATCAATTCTTTGAAGTAGTAGGGATACATTAATTTTCGGTGGAAAGTTTTGCTCACAAATGATTGAGATAGATTCAACTGCCTACCTACATTATGCTTACTATTTCTAGAATTATCCAAAATTGCGTCTACGATTTGTATTTTGTCTTTGTAAACGTGATTTGGTTCTCCTGCATCGGTTCTCTTTGAAAGTGCCAAATCAGTTTCAGGCAACCGTTAAAATGTTTTCGTAAAACTGCGATCAATAGGCTGCTGTCGGTTTAGATATTTGCGCTGATATTCTCTTGGTGCAGCCCGTGAATTACTTTTGCAATATCCATACGTGCAAATCATGTTTGCGTACTCTTCATTCGTTAAAAACATTTTATTGGACACAAAAAATATAAGAGATGGTTTCTATCAAAATTTTTTAGAACCACTTTAATTTACTTTTTACGTATTTAGTATTTGAAAATATCAAGACAATTAAATTTTTGAATGTAAATATAAAATGGCCAATGAATATTTGAAATAATGGTGCCATATTTATAACATATAATGATTAAATTTATTTACTATTATTAAAATGTTTCTTATTACATTTAATTATTACGTCTTCACATACATTTTGTTACAATTGTAGACATTGCAAAAACATGTGCTTATGTTGCATTATTAATAAAGATACTAAATTAACTATTGTATCTTCTAGAATACGGAATAAGATTAAATTTATTGAAACCTGAGAAATATTTTCTTACACGAATGAATTGGCAAGAATTTAAATTTTGAGTAAGTTTGTTCAATGATAAAGCCATAAATCTAAATGAATCTAAATAAATTAAAAAATTTTAATTGAAGAGAATTTTTTCTAGTTTGATTAAATATTGTTTTACTAAAAGTCATATATTAAAACGTTCTCAAATTCAAGAGCCTTCTCGAAGTTTTATCCATTTTCTAGAAAATTCACCAAAGGATATGGAACAATAGCGAACGTTTCGCGAAGATGTATAAAATCGGTACAAATAAATCAGAAGTCAGTTAGTTCCTGTAATTCGAAGACGGCAGTGTTAAGAAGATTATTCAAGTTTAAATAAATAAGTAATTAACTCGTGTGAGATAAATTTATGGTATATAACTTTGTACGTGACATTAGTGTAAACAAACAATAAGTGTTAAATAATTAACCGTGGACTTATCTTCGTGTAAGTGATAGTGTTATACATAAATTATAGTGTAACTGTTTTTATTAAATTTTCTTAGATTTAATTAGTTCCGTTAGTTTAAACGTGTACATATTTTTAGTATAAGTAAAAATAAATTAGTTTTAATAATAATAAGAAACTTTACAATATTTTTTTTTATTTTGAGCTATAAAATAAAGGTGTTATTGTCACAAACGAATTCTTTAATAATAGAATAACTAATATTTAGAATGTAAAGTTAAAATGGTCAACAAATATTAAATAAATACGCTATCACTAACTCAAGATAACAAAACTTAAATTTTTATAACGGAAATATAACTTGTAAATTTGATTAAAATAATAACTGAGATTAATACAAAACGATGGTAATTTAAATAGGTAATTTTTATATATATATTTCTTGTGTGCGTGTGTATGTCACTGAACTCCTTCTAAACGACTGGACCGATTTTGATGAAATTTTGTGTGTGTGTTCAAGTGGATCTGAGGATGGTTTAGATTCTCAAATAAACCCAGCAGATGGCGCTGCAGTCGTTATATAGGTTATTTATCTATACTGCAAGTAAACTGCTGAATCGACTTGAATGAGTTTTTGTGTATGCATTTATTCATTCATTTCTTACTTTGTTTAATATCCTAATCGCATGGTATATCATGCAGGGCAACGTCTGTCGGGTCCGCTAGTAAACAAATATTTTTGTACACTACTAAATATTTTTGTACCCTACTAAATATTTTATGTACATGTTTTAACTAGATTTTACCTTCATGTAGTGTTAAGTTATATAGTTAACACACCAGTCATCAATACGCTTACAATATGCAGACTTATTTCTTTAATAAAAATTATACATATAAATTAATATATCATAAAAGTAAAGTAACTTCGGATTATATACGTCCAATTATGTATTTAATAAGCGCTTTTTCGAATTGTGGTGTGGCGAATGCGGTATTGAGTAAATATTTTGCCATTTACGTATTTCCGTTTACGCATTTACGTCTACGATAAATTACAAATTATAAATCCTTTTTTAAAAAAAAGTGCAGAATCATCTACGTCTAAAACTAGCAGTAATAAAAAGAAAATCAGACTTTAAGTGATGAATATCTTAAATATAGTTTTACCGTTATTTCCAATAAACCACAATGTGTTATTTGTAGAGTAGTCTTGTCAAAAAAAAGCATGAAGCCAAGGTACTTAGACATTTAAATCTATATCTAGATAAAAAAGACAAACCCGTAGAATTCTTTGAAAGAGAGCTGAAAAAAATACAAACGCAGGTTCCCAAGTAACAAAGTGGTTTTATAATTCTTAAATCAGAAAACTTTTCAATTTTTTTGTAGTTATGTTGTTGCTCTCTAAATGTAAAATAGTTCTATTAAAGTTGTTTGGAAGATTATTTTGTTATCTATTCAAAATTGTTTTTTAAATCGATGTTTAGAACGTTCTGACAACAAAATTATAAAACTGCTTATGAGATAAGTATAAAAGTGTTTTGTAAACGTTTATATAATATTCGTTATAAGAGGTTCTCCCCTTACAAATATTAATTGATTTATAATAGCTATGTAGCTTTGTCATTTGCCACTTTAGAACTGTTTTTTATACAACTGTTTTAATAAAGTATGTGACTACGTTATATAATTGTTGTATTAGTAATATTATATGACAATTTTGCTTTCTGCAACAGATTACTCACAACGAAAGTTCCAATATAACTGTTAATTAAAAGGACACAAAGCCTCAGTTATAAAAATAAGAGAAAAGCAGTTATAGAGCAATACTGCTATTAAAGCGCAAAATTATTGTGTTAAATATAGTTATAAAACAATTCGGATATACTGGCGTAAGCGAAAACCATCCGACTTGCCAGCATATCTACAACCGTTTGTCGAAGAAGCTAAAATAATTCTTTCAGAAGGATTAATAATGAATGGATCGCAGCTTATTGTTAAGTTACGCTGCTTTATATGTGATTCGCCTGCTCTACCATTTTCATTAACTTTTTATTACTGAATACGCGATTAAAAATTCATCAAAATATAATCACATTTGTAAAATACGATACTGTCGTGTTAACTTTTACATAAACTAATGTAATTAAATTTGAACGTTTTATAAGTTGTCTATATGCATCATAATTGTTGTATAAGAGTAAATTTGGTAATAAAAATGTTCTATTAAAAAGAGGGACCATTTTGAAAATGTATGACAGTAAAATTTCCTTCGTAGCAAAAAACGACGTCCGTGTAGATCTATCTCATTAAATTTCGTGTAAATAATATATACTTTTATACGTTGCCATTTTTCATAAAATAGCCATCAGTTTTAGTTTAAGTAAATAATAGGAATAATTAAGTTCCGAAAAGTAGAATTTAATAACTGTTTTGTAACTTCATCAAAACTATTGTAATAAAGAGCCAACCAACTATAAAATCTTCATGAAACTGTTTTGTAATTGATTTATCACGTTTACGTAACTATCCCATAACAGTGTTTTGTTGGCTCTATAAAACACGTTAAAAAACGATTATGTTTTATAAATATGTGCCCATTTTGCATTTATAGCTACTGTAAGAACGTTTTAGTTACGTTCTTAGGACAAAAGGTGTTTTATAAATTTTGTTTTGTAAACGTTCTCTCAAACGTTATAAAATATAAAATTGTTACTTGGGTTAGAAGTATACCTAGTTTTTGACGTATAATCTTGAAACATAAAATACACACGGAGAGAAAAGGTTACTGTAATAAAGCAAAAACTAATATAATGCCTACAAATAAACTGTTGTGATTTGCATTAGTCTTGTAACATTTGATTGTTTTTTAAAATTTATTTTGTGTTTTTATTATAACGTAAGTACAAATTGTTTACGATTACATTTGTAACAAGGTAGCGACATTGTTTGTTTTATAGTATTATAATTAATAAGGAGTAAAGGTATATAAACTCTTATGAAAACAGAATTATAAATTATAACATACAGATATCAGGCACCTTCGGAAAAAAAACATCTAGTGTATATTGCAACTATCGATAAATGCTAAGGATAATTAAACTCTTCTGAATTGTCATGCAGTCTATAAAACTAATCGTTGTTAATAAATACTGACTTGTTTAAGGTAATTTGATCAAATGCCAGTAACAAGTTTCTAAACACCTAATCCTTACAACTGCTTTATAACACTGCAAAAGTCCAATAAATTACTGTTGACGCTTTTTCCCATCAAGAGAAAAATCTGCAAGTAAACAAGTCGTTGCAAATTAGGCATTTTAACTTATTCTAATTACTTTAAACTTAGTTTTTCTAAAATATGTTACCATTTAATTACAAAAAGTTGCCACTAAATACCAACGTTTACAAACATAGCCTAAAATATTTAATTTACAAACTAATTTTTTTTACTCTATACGTACCGCTGAAACTAATGCAATAGCATCCACACGTTTTAACTAATTTTGTTATGTAATTTTATAACTTTAAATTTTTTTTTATAATTCTTTACCCTGTACGGTAATAGCTTTGTAAAACACAATGGACACTGTTATCTAATCGCAAATAAACATAAATGTAGTGTCCATTCGGTCATATAGTTCTCAGTCAAACCACATTCTAGGGTTTTATAAATGTATTTTTTAGCTATGTTGTTGCATTTCCATCCTCAATGTCCCTTAAAAGATGTAATGTCACCACCAGAATCTACAAGGAGGATAGCAGAACTGCGGCGTAGGCAATGTCAAAGATTTTTTTTTATAATTATTTTTTCTATAACCGTAAATGATCATTTTCTATGTTTTAGTATGATCAATATTAACTAGTAAGCTTGATTTAATATCTTTAAATTGGACTACGTGATGACTACGACATGCTTTGCTCACTCCAAAAACTACAACAACCTAAAAGACAGTTGATAAAATGTAAGACATTTATTAAAACTGTAAATTTGCTTTCATCATTAAGTATTTGTGATTTAAAGCATTTTTTAAGAAACTTAAAACTCTTAATTGCTTTGGCCTGTAACATTTATCTTGTTTTTTTTAAATAACGCTTTTAATTTTACAAAGTTTTGTATTTCTACACCATTACTCTATACTAACTCGCTCTCACCATGGAATATTGCGTCTACAATGTTGATGATTTAATTTTTTTACTAAATTGGCAAAATAAAATAATAACAACTGAAACAATTCTAATATCCTTGCATCATTTTATAAAACTCTTGCATTCACACCCATGAATCTCTCTAGATTATTTGTTGGTAGGTCCAAAGCCACTTTTTGTGCCTCTTCCTTTACCTCTGGATACAAATGTTTATTATTGTTAATTGTATTAAATACAAAAAGTTAATTAATTACATATTCTTTACAAAACAATAACATATTAAAGAAACTCATGACAGCGTATTTTATAATTTGTATTTAGTACTTTTGCAATGTTTCAATAAGATTAAAAAAATGTTAATTTTGTACTAAAGAATTACACTATTAATCCTAATAAAACAATCTGCTATTGTTTTTTAACCACAAGAATTATTTTTTTGTTATCAACAATTTTAAATAGCTTATGGAACTGGCTTCAAAATTACGATTTACAATGCTTTTCTAGGTTTTTGAAAAATTTACCTTTTTGTGCTTTTTCTTAAATACTTTTATTGTTCCATTCCATACCTATGCCGAAAGCTGATTTGCGGTTGGTCGTTTTGTTGTCGGATGTTTTGCTGTCGGTCGTTTTATCATTGGACGTTTTGTGGTTGTCCGTTTTGACGTCGACCGGTTTGCAGTAGTGTAGCAAGTTACTTCTACCAGGTAGCTACGATATAGAAAGAAATTGCACAATTTACAGAATATAATTATGATCAATAATATATACAATGCCTTAACTGAAACTACTATAATATTTACAGTTAAAATACTATTGACTTGACTGACCATGAAGCAGGAAACGTCGCGCGCTTGATGTACAATAAGATCAAAAGTTCTCAAGTTCCCGCATAATTTATTAAATTAAATTTATTTAAGATCAACCTTTACAAAATTGTAGCATACAAATATTGAGTCATTAGCATTGTTTGTACTTTATGTAATTAAGTTTTAAAACATATTAAAATAAAAAAAAATCTTAGTATTAACTATTCTTATATTGCTCGTGTATTTTACATTCAGTATTTTAGATATTTTTAGCATTTTTTACTAAACTTATCTATAGTTCATTCACACGTTTAAGCATTAACAAATTGTATGTGTTAATATTAAAAGACGTCAGTTTGTAAATAATAAGTTTTCATCGTAGTAAATACTTTCTTTTGTACCTGATACCACAATAGGTATTAAAAGTGCGATAAAGATTTGGATTTGTTAACAAGTTTGTTAGATTTAAATATTAATATAATAACTAAGGCAAATAAATAATCCGAGAAAGGTGTTTGAATCTTTCAAATGTAGGAGATGGCGAAAGAAAACACAACTTACAGTGTTTTTTGTAGGCGACGTTTTGTGAACCTGTGTCTCCACTTCATCAAGCCTCTATGTTTAATAAATGAAAAAAAAAACAAAATTAACAAAACGTAAATACAACTCAGGTGAACAAACAAACTTTTTAAACGAATAACTAGTTGTAAAAAAAAACTAAAACAAAACAAAACAAATCGTTTACAGAAACTAACATTATTAACAAAAACCAAGTCAAATGTATAAAATAGACAAGTTACTTACAAAAAACTAAACTAGTGATGGTTCGCCAACACAGTCGTAAAAATTTAACAATGAAAACAAAACAGGAAAAGACATAAAAAAAGAGAAACTTAAAAATAACATATATAGAACGAGCTCACTAACATCACACAACATCAAAGAACAATAATTATAAATTAAAAATGTTGGCCATGCAAGATAAGTGAAATTTTTTTGTTTTTTGTAAGTAACTTGTCTATTTTATACATTTGACTTGGTTTTTCTTAATGTTGTTAGTTTTTGTAAACGATTTGTTTTGTTTTGTTTCAGTTTTTTTTACAACTACTTATTCGTTTAAAAAGTTTGTTTGTTCACCTGAGTTGTATTTACGTTTTTTTAAATTTTGTTTTTTTTATTTATTAAACATAGAGGTCTGATGAAGTTGAGACACAGGTTCACGAAACGTCGCCTACAAAAAACACTGTAAGTTGCGTTTTCTTTCGCCATCTCCTACATTTGAAGGATTCAAACACCATTCTCGAATACATCAATTAGGAAGTTAAATAATTTCATCGCAAATAAATAATGTTTACAACAGTTGTTTTGTAATTAATTATAAACAACAAATTTTGCTTATGCAGTATATGTACAATTTTAACTTAAAAAAAATGCTGTTTAAAATTATGAATGATTCTACATTTGTATATACATTATAATTTTAGTATTTTGTGATAATTTTTAAATTATCTAGTTAATTAATAAAACAGGGAACGGCGGAACGGGTTGACCGTAATACGGCCGATATTGAAACTGGGATGACGAATCGGCGACGGCAAATTGTTGTATTTTTCTAGAACATTGAGCTGCAAGTTTGTTGATTTATTAATAAGAATTGTATATTTTATTATAGGCTACTCGTAATTAAAAAAAAGTATACAGAGTTCGCGTAATTTGAAAAAGACCTGTAGGCAGAGTTTTTCTGCGCATCTTTTGCCTTTTCCTACGCTAGAAAGATTTACCTCCGTCAGGCATTATAATTTATACTGCCTGACGAAGAACTTAGCTCAAGTTCGAAAGCTTGCATCAGCTTGCATTTAAATTGTATCAAATAAATACACCATATACCCTAAAAAAATTTTTAAACGACATTGTCCTAATACGGTATAACTAAAAGTAATACATACACAAACAAAATTACAAAAAAAAACTCAAGTTAAATTTTTATTTTTGTGCCTCTGTGTGTTTTGATATAATGTACAAACAACCTAATCGACCGGCCGAAAAAATTGCTTTCCCGAACTAAGTCGGTAAAGTGTATTAAAACTTTGTAACTATACGTTGGTAGTAATTTCTCTTCTTAGTTGTCTCGTTTGTCAAAATCATTGTTTTGGTATAACTTAATTACGAGTATTATATTAAATTGCGCATAACGACTTTTTTAAATAATAAATTCAAACTTATTTTGATGTTATTGCCAAAAACGTTAATAAAAACAACTGTAAAAATAAATATGAAGTATAATATAACGTATGTAAGTTTTAGGGTCATCAACTACACGTAAACATTTTAGCATACATTATAAGAAACTTACTTATTTACAATTAAAGCTAATTGTGGAGTTTGAAATATTTGTGTTCGGTAAATTTGCATTATTTAGTTTGAGTTGTAATCTTTGGACTGTAGAACTTGGTCGAACACCATCGGCACTGTATTTTCAGTACACTTTTTATAGTACTGTTTCCAATACCAATCAAAATATTTTGTCGGTTGATCATATTTTGAACAGCTTCTTTAATGTGTGCAGGAGTATAAATTTTGAAAGCACTGCAAATAAATAATAGTTTTAATCGAAATTACAGATTTTGGTATTATTAACATAGACTATTTAAATTTATGTAATAAAATAAATCCTTAAAAAAATTGTGAAGGTCGGTAACAAATAACTATCGTATACTAGGAACCACGAAAGGTGGCGTTCACGTAATAGGTTTCTGAATCAATTTACGACATGCATCTTTATCAAAGACGTGTTAAATTATGACAAATTTTTAAATTAATGCCGTAAATTAACTCAGAAATTGATATCGTGAACGCCAGCTCTCGTGGTTTCTATTATATCACTAATCCAGAAAGTGGAATTTTGCGAGTATGAGCATATTTGTAGATCGAGGTAAAGCCGAGGCCTACAAAATGCAAATTCTTTTCTTTCAGGGAGTGTGATATACTAAACTTTTTGTGCTTAAATTTCATATGTTGATAAAATGGATACCTATAATGACGAAATTTTTCTATTACCCTAATATATACAAATATATATACTACCCTATAATATCATAAAAGTTTGCAAACATTTCTGTCAAGTATGTTTAGACTACTTGATAAAAATTATAAATTTTAATAACTAACACATATTTAGTTGGACGTCCATTTCTACTAATAGGCCAAGATTTTAGATTCGCAAAAAACATTTACTTATAGTATGTTATGATATAGCTTTTTTTTATAAGCTAATATAAGATAATCTTGGAATCAAGCTAATATAAAATTAATCGATAGCATAACGTTTTCAGAATTACGATTATACGAAAGTGCATCTTAATCATTTTTGTCAAGATTTGGCAATGTGCTTAGAAAGATAAAAGTGAAGATGTTATACTACAACACATTTTATTGGCGAATGATTCAACTACTGTTTTATTAACGCTACTGATTTAGATGGCAGCAACTGTTACATGTTAACAAATTTTAAATTTATTTCTTTTCGTGCAAATAATCACTTCAAATACTTACAATGTTGCCGTTAGTGCTATTGCTATTTTTATATAATGCTATTTATTTTTAGAGATAGATAGAAGAAACAAATTTTTCAAAACAGTGATTTATGTATATCCAATTATTATGACTACTTATTACCACTTTTGTAATGTGTATTACTTGAATTTCTAATTATACCTAGATTACAGTAAAATACATAGTTTTATTTGTCTTCGTTGTTAATATGAGGCTCATAATATTTATACATTTTAAAATAACTGTACTTAAAAAACTTTAAATTTTTCGGCTAATTTTCCTGTAATATCATCTTAAACACAAAAAAGTTCTGAGTTTGAATTTTGTTGTAAAAATGATTATATATTTTATTTTCAAACGTTGCAGAAGTGACGACTTATGTCACTGTATTGTCAAAGTAAACCTGTTATTTTATAAGATTAGGAATTTGTAAGTTTTTGTGCGTTCAGCCAAATAAAATAAACAGCAACAACTTCCACAATTGTCAAGTTATTTATTGTTAATATTTACATTAAATGTATAGTTATATAGTATATCACTTATTTGAAGTTTGTTTTAAACGTAATCAACGAAACCTATTCGGACGATACCATGATTTTACATAGAAAATTAAATTAAAAAATTGTGTTTAAATCTTGTTCTCTTTGTTTAAATGGTTTTATTACCTTTGCAAAAAAATTGTATATATGCTATTACATGACACCGTAAAATCAACCTCTGTGATTGAAATCGTAGAGAATTACAGAATAAAAATCTCAAACCATTTCGATTTCTTCTGTAAGCATTCATCTTTTAGTCTAATATTAGTCTAGGTTAGTAAATATTCATAGTCAATTTATAATTTTTAGTTGCTATTTGATTAATTATTATACAGTGCTAACAAACTCATAAAGATTCAATTTTTAACGCTTTAAGAGTACATTTTGTATCATTAATAATGAATAATATTATTTTAAATAATTTCTTCTGATTGTTTTATGATAAAATTACAGTAGTTAGACGGCCATTTTGTTCGCAGGAGTAACCTAAAGCACAACCAAAGTTAAAAAATAAGTTTTATGTAGACGTACTTACATGTTTTCATAATTAATTATGTTATAAATTTTTTTTGAGCCAAATCCATTAAATTTACTTGATAACACTTGCGTGTAATTCCCGGTATTATTAAATAGTAACCAATCCCCGATATCCATTTTTGGTAAAAGCACTTGATCGCACACTTTATCAGCTACATCGCAAGTAGGTCCCCATATTGTACTTAAAAACAAAGTTTCGTTTGTGTTCTAGTAAAAAATTAAACACTATTAATAGATCGGTTCGCCTCCTGGTAAGTGATAATTTTAAAGTTTGGTCAAATTAATGACCCCTTCTTTTAGGAGGTTAGATGAAAGCAACTACTTCAGTAATTTGCGACGTTTCGTGTTCAGGATGAACACTTCATCGGTCTTGCTCACACTGGGTCAAGTAATTTTTTTTGGTATAATTAAATTAAAAATTGATACATTTAAATTAAAAACATGATGTAATTTCGTACATTGTGCACTTTTAAAACGTACGAACGATCGTTCGCAAATTACTGAAATAGTTGTTTTCATCCAACCTCCTAAAAGAAGGGGTCATTAATTTAACCAAATTTTAAAATTAAACACTATTATAAAACGCAAAAAGCATACAGTACGGTTACCTTAATAGGTCTTGGAATGTATTTGATGTCATGATACATAATTACTGCAAAATCACCATGCACTCCATCGTTAATATAATAATTATAATAAATAGATTTGTCGGTCTGAACATTTTTAGTAACTTTTTTTTTTACTAACTGCACGCAACACGCTAATGTAAAAGCTGATTGTACAAAAAATGTACCAGGTTCTGATATAATTCGAATCGAATCATCAGAAAAGTAATCATTCAATCCTTTGTTTATGTATTCAGCGTACTAACAACAATAACAATAAAGTTCACAATAACATTGTTTCAAATAATATTGCATACCAATGCTGCTAAGTTATCGTCAGTTCCTAGAACACCTCCTCCAATGTCTAACAAATAAAACTTATGCCCAAGTTTTGCAGCAATTTGAAAAACATGATACGCTGCTTGAATTGTTTTATAAAACAAAGAGGGATTTTTAGACAAAAACCCAATGTGGAAACTTACACCAACAACTTTTAAATTTTCTCTAAAACTTATTTTTAACAATTCCTCCGCTTCAGTATACGGATCACACCCAAATTTTATACCAAAGTTAGATTCTGCGTTACTGTCGTCGTATTTTATTCGCAATATTGTTCTAAAATACAAATAAAAATAATTGTTAAATAATTTTAGTACTTACTCAGCTTCTGGAAAATTGTTTTTAATTTTAAATAATTCTTCTTCACAGTCAAAAGTCATTAATTTGACGTTATTTTCCGACGCATATTTAATGTGACTTGCTGATTTACAAATATGTGCAAAAATTATTCGTGACGGATCTACTTTTAATGAAATAATTTGTTCAATTTCAAATTTTGACGCACAGTCAAAATTTACTCCCAGCGTTGCTAGTACTTGAATAACTATAGGGTGATTATTACATTTTACGGCTAAAATTATTGTATTAATAAATGAATACATTATTTTTTTAAATAATACTTACCATAATATGGTTCGATTCGTGGAAAAACTTTTTTCCATAATTTAAATTTAGCGATTAAATCGTTAACGTCGCAAATATAAATTGGATATTCTTGTTCTTCACTATTTAAAATATCTTCAAATATATTTTGAACGTTTGAATGAGGGTTTATGTAAATACTACCTTCATTCATTTCTAATAAATTATAAATCACACTAAAACAAACATACTATAAAATAAATAGATTCTAAAATTGTTGTATTTATTTTTAACTAAATATATGTTTACAATATAGTAATAAGTTTAATAAGCATAGAAATGTAAATTAATTCTTATTCTTGGAAAGTAAGGTGTTAGGCTTTATTTAAAGAAATTTATTATTTTAATAAATCTTTTTGATTATATTACTTTAAATTAAACTTTTATTTCTTTGCTACTATCTAGAAGTAAACAAAAATGTATTCTAATAGATTAAACAAATACATAAATTAGTTTTAGTTATTTTTTATATAAATTTATTTTTAATTGTTCTACAAAATGGAGTATAAAATAAAGTATTTGGTAAAATTCTTAATACTCTTCTAATCTATTGCAACAAAATTTCCTTAATTCTTCACTTAGGAGGGGCAAGAAAAACCACTTTATACTATTTTTTATTAAAATTTTGTAAGTC
Organism: Aquatica leii; assembly: GCA_035610365.1. Classification (NCBI taxonomy): domain Eukaryota; kingdom Metazoa; phylum Arthropoda; class Insecta; order Coleoptera; family Lampyridae; genus Aquatica; species Aquatica leii. Next base: position 140,561,769 of record CM069432.1, on the reverse strand, counting down.
TAAGATAACATAAGATGTAAACACTTAACAAATACAATATCTTTCTAGCATAAAAGAACACACACTTACACAAATAGATTATAGCGGCACTATCCAACAAATCCTGAACATGAGCAATTACGTAATAACATAAAACGAAATAATCACATACCAATAAAACATAAAAAATGTTAATCTATAAAATTTAAAAATAACCAGGGACATGAAACGTTCAACAAACCCTTGACAAGTAATGTATAATCAAAAATTACTGAATGTCACGGCAACAGAAGATAAGGATTAAGATAAACTAGAATCATTAAACAGCGATTGAATAACCTTAATAGCTATCTCACAATTACCGCAATTAAATTATTATATACAGTACTTAGATTATTAGTATCATTATTAAAGTTGATATTATTTTTATGTATGTTGATGTGTATCATTTCAGAAACTAAACGTTTTTTTAAATTATTTCCGAATTCTAAAATTATGGGATTATTAAAATCAAAGGTGTGACCCGTGTCTATATGATGAACTGCTAACGCTGTATCGCTTTTTTTGTGTTGCAGTTGTATTTGTGATTGTTAATCCGATTTTTTACTTTCTGTTTAGTTTGTTAAACATAACACACATTACAATCCGTATAGTCTATTGTATTAGTTCTATCTTTAATGTTACTGTACGTTATAAATAGTGTTGGTGTTGTACATAGTAATCTTAATGTTATTGGTTTTTAAAATCGGAATGATCCTTTGTGTTAGATTTGGGACGTTTATGATTTTAGTGTACATGATGTTAGTATTAGAGTTAGTGTTAAGAGTAGTGTTAAGATTAGTAATAGATGGGTTTAGTGGTGATGGGTTAGCATTAGTTGTGTTACTATGAAGCAGTATTTTATTAATTATGTTATTAGGGTAGTTCTTATTCCTCAATATTTTCTTTAAAATGTTAAAGTTCTTTTCGTGGAATTGATGACTGTTCAATCGTATGAAAAATGAGATTATACGATGAGCAGTCATCAATTCCATGAAAAGAAAGGTATGATATCGGTTATACTACTGTGCTACTTTACTTTTATTTAAATGTATACTTTAAACACATTTTTAAATGTCAATTTAATTTAGGATTTAATCCGTTAATATATTGGTATTATATTTAGTACCAAACTATGTCACCTAATCCGAGATCAAAGCCTTAACGCAATCGAAATATTACAACTTACCCACAAAACCAAATAGGTTCCATAATAATGCTTTTAGAAGCATAGAGGCAGTATTGATATTACTGAAAAGCTTCCTGTAGCAGTAGAATGGTTTATGTTTAGAGATAGGTTTTGACACTCCAGTAGAATGCTGTACAGTTAGTGCTTATAGAGTCCTATTAGACGTTGTACAAAAGCAGGCCAAAGGTAGAAGTTTTCACGTTCTATTAGAATGCTTTAAAATAGTGCCAATGTAGTACTTTCCTATGTTGTAGAATAGCATGACAAAGTTAACGACTAAAAGGTAATTGATTTGCATGCTTTTACAGGGTTTTAATAGCATACCATAAGAAACACAAAAAGCATGAAATGATTAGTTTTAAGTCATTTTTTTATTAAGAAATTTGTACAGTATCTTTGTCTAAACTATAATAATTTTTAATCAATGGTTTGCGAATTTGTAGTTTGCTGCATCATCCTAATTATTTCATTTTTTAATCTCGCTTTGCCATGACGTAGCCATTGGAACACCTTCTCATTAATAACATCTATACGAACTCCTTTGAATCAACTTTGGGTTAACTCTATAACAAAATTATGCGATTAATTATTTTTTATTATCTATTATCAGTCGCATGCATTTTCACTAGATTCATATCAAAAATATGTTTCTTTTTATGAATAAAATAATTTTTTTATTACAATGCTTTTTAAGTTTAAGTCCGCAGGTTGGCCACCCCTGTTCTAAAAAAATAACTGGATGCCAAGTAAAAAATTAACAATAACAATAAAGCGCTAAAACGTGGATAAGCTGATCGTACAAAAATCAATTGTTTCTTTTTGTACTTACTTTTACTTAAATCAGCAGAACTTCTAATAGCTTTTTCTTCTTTAATTCAGCACAAAAAAAGAACACATTTACAAATATAGACTAAGCCCGAAGTCGTCTTCCTTTCGTAAACGTAAAACTGCATATACCCGTAACCGTATAAGTACTTACTTAGAAGCGTTTCTGGTGAATCAAACTCGGTAGTCGGTACATATCTCGTCACAATTCTCAGAAATCAAAGTATCTTATCTACATTTACAGTATCAAACGCGAATGCATAAGTTTTTTATTGCATACATATCTTTATCAACAAAATTTAGATGTGGGCGTTTAATCTCTACAGGAAGTTATTTTTGTTTACGTATTACAATTTAGCAACTTGTACAAACGGTTTTTTCTGATATTAAAAATTATATTTCTTTATCTCAAATAAAGAAAGATTAAACCGATTTTAGAGGTACTAAAACACTAAAAGAATGTTATCATGTTAGTCGTAATACTTGAATTTTAATACATTGTTAAGGCTGCTATAAACACTTTATTTTTTATATCAATATAGAAGGCCTATAGGAGTGATTTTAAAGGAATCCTTTAGGGTACTTTATTCTCCTTCTATATGCATTGTTATAGAATCAATATGGGAACGCCATTAGAATGCTACATTTCTAATACTCTAGTGATTCCAATCAACTGCCAATTTTAAGGCTGCTATAAGCACTTCTTTCTTAAATTAAATATAGTATTCCTATAGAAGTGTTTTTAAAAGAATCTTTTAGAGTACTTTATTCTTCTTATATAAGCATTCTTATAGAATACGTTTTAAATTAAGTGTGTTATTAGAAGTCCATACACAAACTACTATTGGCATGCTTTAGAAATGAATATTTGGGAATGCTTATCGAACCTACATGGAACTTATGGTTTTGTGGGTAGTCTCGTACTAAAATTTAGCACTAAACTAAATAATGTTTATGCAATTGAATTCGGTATTTTGATACCGTACTAAGCGTTTAGTACCAAACTATAGATTTAATCCGAGTTTTTGCAATAGACCCATAGTGACACAAACTAACTTAAGACTTAAGAATTGATTGTCAAGGTTGACAGATTTTACTAGTAATAAAGGTATTAGCAATATTAAATTTTTCATGTTTTCATTATAATTCTTTTTAAATTAAAATATAAAGTTTTAATTTTGCAAAAAATAACATCCTCATGCAGCCCTCGGCCTAAAGCCTCGGACAGCCTTGACGTTTATTAAAAGCTATGCTTTACTTTCGGCGTTAGTGACATAAATTATAATCGCATTTGCTATAGGTAAATTTTTTTGACAAAGTTAAATTATGACACGTAAAATAGATCCGTAAAATTAAATTTCGCTACTAAACTAGATAATTGTTTATTCATTATTTAGTACAGTTTTCATAGAAAGTACCAAAATGTGAAAATACGCTATTTTTAGTACAAAATAATTAAAATTTATGTTATATGAATCTAATCGTAAAAAAATGTTTTTTGTAATATAAACTTACCTAAATTTTTTTGCGTTTGTGTAGCAACTGTACAATTTTTTTTTTGTTAAATAGCTAGTTATACCGTAAGTGTTTGATGGTTAAACAAAGCACATACATGTTAGAAACTAAATGATGATTTATACAAAACTTTATTTATATAGATAAAACTAATACGTAGATATTATTTAGCGAACTCTTTGACGTCACTATTTTAACTTCACACGCGTAAGTATTTATTACAATGTTATTTTATTTGTGGTTAATATAAAAACGAAAACATATTGTTTAGAATTTACTTCAAATATATCTATAGTGTCGTTATAGTTTAATAAAATATTGTTGTCATTATTACCGAGTGTTACAAATTTTATTTAAATACATTTCATAAATAAATTTTAATTTATTTTACAATCTTATCAAAGTAACATAACTGTAAAAATTACAAAAATAATTCGATCATTCTATAAATAACTACAGGTTTTATCAGTAATAGACTGTTTTCTATACAAAAAATCAATTATGTTAATACTATTTAAAAATATATTTTTGATTTCGAAATAAGATTTATCTGTCTATTAACATAGATTAAAAGATTAAGAAGAATTGAAAAAAAAATTTTAAATGACATTTACAAATAAGATATATTAATTTGTATATGTGGTGTATTCAAAGGTATTGGTTTAGTAAGCACTTTCTAATTGTAGACCAACAAATTAGTATTTAAATAAATACAAATTATTTTTCTATAAGGAAAGTATAACGATCGCAATTTTTTTGTAAACGATTTTCATGCAGAATTCTACGTTTCAAGGTCTCTGAATCAGAAAAAATTATTTTTGAAAAAAAAATTTCTGTGTGTGTGTGTATGACGCTGGCTTTTCATATTTTCTTCATTCTATTAGAGGATGAGTTTGATAAAGGTACCGGAAGTAGGTGTACCCGTCATTTTTAACAGTTTTTCTAATATAATCTTGTACATAATTTATTCGAACTATTTTTAGAGTTTCTACAGTTTCTTATAGGAATAATTTTTTATAACAATTTATTCAATAAAAAAAATTTTTTAGCATTAACAGTTTACTCAATATTTGAATCTTTCTTTCTTTCATATCTTGAAGTAATAATAAAAAATATTCTTTTGACTTGGATGTTTTTCCTCAATTTGAAAATAAAAAATATGTAGAAATGTCTTATAGAAAAGTCGTGTAGTGACCACACCAATTTTTTTTTTTATTTTGAAGGAAGAAGGAACCAATGTTCTTTGAATTTTTTTAACATATTATTTTGTTTTACATTTGAGCCTTACGTTAATGTTACTTGCTACATGGTATTATAGTGCTCGTTATTTGTTTAAAAATGTATTCTAACAGAACACTGTTAAGAGTTAGAACAGCAACAGCAAAAGGCATAGCAATTTATATAGAAGTTTCAAGCGTTTTAGTAAATTAAATTAGATAATCAGTTTTATTGTTATACTTTATCGTAAATACCATAACCTCAAATAATAAATTGGTATTGTAAAAAAATGTTATGTATTTCATCATTTTCTTTTGTTTTTAGTAATGAGTAATGAGTACCTTGACCATTCTCCTTTTTATTATTATTATTATTATTAAAATCTACATTTTTTTTATCAAGATATGATATTATTATTATATGATATGTCTTGTCATTTGTCGTACATTTTTAGTATAAGAAAACTCTCGGTTTTTAAATAAATGTATAAAAATATTATACGCAAAGAAACTTGATCTACGTTTTATATTGATGAACCTAGCTAAATATAAAAACTTAGTAAAATAGAGATTAAGCTGTATGTGAGGTTGCTAATAATATTATTAAAGATAGGCTTTGACTACTCAGTTGCTGTAAAGGTATATTTTTTACTTAAAAAAAATGTGTTCCAAATATTAGTGTAAGTATTGAAAACGAAGATTCTAGTCTGAAAAACGGATTTGAAACATTTAATAATATTGAAAATTTTAATTAGATTATTTATTGGTATTTATGAATTTGAAGACTCTGACGTTTCTATCAAGGACAAGGATTATAAACCAAACTTTTCTAATGAATTCTGCGCTAACAATCATCATCAAGAATTACCATCAGCGGAATGTAAGAGACGTTCAAAAAAAGAAAACAAAAAAAAGTATGAAGAACAAAACAAAACGCAGAAAAAAAGTCACAAATAGTAATAAACAATATTATTCAGCTAAAGGAAAACTAGTTTGACCAAAAAAGTTTGTTGAGTATAAATGTTTCTGTATTATGAAATTCAAACAAAAAGTAATTGTTGATAAAAGAAATCATTATTGAATGTTGAGAAATTATAAGATTCAAACAACCTACGTATCCACGTGCATTAGAAAAAAATATCTACAAAAAGAAATAATACCGCTGTCAAAAATGTTAAAAAATAAGTAGAGATATTATGTTTGTTTTAAACTTTTTGTTGTTTACGGACCTTGCACGGACAGCTCGCAATAGAAATTAAACAGTTGCTATTTAGAAAAAAAGTAGGTTAAAGTGATAAATTTTTTTATGGGCGCCAGGTCTAGTCGTGCTGAAACAGTTCCTGTTTGATTACCACAGAATGACTGAAACTTGCAAGTCGGAGGAAAGAAGAAATAAACCAAATAGAATTAACTGCCAATTTGATTTACTCATCTTAAAATTACAATTGTGAATGACAAAGTCACATAAACATTTTTTGAATTTATAATAATAATAATTAACTGATTACATATCAGCATGCGACAAAATTATGTTGTACTAACGGTAATAGAAAAACAAATCGTTGTAAAAATTACCGAAGTTATAATCTACTAAATCGTGAGTATTACTGTAATGGCAACGATTAGTAAACAAATCGGACTTAGCCAAATCCGGCGTTGAATGTTAAAAAAGTGTTTTTCCAATGGCTTACTTGTAATTACAATAACTAACAATCGTGTCAATATAACGACTCAAAAAAAACTTGATTTTCTAAAACAGTAAAATTTAACGCTGATAAAAAAGAGAAACAAATTTTATCGTATGTTGGTATCGTGTGTAATTATTCTTGAAAGATGTGTCAACGATTCATTCGCCTCGTAGAGATGGAATTAATTACAGTGTGCACATCGTAGCGGAGTTAATTTTTTGATTGATTCCTAGTTTTTAAAATATTTCCACAATAGATACGAGTTGTCGTAACCCACCAAAAGAGTGTTTAAAGGTTTTAACCTTTAGATGTAACTGATTGCGACCAACATTAGAGGTAACACGTGGTGCTAGGAAATCGACATGAAAATTACACTTAATCCAAAAAAGAATAGAAAAGCTTACCCTGCATTGAATAAATTACTTAATTAAAGTTGTTTCTAAAATACATAACCCCACAACAAGTGGATGTTTAAGGAAAAGTCAACTTAAAAAAAATGAAAAGCACGATACTTGATAGATGGCGTTGAGAAGTGAATGACTAACTTTAAGTTTAAGCTTTAGATCTTAACTTATTGTATTAATACATTGTAGCGCAACTCAGGTAATTTAGGTAAGAGAAGAGCGCGCTAACAAACTATATAAGAAATCAATCAAACAATTAGAAAAATTGTCAAAATTGGTCAACTAACTTCTGATGTCAGGGATGCCAAATAGTTTCATTTTAAGACTAAACTATTAAAGTCTTATCTGCAATAAAAGTTACACAACATAAAATTCATTAATTCACTCTCAAAATATTTAAAGTCCCATATTCAAAAACAAAACAAAAACAATAATATAAAATTCAGTAAAGTTACTTAAAACTAAAAATAGAAACTTGTCATTTAAATTATTAAACTTAAAACTAAGATAATACCGGTATTTCTTTACATATAGTAAGAAAACAATTTTATTTAAGTTATTTGAAATATTTGCAGTATGCAATTGTAATATTGATATTAATTAGAGAAATTTTATCATTTAGTATTTAACAAGTTACGTTAAGATGCAAGTTATTTAACAAGAAGAAAACTCAAGTTTGTTGCTAAGGCAGTTATCAACGAAAAGGAATGTAGAGATAAGGCAACTCACGCATACGGATCAAATTTCCAATAGAATGCAAAGTTGATGTCGTCCAACGTTGAAATTGACGGATAACCTTGGGAAATTTTCCATAAAAACGATGATCAAGCGTATTTTCTTTACGAAAATCGATTCGGATCGTTGGTATTTATTGTATTATGCACATACCAAACCCATTCGAATTATTAAGATAATGATAATTTCGTTAAAGGTAAAATCGGAATCGGTATAAAAAAAAAGTCTGTATTATTAACACAGACTTTTTAAATAAAGATATTGTAGATATTAGTTAAGATAAAGAAACTGCATGCTTCAACAAATGTAGTACTACATGTGTACTCGTTAAAGACTCATTACCGAATGAATCTCAAGGTTGACAACGCCCTTGAAAAGTAAGAATTTCACAAAATAAAAGTAAAGGAAGGTTTACACGCAAATTTTAATTAAATAATACAAATAATTTAAAATCAAGTAATAACAGTAACGGAAACGTTACACACCCCGTTCGACCAAAAAAAAAATGATAGGTACTATCAAATGAAGTACTAAACACCATGGTGCATCTACGTTAATATTAACGTAAATATCAACAAAGGCAACGACAACGATAAGGCAAAGGCAACGACAAAAGGCAAGGCATCGACAAAGGCAAAGGCAAGATGCAACTGGAACTCTATTCTTAGAATTGTATATTTACAGCTTACTCTAACTTACCACTAACCTAAAACTATATCAAAAGTAAGTAAAAAAAAATCAAAGTAGGGGAAAAGAAGAAAAAAATCTTGAAACTTGGCTTTGACAGCTAAATAATTCTGAAGGAAATGCAAGAGGGCGTGTCTTCGCGTCACGAGATCGGCAAATAACGTTATCCCACAAACAACTATCCCAACAAAACTACCGACACCTAGGCACAATAAGATGAAGACGAAGAAGAAAATGGAAATGTTAAAATCACTACTTATCATCTATAGGATCTTCGCCATTATAAGCTTTCAAATCTTTAATATGCCACTTCCCTAAATTGTTTCCAGATATATCGGATAATTCATAAACAAGACGGGAGTGAACTTTAACGACTTTACATAAAATAAATTTTGGTGCTAGCTTAGCAGCAAAACTTTTGGTAGCGTCTGAAAGAGCATAATTTCTTTTCCAGACAAAATCGTCAACCTTAAAAACGACAGGACGTTTCCTCAAATCATATCGTTGTTTGCTTTGCTCATAAGCCTTTTTCAAACGAGATCGCACATCTTTATACAGTGCAGGTAAAGATAAGACATCTTCCTCCCATTGTTTACGCTCGATATTAGATATAAAATCATTAGCATGATTTTCAGATACGGGACCATAAAAAGATCCATCAACAGGTACGGCACGAGCAAACATTAGAAACGAAGGAGAAAATTGAGTCACTTCATGTCTAGATAAATTAATGGCTTGAGCAATCTTGAAAACATTTTCGTCCCAACAACGATGGTTTTCTTTAATAAAGGAAGAGATAGTAGTTAGAACAGTTCGATTTGTTCGTTCGGTAGGGTTTACTTGAGATAAGTGACGAGCACTATACCAGATATTAACTTTATGATTAGAGATAAAGTCGGTAAATTGTTTAGCCTTAAAAACTTGTGCATTGTCACACAAAATAATTTGAGGTACGCCAAAGATAGTGAAGACATTTTCTTCAAGATATTTAACAACAGATACGGTAGTGGCGTTAGATAAAGGTTTCACCATAACAAATTTCGTAAACCAGTCGGTAATTACTAGTAATTGAGTATTTTTTCTTTTTTAGAACGAGGAAAGGGACCCATAAAGTCAATAGAAATCATCTGAAACGGAAAGTTAATGTTTTTGTATTTGCCCATCAATCCAGCACGAGCAACATTAGGAGCTTTTTGAGAACCACAAACTAAACAATTAGAGACATATTTCTTAACAGAAGATAATAATTTTGGCCAATAATAAAATTCGGTAATACGAGAGACAGTTTTAAAAACTCCAAAATGACCAGAAGTAACTTCATCATGGAATTCAGAAATAATTTTATTTCTGTTTTCAGTAGATACGACAATTTTCCAATCAGATAGGTTAGAAACTATATTATGTTTGCGACGCAAATGTTTATATAAAATACCATCTTTTACGGTAAAATCAGGAAAATCAGCGGGATTAGATACAACTTTAGATAACATACTTTTATACCAGTCATCAGGAATTAATTCAAAATTTTGAAGAAGATTAACAGAACGAGAGAGATAGTCCGCAGGAACATTTACGGAACCTTTACGATGTTTAATAGAAAAGTTAAATTGAGACAAGCGAAGACACCAACGAGCTAAGCGATTTGCAGGATCTTTGAGTTTAGTTAACCAAAGCAAAGAAGAATGATCGGTAAAGACAGTAAACTTTGTACCTTCAACATAACCTCGAAAATGTTCACAACCAAACAAAACACCAAGACACTCTTTTTCGGTAACGGTATATTTTCTCTCAGCTTTAGTTAAGGTGCGACTTGCATAAGCTACGGGATGTTCAAAACCATCTGCTTCTTGAAAAAGCACAGCACCTAGACCAACGTCAGAGGCATCAGTTTGAATGAAGAAAAGCTTAGAGAAATCGGGACTAGATAAGAGAGGAGCAGAAGTCAATAATTTCTTTAAAATAGAAAAAGCTTGGTCGGCTTCAGAAGTCCAAACGATAGATTGTCCTTTAGGGTTACCATGCAAGAGAGCATTAATAGGGGCACTAATAGTAGAGAAATCTTGAATAAAACGACGATAATATTGTAACAAACTCATTACTCTACGAACTTCAGTAGTATTTTTAGGAACGGGAGCTTCTAAAATAGACTGAACCTTTTTAGGATCGGTACGCAAACCATCTTTATCAACTACAAAGCCAAGAAAAACAAGAGAATCACGCATAAATTTACACTTTTCAAAATTTACAGACAAATTAGCTTCTTTAAGCTTTAAGAAAACCAGATTAAGAACCTCTAAATGTTTCTCAAAGGTAGGAGTGGCAATAATTATATCATCAAGATAGACGAAAACATAGGGGTCAAGTTCTGGACCAAGTACTGCATCCATAAGTCTTTGCATTGACTGAGCACTATTACACAAACCAAAAGGCATTCGTTTGAATTGAAAAAGACCTTTACCATGAACAGTAAACGCAGTCTTAGAACGAGAGTCGATATCAAGAGGAATTTGAAAGAAAGCTTGCTTTAAATCAATTGAGGAAAGAAATTGACTATCACGAAGTTTATTTAAGATAGAGTCAATCCTAGGCAACGGATAGGAATCACGAACAGTTACTTCATTTAACTTACGACCGTCAAAGCACATACGATAAGAGTCATCCTTTTTCTTTACAAGTAAAACAGGGGAGTTCCAAGGACTATTAGATTTTTCGATAACACCTTGTTCTAGAAGACGATCTATTTCACTATTAAGATGAGTTTGCAAGGCAGGAGAGAGAGGATATTGACGTTGCTTAATTGGCCTAGTATTACCAGTATCGATATAGTGAGAAGATAAATGCGTTTCAGGTAAAAAGGTATCAGGAGATAACGACTCAAATTTCTTAACAATATCTTCAAGTTTACTGATATTTTCAGGAACTTGATCAGAAAGACCCTTAACTTTATTTACACTACAAACAGAAACTTCTTTAGGTATAGAGAACGAAGAAGAAAGAAAATCCATAGATATATTAAACAGATGACAGAAATCCATTCCAAAATAAAGCTAGTAGAAATAGTAGGCACGACATAAAATTTCACATTCTTAGTGACATTATTAATACTAATAGGAATTTCAACAACATGAGATACTGTTTGAGGTTTTCCATCGGCAGTAGATATAAGAATAGAGGGATCATTAAAAACTGTAGAGAAAGAAGAGACGACATGTAAAGCATCTTTACCTAGAACAGAGTTATTTGCACCTGTGTCTAAAAGAGCTATATGTTCTTGATAATTCAAGAAAAACTTAATGTAGGGACTATTGTCATTCGGCATAGAGACAAAGAGAGGAGATAATTCAGGTAAACACTGTGAGGTAGAGTTACGATAAAACTTAGAAATGGTTTTTAACCAAGCAGACCATTCATTTTTAGAAAAGTAAGTTTTAGATGACCTTACTCTTTCTTTCGGATGGTACGGGAGATATTTTTGTTGAGATAACTTCGACTTTCGGGACACACTGCACCTCTTCGTGCGCCAGACTCGTTTTTTTAGAAGAGAAACAGTTGGTTGACCGGCAGGAATTTCAGAAACCACATTACGTTTAGAGGAACAAGAAGTACACTTTGACTTAACTATGTTAGGAGTTCCACACCCATAACAGAAAATTTTCTTAGGTAATTTACAGTCAGAGTAGATATGTCCATTATTTTGACAATTCCAACACGTAACGACAGACAAAGATAATTCAGGGATTGAATCAGTCATACTGACATCATCAGTATAGGCAAAGTCAGGAGCTAAGAGAACATTCACTTTCCTTGAAGGCGGCGGATGATATTTTTTAATTTGTTGGCGACTATTTTCCAACTTACGACAAATGTCTAAGAGAATAGGAAACGTTGGAGTATCCTGTAAAACCAAATGTGAGATAAAGAAAGGATGAAGATTTCTTTTTACTATACGAAGTTGTTCTTCAACTGAGGGTGGTGTAGACAATCTATTAAACATATCTTGCATTATAGCAATGAAGATAGCAACACTCTCGTTTTCTCCTTGAGTACGCTGCTTAATTTCAGATAAAAGATTGTCATCATAAGAAAATGGAAGAAAAGTTTCTTTCAAAAGTTTTTTGAAATCGTGCCAGTTATTTACGGTATGTCGAACAGAACGATACCAGATAAGAGCTTGTTCTTCAAAAAGATCAACGGCAGAGTCGAATAATTCTTAAAAAGAAATATTACGAGCTAAACGTAATACATGAACTTTTTCTAAAAATTGGATCAAGTTACCTTTACTTAAGGAACCAAAAAACTTCACATTCCATTTACAAACAGGCGTACTATATGAATGAGATACGGTAGTTTCTTTAATTGAGGTATTCTGTAATTGTGACTCAATGTCGGAGACACTATCCAAACGTAAAAGAAATTCGCCTTCTAAATCAACAAAAGATACTTTTAATTTAGCGACAACATTTTTTCTTTCATCATTTTCGGTAATAATTCGAGAAATTCGGTCGATAACATGAGATAAACGGTACTGCAGACGTTTAACTTCAGGACTTCCAGAAGAAAAATCAGAAAGACCATACATTTTCGAAGTTAAATCATTCAGAGAATTAGATACTTCGGAGACATCTTGCTCAAAAGCATAGGTAGACACTAGAACTTTAGATTCGTCACTAGATTCGCGATGCAGAATAGAACGCAACTGTCTACGACGTTGATCCTGAGTAGACAAAGGAGTTTGTCCTCTGATAGAAATTTCATAACTAATTTCTTCAGAAAGTAAGGCATAGATAAGAGACATTTTAGATAAATAAAGATACGATACGAGATAACGAAAATCAATTCAGATATAGAAACGATATTTCTAATCCAGGCGTGTATTCAAAACAAAAGAAAAACAATTCGCACAAATTCGCAAACTAAATTATTTTCCATTCAAATATGTTATTTCATTCAGTTCATTCCCCACCAGGGATGCCAAAAATTGTAGCGCAATTCAGGTAATTTAGGTAAGAGAAGAGCGCGCTAACAAACTATATAAGAAATCAATCAAACAATTAGAAAAATTGTCAAAATTGGTCAATTAACTTCTGATGTCAGGGATGCCAAATAGTTTCATTTTAAGACTAAACTATTAAAGTCTTATCTGCAATAAAAGTTACACAACATAAAATTCATTGATTCACTCTCAAAATATTTAAAGTCCCATATTCAAAAACAAAACAAAAACAATAATATAAAATTCAGTAAAGTTACTTAAAACTAAAAATAGAAACTTGTCATTTAAATTATTAAACTTAAAACTAAGATAATACCGGTATTTCTTTACATATAGTAAGAAAACAATTTTATTTAAGTTATTTGAAATATTTGCAGTATGCAATTGTAATATTGATATTAATTAGAGAAATTTTATCATTTAGTATTTAACAAGTTACGTTAAGATGCAAATTATTTAACAAGAAGAAAACTCAAGTTTGTTGCTAAGGCAGTTATCAACGAAAAGGAATGTAGAGATAAGGCAACTCACGCATACGGATCAAATTTCCAATAGAATGCAAAGTTGATGTCGTCCAACGTTGAAATTGACGGATAACCTTGGGAAATTTCCCATAAAAACGATGATCAAGCGTATTTTCTTTACGAAAATCGATTCGGATCGTTGGTATTTATTGTATTATGCACATACCAAACCCATTCGAATTATTAAAATAATGATAATTTCGTTAAAGGTAAAATCGGAATCGGTATAAAAAAAAGTCTGTATTATTAACACAGACTTTTTAAATAAAGATATTGTAGATATTAGTTAAGATAAAGAAACTGCATGCTTCAACAAATGTAGTACTACATGTGTACTCGTTAAAGACTCATTACCGAATGAATCTCAAGGTTGACAACGCCCTTGAAAAGTAAGAATTCCACAAAATAAAAGTAAAGGAAGGTTTACACGCAAATTTTAATTAAATAATACAAATAATTTAAAATCAAGTAATAACAGTAACGGAAACGTTACACAATCATTGTGTAAGATTAGACAATTATCAACACTTGATTACTAAGGTATTGCTAAATGTCACAACAAAATTACTGAAGATGCGGTTGTAAGTTATATTAATAAATTACTCCGTTATAAGTCTCACTACAGCACCACTCTGGAAACGAAACAGTCGAAAAATATGTTAAATATAAGAATTAATTTGAAATTTTTTCCGCAATAAATAATTTTTCCAATCATATTTGAGAATTTAAAGTTAACAGTTAACAGTTGGTTAAAAGCAAATTATCACAGTTTACAGTGAACATTTCCTGCGTACGTTTTATTAATTACGGTTTAATTATTAAATTATTAAAATCAGTTTTTTTAAGACTACTTTGTTGTTTTATGTCTGAAATACAGGTATGTACTTACAATCTCAAAACATTATCAAAAATGTTATTCAGTTCTTCGATAGTCAAAGAGCTGCTGGAGAATGGGCATTTCCTTTGGACAAGCAACCTAACTTGCAAGCGGCTGTTGTTGGGAAATTAGTGGCTACTATCTTGAAGATCAGAAAAGAAGCAAGTGCCAACGTTAAAAATTTTAGAAGTAAGATGCCAGACAACATTAATTATACTGGCGGACAAGAAACTATTCAGACATCTTTTAAAGATTTGGCTTTAAACTTCAAAAATGTGAAAACCGACGAAAGTTGCTCGTGGAACGCAATGATGTCGTAGCTTGGCGTTCTCGTTATCTACAAAACTTGATATAAAATGCAGCTCTCGAAAAATAAATAACTGATTACATATTTAGACAAAACTTTAATTCACCCATTTTATGGGGTGAGTAAGTAGTGGCAGTCAAAGGACTAACCAGGTGTATATAAAGCTGACCGTTCTGGTCTGCGATACATATTGTACAAGCAGGTGGTGCACATGGATTTGTAAACAACGCCTTATTAATTTTTAAATCTAAAAGGAAATCAGGAAATTAGCATGATATAAATCATCAAAATTTTATTGAGTGGATCGAAAAATAGTTAATCCTAAATTTACTTCCAAAAGAAATTATTTTTATGCATAATGCACCGTACCACAGTGTTCAAATCAACAAATCTCCAACCCAAGTCACAAGAAAGCAGGAAATTGGGGACTGGTTTAAAAGTAACGAGGTTTCGATAACTGGAGATATGCGAAAAGCCTGTAACAAAACGGCAAAGGTGATCGTTTTAAAATTGCATAAAAATTGGTTTCACTTACGCGTGAGCTTTGGACTTGCCGATGAATACCACCTCTACCGCTTTGAAGTGCGCGACTCTCTCCTGCCGAATAATCATTCAACCAGAACAAAAAATAGTATATGAGCCGCCGTCTAACCCCCAAGAAACTCTCCCTCTCTCTCTTCCACGACCTAGTTCTGGCAGTACCTTTTACTAATACCCGTTGTTTACCTGATTGATATTTCAGGATTTAACACTTTGCACCCGGCTAACTCTTTCTCGAATCGATCCTGACAACGTAAATTTGTTCACATTGATTAACCAAGACCAGCTTTTGAATCTTGCGATTCTAAAATTTTTGAATTCAATTTTTCGTTTTGTATAAAAACCCCTGTTACGTCAAAGCACTTTCTCTCAAGTTTACCACAAACTTCCGCTTTGAGCACTATTTGCTATAGCCAAACCCCAATTCGTTTGTGAATTTACAAATCATTTGCGCCAGGTTGGCGTAGGATTTGTTAAGTGCGAACTTAATCTCCAGTTACTTTCAAAGACACGTTTTCAACCCTTAACGTAGTTGAAGTTGGGGCATTGAAGTACCAATCAAGCCAAGCTGGTCCAGGGTGTTTTAATACGTTTGGCATCGCTACGTTTTGGTTTCGGGCTGAGGTCGAAAATAAATCATTCTAAATCAATAAATCAGTTTCGAAATACTCATCTGAACTTGCCGAAGCTTTCGTTTGACATTATAAACAAACCGCAACACCCCGCTTAGTAGCAATAACATAATTGCACAGTGGCCAACCCGTCGTAAATTAGAAATTAAACCCAGTTAACCGTAGCAGTGTATTACCTACAAACCTTAATTAATTACAACTAAGGATTTAACCCTTATCAACGTACCTGAATAATTTTCCGCCCTGTAATTCACTCAATTTACAGCACGGTTCTCAGAAGGATTTCAGCCACGCCATTTACATCTGTTCACTTTCATTTAAGAAATTACAGGTTTTTTTTTTTGTTTTTAAAGCAGTGGTTAATGTCGGAAATTAAAAATATCTACACAGTACTTTGAAAATACCTGCGATTATCCGCTGTTATAGTTCACGATAACTTTGTAAGTTAATTAATTAAACCAATAAGTACATTCGTACCCTATATATTTTTGTCACTATTTATAAACCATTCATTATTCTGAATTCTCTAATAATAATTATAAAATTTAACTTATTCCCACTTCTATTTTTAAATAATTTATACCATGTGGATAGGTGTTCAGTTACAAATTCGGTAGCGTTCAAATGTGTTGGGCATAGATAAATTTTGCGTTGCAAAAAATAAATGGCGTTCCCATTGACTTATTTACAACGAGATAACCGATTCTGCAATCGCTATCCTTGTTTATTTGCTTTTAAATTTTGGCACTATATTTTTTTAATAAAAATATCAAATATCCCATTTTATGACAGGGTTAGAAAATTATCCGCGAGCACTTAAGAATATCCACAAATCGCATAATTATCCGCAAATCGGCAACACTGCTTTAAAGGTTAGATACGGATCGTATGTGGATGAAATTTAAAAAAGAAACATGGGCATACTGTGATACGTTAGTCTCCATATTTTTGCAGTCTTAATCTAATTGAATTCATATAGAGTTTGGCTTAAGATAAAGTCGTCATGGATAACGTACAGCAAACCGCCAAAGAAATCGAGGTGTTAGTGAGAAACGTGTTTGCTGAAATGACAGCAATAGATTGGCAAAGACATGTATGTGGATCAATTGGTTCAAGAAATGTGTACTTGACGAAGTAGTGTAAAGTTTGAAATTTGTAGTGACTACTAATTCGTCGGAAGATGACACAATTTCGGAAGAAGAAAAATACCAAAGTTTCTAATAAAATAGTTTAAATATGTACCTACATGTTCAATTAACTTTGATTTTAATTTAGGGATTAATTTGTGTTGCTAAAAATTGCCAAGTAGATAACTTATTCGTTCATTCGATAAAATCTAAAACTTTCATATACTTAAAATAACCAAAATGAATTTTGTAAATCTTAAATTATTTAAAACTGTTTCTGTATTGTTGCTAAAATTGTATATTAATGTTTGGGTTTTTAAGTTTAATAAAATATTTCTTTCAAATAATTAATGTATTTCTTTCTTATTTTGTCAAAGATTAGTTACACTGGTTATGCAGCACACAATACATTTATGTGTATCCAACAATACACAGGTAAATTAAACGCCCAAATAATATACAAACTTAAAAAAAAGGTAATTGTGAATACGGTCACGGTAATAAAATAGAAACCCTCCCGTTACAGTGTCTTAGTACAAACATTATATTCTATAAAAAACACTTGTGGCTCTACAACTGCAGGATATACGCAGAAAAAAAACATTCACTTTTAACTTGTGGTTTGAAGAACAAGCGAGTTGCGGTGTCTAAGAAGCAGACTATTGTTTGTTTTTGTATATTAAAAACAATATCTCAAAAACTGTTAAGAATTTTATAATATAGAGTGATTCCTGTGGAGGACAAAACAGAAATATTAAAATGATTCCTCTGCTTTATATACGCTTTTGAAAAATTCTTACACCTCGAAAGTATAGAGCTGCGATTTTTGGTTTAGGGTTACACTGATTTTGGAGATGTAGAATGCGTTCTCAAAAAGCATATAAAAATATATTCCTTTAAAGACTACGTTCAGGTTATGAAAACTTATAGGTGAAAACATCCTATTGAAGTTATATCCATGAAAAGGGAAAACATTGTTAGTACTCTAAAACTTAAAAAATAAATTACAAATAGAAAAAGCAAAGTTGCAAAAATAAAAATGTCAACTGGTTAAAAACAACTCATGAAGACACTGACGCCTGCAAAAAAAAAATTATATTAAAAAAGAACAAAAAAAACCACCATAGACACCATTCTCTCGGCATTTGCAACCACTTTTGCTCAATGAAAAGTCTGTGGCAGAAGCTGAACTTAAGATATCAAAAACTACCTACACCTAACTTTTCTGGCAGACCAATCTCTTTATGTTAACTTTATTGGTGATAATACAATCGAAAAAGACATAGTGAGATATATCGCAGATCTTGATTTTCAAATAGATGAGAACTGAAGCTTTAAAAAAAGTTTTAGCTACAAGAAACCAATTTTTTTTAACTGTATTTATAAAAAAAAATTATTCTGTGATTCCTACGTTATTATTTTTATAAGTAAATAACACCATAAAAAAACAAAACCTATTTTTAAATTCTGTTAGATGTTTCTTTATTATATAACGAGGTCTAATTATGCTATTATTATTTCCATCTTTACAAGCGCTTACATATATAAATTTTTCCAATACGTTTTTGATTCCAGAACAACAAAACTAAACTTAACTTTAATTTATTTCCACGGTTTCTATTTGTAATTTTAATTTAGTAGTCACAAAATTGTTTGAATTTTTTGTCACTACTAGCTGTATAATAATAGGTTGTGAAGTTGCATTTTTTTATAATATAATATAATATAATAACATTTCATTATTAACCACTGGTTAATAATAAACATACATATTTACATTTTCTAATGATTCTATAACAACTTGAAAGGAAAAAAGTTAACAAAACCGTTACCAGGAGCAAGAGACTGTATTGAATGCTGTTTTAAGAATTTAAATTGTTCATTAAACAAATTAATTTGATTTTAAAAATGTAACTTGTTTGAAGTTTGCGCTTAACCAAATGTGAATATTAATTGAATCAAAAATATTTAAAAAAAAGACTATACGTTATCTATTTATATCTGTGTTATAAATCACAATTACGAATTACGTCAAAATTCATCCTATTAAGCTAATGACAACTGTCACAATCACTCACATAATTTTTAATTTGAAATTAACATCTTAAATTTAAAGTTTGATTTAGTAAAAGGTAAAAAGGTTTTAATAAGTCTAGTAATGAAAAATATTTTATATAGACCACGCTTGTCGCGATATAATCTGTCACTTAGGTTAAAATCATACCATTCTCAACTTTAGTATATAATATACTAATGCGTAATTAAGTTGGCCCGTTAATTAAATCTTAATATAAATTAGAAGCATTAGTGTTAAAAATTTTAATTATTTAACACATTCTGCGTTTGCAAATAATTAGATTAAAATCATGTTAAAGCCTGAATTGTTACAAATGTTGTCAAGTCTTTTGATAAAAAGAATGCTGATTATATGTTGCCGTTATTCTTAAAATTTTTTTTTAACAGGGTGGATTTAACACTGTTGCTCTGACTAAAAATTGTTATAATCTTTTTGTAATGAACAATAAAAAATAAATCTGATTTAATTACCTCAATAAATTTCATAAGCTACAAAAATTTTTCTTGTTACATGATACCATAAGATTTGATTGTTTTTGTAATATTTATTTTGTTTTATTTAGTAAACCGTACTATATAAGTTATTTATGATTATTTTATAAATGTGCAGGTTCATTAAGGCTGTATGCCCGGAGCAGAAATCGTTTTTACAATTTTACAAAGCCAAATTACATCGGAGGATTTTCAAAATGGTGCCAAAATTCTTAAAAAAATTATCTTCACCTAGGTACAGAGGCATTTTTTAAATTTTTTTTCGGGGCCTTAGATAGAATCAAAAAAATTTGAAATTTAAAAAAAGAACTCTGCTACAAACAAATTCACAACGCTTAGAAAAATAAATTGTTCTTCAAAAAAATCCTATCTTTGCAAATAACGTCAGGAAATTGAAAATAAAACTTAAAAAATTTACTGAAATCTATTGTGATATTGTGGTACGACGTCGAATTGTAACTTCGATTGTTGAGATCCGCGCAAGTGTTAACGTACACAAACACGATACTCTCTTCTCGGAACGCATAAAACTGATAATGTTACAGAAAAGACGTACCTATCAACATTCGTGTTTTTATTATTCAATGCAAATATATAAATATGAGATTTGTTGTATTTTTTTATTTTCTATAACTTTTCTAGATGTAAAAAAATACATGAATATAAAATTAGTTGTAATTTTTTATTTTCTACCACTTTTGTCTAAAATAATTGAATCGGTTATTTGGAAAAGGGTACATCTACACTAAATTAAATTTTACACTACAAAGAAAAGTGTTATAAATAAACATTCTGAACTGACTGCCATAAAACACTTCTAGTATACTGTTTTGCACTGTTTTTGTACCAAAAAATGCATATACAGAAATATAAAGAACTTTTTTCAAATAACCGATTCAATCAAGAAAGCCAACATTTACGTTGAATAGTATTAGTTTTACCCAGCCCAGTGGGCTCCAAACTACGAAATAACAGAATCTTCTTCCTGTTATTTGTAATTGTCTCTGTATTTGATAAAAATAATTGTGCGATCTTTTTAACTTTACAGCATTTTCTTGCAACGGTAAATACAATACTAGTTTGCGTTCAGCTGCTTTTCTCGGCGATATTTTTAATTTTGCCATTTTGTAAGAACACTTTATCTCAATTAAACCATCTTCGCCTACTAATCCGTCAGGAGTAGCATCAAGATACGTAGTTTCTGCAGACACAAACAATCCACAGCTTTGAGCTACCTGTCCAAATTCTTGTGAAAATTGTCGTTTTGCTATTTCTTCATGATCCGGACCCCAATTTGTCGCGACGCTTCCAGAAAAAGTTGAATAAAGTAACCAACCTGTTTGAAACTTTTTTTCCCATCTGTTCTTTGGCGTCTCTTACAAACAATACCAAAATTTGATGCCGTGAGCCGCAAACCTCTTTCTTTTTTTCAAAGGTTACTTGTATTTTGCCCAACAGTATTCCGTTCTAAAGAGATTAATTCATGTTATGTTTCATTTAATGAATTCAATATACATGATTTATTTTCCTCTAATTCTTCTGTTGGAATTGGTTCTTCCAGCAAACCATAATTTTAATCAAGTTCTCCTCCGCTTCTTATTTTTTTTTACTGCGGCTTAAAAAAAGTTTTGCACGACTCTGTCGGTACAGGCGTTTTGTTTCCATTTTTTGGGAAATTAATAATGTCTTTCTTTGAGGCATTTAGTTGCTCTTGAACGGTTTTCTTCTCCTTCCGTCTGTAGTTTACAGCGGTATTGACACCTATCGTAAGTCGTTGAATGTTTGATTTTAATATCTTGCGTAATTGGGCCTTACACCGCTTACTTTTGAACTTTTTTTGTGTCGATATTTCTCGCTATTTAGTACAAAAATTGCGAAGAAGGTGATTCTTGTATTCAATTTTTTTGGTTAAAATGTCTTTCCCGTATGGTTTATTTGCATACAAGCTTTTTTAGACACTACTATCCCCGTCTCCAACAAGATGAGTGTACTTTAAACCGTGCCACCGTCCACACTTCGCTTAAAACTCTCTAATATAATGTCAGATTCCATTGCCGTAAATGTTCTTGACCAGTCTTTGTAATATTTGTGTTCGCCACTGTAATATTTCTCCGTTTTGCCCTTTTACACACAGGGCAATATTTTTTCCTAACGGCGACTAATAATAATTTGCCAGTGTTGGCACCAACAATACATGTCACACCAGAAGAAGCGTCATACTTTGTCTTATAGGACCGTTTTGACCACGCTCCATCGGCAATGACCGTTATAAGAGGATAACCTTCTGCATCAACATTTCCGTTTTCTCGGGCAGTACGTGCTTCTTCAATTCCTGCTTCTTCCGTGGTTCCCCTTATGTTGCTAATATTGTCTCAGGCACTTGTTCAAAATGTTTTTCAAACTGTCTTCTCCAGAGTTGGGGCATATTCATAATACTCAAATGTTGTGCCATTTGACTAAAGCCCATTCCGTTGGTTATGGTGGACAAAACCATTGCTGAATTGGCAGTTCAAGAAACTTTTCAGACCATCATGAGACTCTGAAATAAGATCTATGTCATTGAAGTTACAGGTGAATAGCTAATGGCTATTAGCTTTTCGTAACTGTTCAACAAAATCCTCAATATCAAAAAATCTTCGACCCGTTACATGTCGATCGGGTTCTTCGGTTTGTTGTAACTCTGGTAGCACTTGCTCTATTTCAACTTCTTCTAAATCAGTGAAGCTTTTTTCTATTTCAGTAAATGTTAAAGGGTTACAAAGTGTAAAGTTATCCGGTAGATAGTTAGCAGCAGAAGAGGTCGGTGTATTAATCGCAGGCATAACTTCAACCAGCGGAAGTGCATTAGTCCGTTTTGTCTCAATGTTTGAGCGTAAGAAAATTGATGATTATAATAAATGTGTTCATCCTTGTCATTTGTATACTTTCATTGATATCTGCGGTATACCGCTGTATATTTACAAATTTCATGTCGTTTGTACGATGAATAAGTTTAAAAATACACAAAAAGGCACACTCACCTTTTCATCTTCAATTTAACACTTCGTTTTCTATACAACTTCTTTTAATTATTGCTTATATTACACTCACACTAAATACAGCCAGGAACACACTATATGTACAAGTCACTAAGTAAATTGATGTGTAGGTAGCACATTCCCCTTGAGTAAACTGAATAATAAAAACTTATAATTCCAGAAAAAACAATGATAACTATTCTTTCTCGGTTTCCCGAATTTTCAGTTTCAGTGATCGATGTCAGTTTTATGCCTACCGAGAAGACAATATCGCGTTTGTGTAGGTAACTTTCTTAATCGTTTGTGACGAAAGGTTACCCTAAAATTAGATGTTTCGAATTATTCTGGAATGTGAATCCTTATGTGAAAATAATTTTTGCGTTTGATTTTATATTTTACTTATACTAAAGAATTAAAATTAAAATTTCAATAAAAATACGTTCATTTTAAAATTTATTTTGTTTTGATCGCTCTACACCATAATTGAGCTTTGAGTCTTACAAATTTTAAATTTTGTCGCAAAATATTCCACAAAATTTCTTTGAGTCTAATTTTTTCAATAATTTTGCTACCCTGCCAAAATGTTTAAATTTGGAAATATACATTCCTTGGAATCATAAACTTTCATTACTTTATTATCGCTACGTTTAAAATCAAATCAAAATTTGTTTCTAGCCTAAATCTTACTATCATTTTCAAATCGTTTATAAATTATGCAAGAATACAGTACACGCTCACAAATGTTTTGAGGATCAACTTACATAACAATTAAATTGTTTTTGATTACACCGAAATGTTACTACTATCACCTGTTTATTTTATACATAGTACTAAAACACGGTATGACACATGGTTATCAAGCTATAAAATGTGATATAACACGTACACTTTCAGTGTACGTTCTTGTTCTTTATATATGTTTAATATAGAACGCTTGTCTTTGATTATAAATAATGCAAGAATACAGTACACGCCCACAAGAATTTTTAATTCTCACCAAGTGAGCAAACAGCCTTAAGTATAATAAATTGTATTTTAAAAAACTCCACAATATGTAATTATTATTTTATTTAAAATTAATTAAAGCGACATGTTTTGACTTGATGTCATCTTCAGGCTTACATTAATTTAAATAAAATAAATCAAATTAAATTAATAAATTATAAAATTTTATTTATTTTATTTATTTGTGTGTATAACGTTATACTTAAATATAAACTATAAGGGTATAACGTTATACTTAAATATAAGCTATAAGGGGCGTCAATGCAATTGTGGGAACTACATTAGAGTGTATCTCCTACTACTAATGAGCCCCAAACGGCCGAAACAGCCGTCCAGTAGTTCACTCTGGTGGCGTTTGCACAATTGCATTGACATTGCTTTACCCCAAATGGCTTTTTACGTTGTGGTTTTATTCCGCAGAATTATTCAAAGCATATTTTGAATCGTTTATAGCTATCTACAGTAAACTTTAGACACATAGTAAAATTACACTATAAGATGGTTCTGCCATCAAACACTTATGAATAAAATTTAATGTAGCTTAAGACTTTAGGTTAAGTTTAGGTTAGTTAGAAAATAAATCGTAAACATTTTTTTTAAAGAAGTTTATTTAAAAAAAACATTTTTAATGAGATTTCTGGTATTGTTTATTTTTAACAAGTTTTTCAATGTCTGGTCTTATCTTTGATGTAGCAATACGAAGACTATTTTCAAGGTGCGAGTCCGTTATTTTTGTTTTATTTTTTGATTTGATATGTTTCATTTGAGAAAACAATTGCTCACCTACATAGGTGCTTCCAAACAGAGACATCATTTTCTGAGCATGAAGTCGAATACTTGGAAATTTATTTTTGTCAATATATTTGGAGTAAAAATTAAAAAGTTGTATTTATCTTTTAATTCACTATTGCACTGCAGATCTAAAAGTTCCATCTGTACATTTCCTGGAACATCTTTAACAGATACAGTGAGAGGTATTATTAAATAACAAAAAGCAATTAATGTAAAAATATACGAAACCACTACATTATTTATTAATTTTATATTAATGACGTTGTTTCTATAATTATCAACCAGCATTTATAATAAGTAGAAGATATATTTGTAGTTCTCACCGAATTGTAACTGCTTTTTTACTTATGTTGTTTTTTTTTAATAAATTCAGTTGGCCTGAAGAAGTGGACACAACCGTTCCACGAAACGTCGCCCTAAGAAAACTTATAAAGTAGTTTTTATAGCCACCCCTACAAAATAAAGGGTTAACCAATCTTAGTTTAACAAATAAGTATAGAATAACATAACCTGACTTTTATGTTACAATTTAAAAAAAAATATAGTTTTACAGTTTTCAAATAAAACTTAAAAATAACAAAAGCATAACTAACTAAGAAATAAAACACGAATATTATTTTTTAAAATTTTTGAAAACTTAAATTTTTGAGTTGGGTTTTACACTCTGACGTCACATTTTTTGCGCAGCTTGGTGTCTTCCGATATTAATCCCACTTTAGTGCACATACTATTTTTTTACAAATTATTATTGTAACAAACAGTTTTAAAGTTCTTAATTTTAATAATTCTACATGATATTGTTGGTTTAGTTGATTAATGTACTAAGATCTTGATAAGCAAATGTTACATTTTATTTGTTATAAAATTAGTAAGTTATAATCTTCCCTTATTATTAGTAATAAATTAGACAAATATATTTTTGTTCCTTTCCTTGAAATCCATTTTGTATTGTTTTTATGATCTTTTTAAAGACTGCGTGTGTGCAAGAATCATTTACGTTGCTAAGTTTCATAATTAGTTTAGAAATAGATATATAAAACTAACAAATCTTAAGAATATAAACGGATATAATCGTAACTTACAAATCGTATCGACAACGATCAATTGTAAATATACAATATAATTAATTCAGTTTGATGTATTCATAATTAATCACGAATATAATTGTCAAAAATAAAAAAAAATTAACTAAACAAAAAAGTTAATTAAGTATTAAACATGTTTCTATTTGTACAATTAATAATTTGAGTTAATTTATTTATTTTTTATATAAAACAAATTATTTTTATATTAATCAACCCATTAACAAATCATAATTGATTATTGTTAACGTTACAAACGTTGAAAATTAGTTTTATAGTTTCTAATAAATTGTTTTTATTGCTAAATAAAATTATTTGAAAAGATTTGGCACTAACTTAATAAAAAAGCAATTTAAGAAAATATATTTTATTACTTACTTTATTTATTGCAATTTACTATATAATAACAAGAAAACATACATTTTTTTTATAGAAATATAAGTTGCATGTTTTGCTGTATTTAAATTATTAAATTATTTGACAATAAAATAAGTGCCAAATTAACCACTTAACTTAAAAATAAACCAATCTTTATATAGAAGATTTCTGTAATTATTAGTTGGTATACAATTTGCTTTTAAATTCACAACTGAACGACACGTGTAACATTTCTAGAACTCTTCTATTTATTTTAATTTTATATTGTTTTTGATTTATAACTATTATAGTTAGTTAAAAGTGTATAGTTATAATTAATTGCAGTTATTTTTGTCGTTCTAGATTATAACACTTATATCAAAATGTTTACATTTAAAAATCCACTGTATGAAATTGAAGATACATTTGTGTTACCTTGCAATTAATACATCTAAATACATCATTAAGTTTTTATAAATATAAAATAATAACAATAAATTTAATTTAAAATTTTGCAAAATATAAATTTGAACATATATAAATATCAAATGATTTTTTGAGTAACAATGTTTTATTATAACTAAAACATTTAATATAAAACTTAATTTTTTAATATGTAAGTGTAACTATATCGAATACTTAAAATATA
Organism: Aquatica leii; assembly: GCA_035610365.1. NCBI lineage: Eukaryota > Metazoa > Arthropoda > Insecta > Coleoptera > Lampyridae > Aquatica > Aquatica leii. The sequence goes on along the minus strand of CM069432.1, from coordinate 140,535,021 downwards.
GGATTTAAAAAATAGTAAACTTTACGGTTTACGTTTAACAATAAAACGAATTTCACAGAATAAATAATCTTTTATTGAGGACTGTAGCAAGATTTGTCACAGCAAACGTGTACCGGCTGTCTAATATTTTCGTTTTTTGCAATTGTTTTTTATATTTTTTATTATAAAGTTAATCAGTTATACACGTGGCTAGTTTTAATAAAGTGATAATGGTCTGGTAATTAAGAAATTTTTACAAGGTTATCATTTATCCTCATTTAGAAATGAAACATCTTCGTTTCTTAAGTTTGGGTAAGATTTTCTTTCCTCCTGTATTAGCTTCTTTATGCCAGCTAGCTTGTTTGATTCTAAATACGTTGACCAAGTTCTTTCAAAACTTTATAAGAAGTATGGCCTCCGTAATAATCAATTTCCAAGCGGTAATGGTTATTGCTTGGTATACGTGTTGGATTATTTGTTGTAATTCAATGTCTTCATATAGAAATTTTGCTTCTAATGTTGACTTGTCGAAATCTTACAAGTGTTCTCTTTGAAATTGTATTTTAAATAATGCTGGGTATTTGGCGGTGGTATTTGGAATGTTGCTTCTAAAGTTGCAAGTGTTGTCTGAGATTGTGGTTCTATTTAGTTGTGTTTCAAAATTTTTTATAGTTTTCATTTTTGTGATAATAATAGTATATCCTTGGTTTACAGATGCTTGTAAATCTTGAAAATAATTAATGGTCTTGCCTATGAACATTTGACAATATTAGTGAATCTGCATTCGGTTACGTGATGTTTCCTTTAGCAAATTCTTTGTTTTAGGATTATTGAACATTCTTTTTTTATTCAAATTTTTTTATTTTCTTTTTTTTAGGTATTAAAAATTTAGTTGGTTGATATAAATGCTGCTATATTCTTCTACAAAACTGATACAGATTCTAAAGTGTAGGTTTATGCAACATTCTCCCCAAAATTTCACAACAATTTGTAATACCCAAAAATACTCGCATCTACATAAAATCTACAAATTTTGTCAAATTCTACTACAATTGTCAACGCTGGTATTTCATATTATATATTTAAAAGTATTCAAAATAGTCAAAACTATCTTCCTAAAAAAGGCCATCAAAAGGTTCAAACTTCAATCTCGCGTTCTTTCTTTATACATGTTGTTAAAAGAAAATAAGTAAAGTTATTTTTAGAAATGTGTTAACATTTGTTATTATTCGATATAATTAGGAACAAATGCAGTCTAATCAATCTAATTCATCATACCTTTGATGAGAAGCATCATCTAGTGAGACAATTTTGAGTTAATCAAGGTTATTTGCGCGCGAAATGCAGCTTTGCGGAAAACGCTAAAAATACTTTGATATTGACGTCTCATCACTTCTTATGTTGGTTTTGTTTAGTTAAAAAAAAATAAACATTTAAACAAGTACTTTCCTAAATTAATTTAAACTTAAAAATTATAACTAATTTAACCTCACTTTTACACTTAGCTAATCAATCAATTAATAATTAATCAATTAATTAATACATTAATACTTAATGTATCTTTTGTAGAATCTTACGACTTTAATCGTTGATAAATATTTTATAATTGACTTGGGTTTTATACTCTCTGATGTAATGTCTAAAAACACTGCTTTTTTCTTGAAAACTTGGGATTTGTCTAGTCGAATTTTTAAGTTATCTTCATGAAACCTTAAAAATGTTTGTTTTATGTAGATAAGGTGTTTTTGTAAAAATCTGAAGAATACCATTACGGCGTCTATGTAGACGAAGCATTGAGCGTGTAAATAATTTCTCAATACGTAGTGATTTACTCTTTGGAACGTAGATAATGCGTTCCTTAAACCAAACTGCATCTTTACGTATTCCCATTGTTTGTTGCCTACTGTAAATGCTGTGTTTTTCACTGATTGCTGGTCCACTTTTATCTGGTGGAATCTTTATGCTAAACCGAGGGTGGTGAAATATTTGCATGATTCTTTGTTTTATTTTGCGTATGTTATGTTTTATCGCGTTGTTAAACAATAATTTTTAACTGGAGTCTTAACAGATGACTTTGAATTGCTTGCATAGTCTTATAATTTTTTTCTTTTTTTCTGAGTTTAGATGATTGTTTCTAGTTAGGTTACCTATTTTTGAATTGTTATTGTATCAGCCTTACATATTTCCAACTGCAAATTTAGGGCTACAATAAGTTTTTCTTAAACATTTATTTTAAATGTAGTTTCATTTATTATAGATACTTTTCGTGTTTTGCGTAAGTTAAATTTTTAGGGATCACAATGCCGTTGCCTAAATGTAGTTTTAGAATAAAAAAAATCTTTTTTGATTATGCTTACAAACACTTCGATTACGTTTCGGGTGTTGTTAAAAATTGTTTCTCAAAGTGTTGTTGGTACATTGATAAAACAACTACATTACTTTTTTAAATTTTGAAACTGTTATGTTACTATCAATAATAGAATTGAATGCTTTGCTGTCTATTAAAATTTTAATATTAAATTCGGTAAATAAATAAGTGGCAGTTGGAGTTTGTTTTCTATCATATTTAAGAGTATATATTTAAGTCTTCTGAGATGTTTTCTAAAAAAGTTTTGATTTGTTGGGGTGTTATGTTTGGGACAGTCTGATTCATAATTATTGTCATTGTTTTTTAGAAATTTTTAATTGGTTTATGGGTTTGTAATCTCGTAGCTGTAGTGGAAATTGACATCAGTCTTAAACAAAATTGAATTTTGTCTAAACTACTGAGTTTGTTTAGGTTTTCTAAAAACTTGTTTGTTTCTGAAAATTTTTTGTATTTAATTCAAGCGAGTTTGTATTGGTAAAGGTTTCGATGGTAATTGATTAGAAAATAAATTAAAAGTTAATCATTTGAACTGACTTGATAATGAAATTGTTGTTTCGAGCACTTCTCGGTTTTTGAAAAGTTTGAATAGGTTTTTTAATGTTCGTATATCTAAGCATATTTTAATGTTTTTTTCTTTAAATTCGTTGACGTACATTTGGTATTTTATTAAGTATTTTGCTAGATTACTTGGTTGATTGTTTTTTAAATAACTTTTGTATAAATCTGGTAACCTGAATTTTGATCGCGCGTCTTGAGTTTAATTCATTGACTAATACTTGTTTGAATCTGTTTCTGTATTGTAAGATTAACGCGTTTTGTGAGTTATTCCAAGATGAACAATCATAATTATTCAGAACAGATTCGGCTCAATTTTTAGTTCGGTTTTTATGACATGTAATAAAGTTTGATTGCATTTGCTAATGAGATCTTAAAAATTGTAAGAAATAACTAAAGATTTTTTCATTAAGAAAAGAACTATGTTGAGGTGTAAATTCCGGTATCATGTTAATAAAAGTAAAGAAACAATGCCTTGAGTTAATGGCAAATTTAGTTTAGAAGTATTTTCGTTATTGGGTTGTCTTAATTTAAATTTAAATTTTACATTACAATAATTTTTTTGTCTAATGAATCTTAGCTTTTTAGTTTGTTTGTAAAAAAGGTATTCAAGTAAGTGATAGTAATATAAAAGAAAGAAAAAAATAAACTTACAAAACGAGTTCGTAAACTATACACTGGTGTTTTTCTGCCTTTGGTACGTCTTATCAATGGATGACTTAAAAGCCTCTAACGATCAAGATACGATTTGTCTACATATCATGGTTGCAGCGACAGTAAGGTGTTTCGTTAAAGTCAGTGTTGTAACAGATACAGATACAGATACTTTTCATAAATTGTATATAGATACAGATAAGATACTTTTTCAAAAAAGTATCTAGATACAGTTATAGATACTTTAATAAAATATCTAGATACATCTCAGATACATTTTTAACAAAATCTTGAAACAAAATTTAAAACAAAGGTTCAGCTAAAAACACACTAATAGTATCCTCGGCAGCACATTACGTCTTATTAACGTCAAAACATTACCTTATCAACCTTAATTGCATAAAAAAATACAAATTTACAAATAATGGTTATTTTGTTTTAACATTAATAGCAAGTTAAATGTCTCGCCAATATATTTCGACGTAGAATTAATAGTAAACTACTAACACTAAAAAGTTTCTCCACTTCTTTGCTCTATTTGAGCTAATGAAGAAATTCAGTGTTGCCAATTGACTTGGTCGCGATTCCTTGCATAAACTATAAAAGTTCCACAATGACCACAATTGTACTCATAGTTCTACAAAGTTGACATTTGTTTTCTTTTTTTTTAACGTATTATAAATTTGGTTTGTTGGCATAAATGCTAACAGGTCACATTTCTCAAGTAATACTAGATTATATATAAAGTGTAAGTTCATACACGGTTTTCCTCAAAATTCCACAACAGTTTATAATACCCACAAAATACCCGCTACTACATAAAATCTCCAAATTTGGTAGAATTCCACTAGAATTGGCGAAGCTGAAAGAATTGTACTCATAAAACACTGAATACAAAATCTCCAAATTCAATTGTAATGTACGTGATGAACTGACAGAAAAAACTACCGCGGTGTTTAGTAAAAACTTGTATAATTTACAATTTTAGCAAGAAAAAGTATCTAAGTATCTAAACCACTCAGATACTACGAAAAATATATTCAGATACAGATACAGTTACATTTTGTCAAGTGTATCTAGATATGTAACTAGATACTCCAAAAGTATCTAGATACTGTATCTAGATACTTGTATCTAGATACATCACAACACTGGTTAAAGTTGAAGAACAAAACTGGTTTCACAGAATAACTAACTTTTTATTGAGAACGGTAGCAAGATCTGCCAGAGCAAAAATCTGCTGAGAATTTAATGGTTTTGTTTTTTTACAATTACCGAAATATTAAAGAGTAAAAAAGTTTTAGATAAACGACAAAAGCTAACAGTAATAAAGATTTTTTTTAGTGTCAAAAAATAAATAATGAAAGAGACATTTTACTTTAGTTAGAAAAACCAAAATTATATAATAAAATCTTAAGCTTTCGAGGATATTTTGTTTATGATTATAAGCGGCTTTCGGCTTAGCTTAGACTGCGTCGTAGTTAGACACCCAGACTTTTTAGGCTTGGTTCTAGTCTCTCCCTGAGAGTCAAAACAAGAAGTTGAACTTGGCCTTCGCCGTATTGTCGTTCGTAAACCTAAACAAAATAATGTCAGTTAAAAACAAAATTATTAGAGTCATGTGAATGCTATTAATTTAGTTTTGACCAAAGAATATCTAAAGTCAGGAAGGAGCATATGCAATATTATTGTGTGACCGGGATGACCTTTGCATATGGCGGATGATTGTTTCCTGTCTGACAGCATGTAACCTGCGTTTGGGGATTGCAGCAGTTATCTTTTTATGTCAGACCCCGTGTTTTTTTGTTTTTCTTCGATTGATTAGTTCAATGTTAGCATCAAGAACGTTTTGCTCGTTATTTTATTGCGTGTGATTTAAGTTTATTGGTATTTCAAGTTGTTTTACAATCATTACTGGTATTTTTTTTTGAATGCATAAAGTTCCGTGGTTTTGATTTTGATTTAGTATTTTACTTGTTTATCTCAGTAAAATAACAATTCTATATAATTTACGACTTCCTTTTGAAATGTAATTTGATCCATTTTTCTTGGTATCTACACGTTGTTTAGGCTGAGTTCTTTTATAAAGCGCGATTATGAGCCACCTGCAATTAAGCAAGCTAAGCATTTTTGGTGAGAAATGTTTTCGGTCGAGGGGCTACGTGTCAAGATGCACATGGCCAATTATAGTTTTCATCTTTGTTAAGTTCGTTTGTTTAATGTTTTATCTTTTACAAAGATTTTACAGCGCACGTTCAATTAGTTAAGTAGGGATACGAAGTTTTAAAAGAGGTAAAATTTTGTTTTTGGGGATAAATCAATGATGAATCGTTGGTCGCAATTAAGAAGTACCGGGGACTGAGATGTAGTTGAGTGATTAGGGTACTTTTACCCTATCGTTATGTATTACCGCGGAAGTTAGTTGGAACCGTGAAAATTAAGTGTGGTGGTGGAAAAGTTTGATTTTCCAAATTTCGTAATTTACGGTTTAAATAGACTTCATGGTTTCCAAAAATAAACAATCACGTTCGAGGGATTTAATGTCGATGTGTTATGTGGAAAAATCCTAATTTCGCCGTTGTGCGGTTATAAATTAAATTGTGAAATAAATCTTCCGCCGGTGTTCTATTGTTTGGGGGTTCCATCGACCTTGCATTCGACTACGGTACACCTGGAGCGGCCGGAGTCAATCTAAAGTCGTAGCTTTCGGAAACCACTGTGACTCGCAGTTCACCTGGAATCTACAATTACGTAAAGGTATTTATCGATTTTGGTTATTACCGTGTAGTGAACCGCGATTGAAATGAAGTAAAAGCTTTGAATTTGAGCCGATTGAATTACGACTAACGTTAAATTTAATTATTTCAAGTAACACTTAAAGGTGTTTGCGTGAAGTTAAATGTAATTAATTTCGTTTTGTGCGTATGTAAAAGTAAATCGTATTTACACATAAAAGATAACGTAACGATATGTAAACTATATTTTGTTTAGTTCGAAGTAAAGTTTCGGAAGTATATTTTATAACTTATATATTTTTAGTTTAATTGAATTGTTTATTACTTATGCGGTCAAGGCCTTGAAGTTTATTTGTATTATGTTTTATTTGAAAACGTCGAGTTAACGCTATTATTAGTATTATTTTCTTTTTATATATTTTAATTTTTGTATTCAGATTGTTTCTTTTTTTTTTTTTTGTTGTTTTGTTTTACTTACTTATTTTTATTTCATTTCTTTTATTCAAATTTGTTTAATATTCTTTATTACTTATTTTTTTTTATTCAATCAATAATGTTAAATTGTTAAACTGTAAAGAGCTTTTATTCATTCAGCTGCCGCGTACGTAATTTTTGTTTTTAAGTGTATTTCAGACTAGTTACAACTCAAGGTAAGTTCCGTGGTTGTAACCAACCAGATGAGCTTTCGGGTAATCAGGGGTCCGGAAGCTACCCTCATCGTGACCTTGATTGGCGCCCTTACCGATTTTGGAGTCTTACCGTTTTAGTTCGATTTTATGTCAATCTCGTTTCCAAGTTATCACGGAATTTTAAATTATAACCCACCCCGTTTCCATTGAGCTAGTGGCACAACATCGTTTATGTTACCTCATTTCAGGCAGTGACATTGTTTTAACTTTGGCATGTAACAAGCAGCGTGCTGTCGCAAAAAGATACTAACTTGAAAAACAATCACTCAATATAGGTTTCTACAATTATGTATTTGTATAGTACTTAGTAAATTTATATCGAGTATATTCAATGTATGTCAATTGTTGTCATTCTTAGTTAATTGTTCATATACACCATTTTAATTATTTGACCTTTTTTAGTAATAATTTACCAATTTATTCATGTTATTTATACTGTGTAATTAGTTGTCATGTTGTTTGGAGTTGAGGACGTTTCCACTCGAACCTTTTTGTTGGCCTGAAGAAGTGCACGCATGATTGCACGAAACGTTGCCATATAAAAAATCCAAAGTGGTTTAATTTGCCCCTCCTAGTAAAGGGTATTCTTAACCAATTCATTAATTAAATATAAAAGGAGGACGTAACCTACAGTACTTAAAAGAATCTAGTATTTGTTAACATAGATCAGTTTTTTTAAATTGCAAAAAAGTCCACTTGTCTTTTGGTATTTATTGACGGTTGTAATCAAGATACCAAGATGTATTTTATTAAAATGTTTGATACATGTACGTTATTAATGTTTTTATTAATGCAGTTTTCATAAGTATTTATGTATTCGTTGACTCTGTATTACCCAGTAAACACAAAATTGATAATGTTTAGTAACAGTTTCAAAACAAAAAAATTATGATTCACTCTTGTTTCAAACATAAAAGAAATCTAAGTGCAATAAAATAGCTATAAGTCCATCGTTGTTTCACTTATTTGAATCAGTATAGTTTCGGTATTTTAAATTCAAATCTGTTGCAAAATAAATGTTGCATTCGGTTTACGTTTTAAAAGCTTCGTTCTTGAACTGATACTAAATGATCGATACATGTATGATTTTTTTGTTTCAATAATGAACTAAAACAATTCTTTCAATAATATAATAATACATTTTCGAATGCACGTATCAAATTTTATTGCACAATAAATATTTTTAAATACAATATCACATTGAGTTTTTTACATATTGCAACTTTCTTTGATGTGGTATTTTCACGGAAGTCTCGAAAACTGCATCAGTTACTGTTGGGTAGCAACTTTTAACCGCATCTGTAACATAGAAATAAATATTTCATTTATATACATACATAATCATAGAGTTACACAAAATTAATTACATTTCTTTAATCAAAAACAACACAAACTTAATATAAATATCATTTTAGCAATCATAGGAAAGTTATAAAAACACTGTGAATACCTTTAGCTGTACATAATCGTATAGAAAACTTGAAGAATTGAACTGTAATTATAAATCCTAAAGTATCATCAGATTTACGCAATAATCTACCTTAACGCAACCATGTGTGTTAATTTACATTTTTTTAATACAAATTAAAACATGATACATAAAGAACAGAAATGATAATAATATTGATTAATTTATGGATTATAATAAAATGTTTCGACTTACCGTTTATTGTTCCATTTCGTAATTGTACACACAGCATCACTTATCAAACTGCAAGCGAACAAGTGAAAAGATATTAATTTGCAGCGCAAGCGTTGACGACAGTAATCAAAGGTATAGCAACGACTAATGCTGACTAATGACAAAGTATTCGTTTTTACTAGAACGATTCCACTGTTTTGAAAATAATTCAATCTTATTTAATCGATCTTCAAGCAATTCTAGTTATTCAAAAAATTTTTGGTTTTAATAAATCAGTTTTTAGACGGTTGTTGATTATGGGAAAAGAATTGCAAGTACTGAAACGGTTTAAAACTGATTGTGAAAAATCGGAACTCTTTCAATTTATTCACTGTCAGTTACATGTAAATGATATAAAAATGGAACTAACACGAAACAGCGTATTGAAACAATTGTTTTAATTTTGTGACTGTAACAGTTTCAATCCGTGTTTACTGGGTACATTACAATCCTATAAAACGATTGTTTTGCATAGATAGTGTCGCTACCTTTTTAAAAGTTTTGGTTGGTCGTAGCTAATAGATACTTAATAAAACTACAACATTCATCAATTATAAATTATATTTGAATACTTACTTGATAAGCCAAAATTATGAGGATCGAGTTAAATTTTCCACTGTTTAAAAATCTTGTTTTAGTTTGTAACGTGTAAATTCATAAATGGGCATTAATTCGCCTGATGGTTAGGCAACCTTACGTTTACCCGTGTGAGATATCTGACCTCGAACTATATTCTTCGATTTATGCACGTATAGGGCGCGCGTGAGTAGTTGGCCATCTACGGATTTCCTTTTATTTGGTGGCACGCGTTGTAATGATTGGTAAGAAAATGAGGTTTTCCCTCATCGATCATCATCTAACGTAACGACGTTTTATTTTAGAAATTCTTAATAAATCCGCTCGAATGTCGCATTCGTAGAACAAAATATCTACATCGTATAATAAATTGTGCAAATAACGCTACAGCTAAGCGAAATGGAGTAAGAACGGACTTCGTAGCTTTGTGTACTTCCATCCTAAACAATTGTCTTTTTGTTAATACGATCGCCTACTTAATCTATTTCTTTGTGTGTTTAATTGCTATCAATAAAATAAAAGAAACTTCAATCTGTAATGTGCGGGAATTTGTAACTAGTAGAGATTTGGGAGCTCGAAACGAATTGTTCTGTCGTAACATGAATGATTGACGAATTTTATACCGGTCGTGAAGTTGACGTCAAGGACCACAGGCGGTGTTGTTTTTTTACTTTTCACTTGCGGTCACGGGTGTACTTGCTACCGTTTATTGTAGTTGCCGCAGCGTAATTCAATTTTAGCACAATCTTTTGCTTCCAGAACCTATTTTAGACCTGCGTTAACATTGTGATTTAACTGTTGTGTAATTTATATATATGTAATTTATACCAGTGGCGTAACCGTCGAGTTGTCTCTTTCCTTCAATGAATTTCTCTTAATATATATATGTATATATACATAATAAATGATTATTGTTAATTCTGGGTATCTTTCTTTTAGAGGACCTCGGGTCTAGGATCTCCTTTTCTCCTGCCTAGACTTACTACGTTTGACTAAATTTCGAAAAGAGGTGGCGCACTCGGGCATTTCGCTTACCAAGAGTATTCTTTTCACTTCAATTTTCTTTTACCCGACGACCATCTGCGGCGAGGCTAGCCGAAAGGTAAGCGTGACATCTTAGTAATTTATTTCTTTTTTTTTTCTTTTTTTCCACCTCCGCCATTGGAACGTGGCAAGTTGGTAAAACCACATACAGCTAGCCAGCGTATATATAGAAGTTTTCGCAGTTAGTACGGATACAAAAATATTATCTATATAGTATTTGTAACGTACGAAAAATTAACAAAGTAAGAAAATTTGTTCTACAGTGATTACGAGCCTTGATAACTATGTTTCTAATAAAAAATGATGTCTGTGAGAATTAACATAATTTTTTTTGTTTATATTTGTAAACATTTAAGCAACAGCAAAAACATTTAATACGAATTAAGTGTAATCAAATAGCAATTATGTGATTAAATTATGAAAAAAACAAAAAAAAACTTATGTTTTGCTGATAACTAAATGCACTTACTAACAGATAATAATATGTTTATTAGAAAGTAAACACATCGATAAAAGAATTCAACTGTATTAATTAAATAACTGAGGAATTAATACCAAGTAGAAAATCATCTAAAATAAATTTAAAAGTACAAACAGTATTTGTTTTAAATTGTGTGTGCGAGGACATTAATCACGTGAATTTGTATATGAAAAACACGAATCTAAAATTAACCAAACATCATAATTTAAAACTAACTTTTAGTGGCGATGAAGACAATTATAAAAACTATTATGTTACAATTTAATAAAATTCAGAACAAAAAAACATTTAGCATTATCGCTCAAAATACGCAAATAACATGTTTGTTTTTCTCAGTGACTGATAACATATTTTTATTTTGGTCAGCAAGCAATTAAAACATATCGGAGCATTTTTTTTGCACCAGTAACAAAAACGTTTATTAAAGCGTAGTAATAAGAAACAATTACATTATAGATGCAGTTAGTTCCTTGAGTAAATTCTTATCTTTTTGTAAAGTTTTTCACTGCGCGTTAAGATTTGATAAAAAAAATACATAAATACTTTAGTTTTTCGTAAATTACGCACAGAAGCAGTAGAAAGCAATATTATTCGCAAATATTCGCAGACTAAAATAACTTATTTTATCCCCACTCTCATTTAATACAGCGAAAAATGCCTAACTCGAACTGTTGTAACTCAAATAATTCTCTAACTTAAACACTTTCTCCAAATACTTAATTTTCAACAGATTATTAATGTATTTTTGTCTCTCTAACTTAAATTTTTAATACTCAAATCTTTCTGCAATTTGAACAAAAACGAAACATATTTCAAGGTGCATTGTTTCTCTAACTCAAATGCTTTAGTGAATGGCACTATACAGGGTACGCTGAAAAAGACATTTTTAATGCCGTTGAGACATATTTTCTTTAAATGGTTCTTATTTATCAAAGAAATTATTGGCATTTAAGTTTAAAAATCCCACATGCTTAAAAAACATAAAAAAAGTAGACTACGAAAGTAAAAAAAAAAAAACAAGGATGACAAGTGAACTTTACAAAAAATAACTGTTTAGAAGATTTAGAAATTTTAAATTGTCCGGCACATCTTATAGACGTACAACAAAAACTAAAAAACATTACACTCGCTCACTTTTATTCTAACATGATCTCAGCGTTATAATCAATAAACCCAAAATCATAAAAAATGATAACTAAGAAGCCCTTACCACTGGTATAACTATTCTGAACTCCAATAAAAACTTTAGCAAAATATGGAATATAAATGTTTGACAGCAAACCATTATCAATTGTTTTTGAAAATCAGATTTTGTTAAAAAGCTGTTCCAATTAGAGTCATTTAAAGTTTCATAGTTTAACGGATCATCCCAACATTTTAAGAAATCTCTTCGTATACCAAAAAAAGAGAACTTTTTGTGAATCAAGAAAAAATGTGTTAGCTATATCTAGGGAGCTTTAAAATTAAATAGGAAACTTCATAGAAAAAGAAAAATGATGTAACGGAACACAGAAAAAATAACAGGAAATTTTGCATACATAAAAAATAATTCTTTTGTCAAACCTGAAAATGTAAGCATTTTACTTTCAGTTTGAGCTAGGCTTGAAGTTGAAGTTTTACGTTTTGTTTATTAAAGCGGCAGCAAAAATACTTTAACGCCCTTTGTTAAAATAAAATTAAATGTTTATAAAATGCATTGTATTTTCTATTCTATTTTTTATTCACGGTTAAATAAAAATCTCATTTATATCATTTTGGTTTTGATTTTTGTTAAAATTCTTATTATCCAATTAGAAGTGTTCCTAAGACTACTCAAATAGATATTAAAATTATAAATTTATTTTCTATTCTAGCAAAGTTTATTTAAATTAATTCTAGTTACATACGTTTACAAAAAATAGTATAATCTATTTAGCACTGAGCTTTTGTGGATGTAATCTAAAATAATATAATATTTTTGTTAAATACGTGTGTTTTTTCGTTATAACGTTTATACTGCTAAATGAATAACAGTTACTTATTTTAAGTTTTCATAAGTCAAAGTTTTTTTTTTGAGTCTTTTAAAGATGGAAGTTTTTACTGCATTTGTATTACTGCTTACTTACTTCTGTCATAATAATACGTTACGTTTTTAATGTGTTTACGTATTTTTCAGTAATGTCATATGGACTTAAGAATTTCTTTATACTGAAACGTCCGAGAAATTACTTGCAAATGCAAGAGCCTTCTAGAACTGTTATCTAGTTTCTAGAAAATATAGCGAAAAGTGAGGAACGATCGAGAAGAATTCGCTGATGTCTATAAAAGCCGAAGATGGAAATCGTAGGTCAGTTATTGCTGGAATGCGAATGTGTTAAGAAGATTATCAAGTGAAAATAAATCGTTAACACGTGTTTGTCTACATAAATAAATCGAGAATAATCGTGTATGTGATAATTAGTGTAAACAAGAGTGATATCCGAGGACGTTATCTTATCTTAAGTGTTATACAACGGTATACATAAATTGTAGTGTAAGTGTTTTTATTATTAGATTTTATTAGTTCGGTTAATTTAAAAGTGTACATATTTCTATAATAAGTAAACGTAGTTTTAATCGTATAAATAAATTAGTTTTTGGTAATAAATTCGTTACAAATTGGTATCAGGTGTTCGGTTTTAAACCCGTGGAAATCGTGTAAATAGATAAAGCTGTTCGCGATTTTTATTAGTGTAAATACCATTAAGTAATCTAATATCGCTTCATAATAAAAACATTGATTGTGAAAATAACTCTTAAATTCGAGATACACGTGTTTATTTATAAAGTTAATATAGTGTATTTCTTTTAACAAGTGCGTGATCGCGGTTCGTTTTCGTGGTTTAATATTAACAAGTGGATAGTTATTAAATTTTGTGTTATATAAAAACTGCATTTTAAAAAGTAGTGTATTTAAATTTTATATCCGTGTTATATTTAAATTTATGCCGGTGACGCGTTTGCAAAAAGAAAAAATGGATTCAAAAATATTTGAAATTCTCGAATCAATGAACAAAAATATGGAAGAAAATAATAGAAAAATGGGCGAAACTTCACAGAAAATTGAAGAAAAACTGTCGGAAAATTCTAGAAAAATGGAAGAAAATGCTAGAAGTTTAAAAGAAGAAATACGAGCGAGCATGGAAAATCAAATAAAGACTATTGAGGAACAAATACAAGTTAGTGTAGGAAATCAAATCAAAATTGCACAAGAGGAAACCCAAGCAGATATGCTAAATCTGAAAGAAGAAATTTGCGAATCTGTGAATGAGAAAATAGAAGCAATAGAGGACAAATTAGAAGACAGAATAAAACTGATTGAAGAAAGAATGAAGCAAATGAATTGTCACGGCGAAGGAAGCGTCACGAGTGAGGATTTAATAATGGACCATCGTGAAGAAAACACTCACAAGTTCAAGAATTGTACCACCGAATTTTGATGGTAAAGTTCCATGGTCAACCTACAAAGCAGTTTGAAGCCGCAGCTACTGCTAATGGTTGGAGCAACAAGCAGAAAGCGACGTCTTTAATAGTGTCCTTACGTGGAGAAGCGCTGGGAATTTTACAAACTGTTCCGGACCATCTGCAAGAAAATTACGAACTCTTAATATCACGATTAGAAATGAGATATGGGGATGCTCATCTTCAACAAGTATACCAAGCTCAAATTAAAAGTCGGGTTCAGAAAGCTGCCGAAAGTCTTCAAGAGTTTGAGGCTGACATCGCTAGATTAACACGGCTTGCGTATCCTACAGCACCGGATACCTTCCTGGAGCAGTTAGCTATTCAAACTTTCGTAGATGGCCTCCGAGACAGCGAAACACAGCAGACCCTCCGGTTAGCTCGACCGAGGACGTTGGATGATGCATTAACCCATGCTTTGGAGTTCGAGGCGGCGAAACAAGCGTCGCACCGAGGCAGCCATAAGCTCCGTTGTGCTGCAGAAGTATCCTCGCACACAGAAGAAAGCATTGAAGACATAGTGCGACGGGTACTTCGGGAACGAGAAGCTCGAGGAAGAGAACTGACGTGCTGGAACTGCGGAGAAGTGGGCCACGTACGACGCCGTTGTACTAAGCCCAAAAGAAGACCAGAAGAGCGTCCGGAAAACTAGAACGGGTCGACCAAATGGGGCGAAAGTCGACCTCAACGAGCCATGCCCCGGAGATTACCATTCAGATGGCATCGCCTAGGGAGCAGTTGCATAGCATTTATCTCGATGGCAAGATCAATGGAAGAAGCGTTCAGTTACTGGTTGACACGGGAGCGACGAAGACCATCATTCGTCCTGACGTCTTATTGGAAAACCAGAAGACATCACCGGTAACAGTACGACTTCGAACAGCGACGGGCGACGAAATACCTACTCACGGACAAGTCAAAGTAACCATTGGTTTGGGAAATGGAGTACTCGACCATCAAGTACTGGTAGCCGACATCACGGAAGCAGTTATCCTGGGAATGGACGTGATAAAGAAGTATGGGTTCCATTTGGATATGAAGAACGATGTCCTGAAGATCGACAATGAAGAAATTCCTTTTCATTCGTCAGAGAAGGCAGCCGTGCGAGTCTTATTGAGTGAAGACGTGACTTTGCCTGCAAGGACTGAAAGTGTGGTGATGGCACGCCTGGATGGAAGTCTCCGGGAAGGCTACATACGCGCGATTGAACCAATGGAGGGCAGGCTTAGTTGAAAAGGGACTACTCGTTGGCAGAACTTTAGTACGAGTAAAGAAGACGATGCCAGTAAGGATCTTAAACATCAACTCAGATCCTGTAACGTTGAAAAAAGAAGACCGTGGTAGGCCAATGCACGCCAGTATCACAAATTGTGAGATGCGTGAAGACGAACGAAGATACGCCGCCGAAGAAGTGTCCACAACATCTATTGACATTCTTACCACCAAATGCCAAAACCTCAGCCAAGACCAGCTGGCTAAAGTTAAAGTGTTGATCCAAGAGTACCAAGATGTGTTCGCGCTGGAGAGTGGTTCCAAAGGAAGAACTAACGTGGTGAAACACAAAATTAATACCGGAGACGCTCGACCGATACGACAACATCCACGTAGACTTCCTTTGGCGAAAAGAGAAGAAGCCGAACAAATAATTACGGATATGGAGAGAGAAGGCGTGATTGAACCTTCAAGTAGTCCATGGGCATCCCCAGTGGTACTCGTGAAGAAGAAGGATGGATCAACAAGGTTTTGCGTAGACTACAGGCAGCTAAACGACGTGACCAAAAAGGACAGCTACCCTTTACCCAGAATTGACGATACGCTAGACACCCTGTCAGGATCCCAGTGGTTTTCTACGTTAGATTTAAAGAGTGGATACTGGCAGGGTAGAATTAGAACCCAAGGATCGTGAAAACAGCTTTACGATCGGAACTGGTTTGTGGCAGTTCACTGTAATGCCCTTCGGCCTGTGTAACGCTCCTGCAACGTTCGAGCGTTTGATGGAGACCATCTTGCGCGGATTGTCTTGGAAGACGTGCTTGGTTTACCTGGACGACGTGATCGTGGTTGGAAGGTCGTTCGAAGAGCACTTGAACAACTTGAAGGAAGTGTTCCAGAGATTACGTTGGGCTAACCTCAAACTGAGCCCAAAGAAGTGCCACGTATTTAAGAAGGAAGTCCAATACCTTGGCCACGTCGTATCTAGAGATGGAGTGAGGGCTGACCCAGACAAAATCCGAGCCGTGCAAGCATGGCCAAGACCAATCGACAAACATCAGGTCCGAAGTTTCCTTGGGTTGTGCACTTATTATAGAAGATTTGTACCCGGATTTGCCAATATTGCCAAACCATTAACAAAATTAACTGAAGAAAAGCAGAATTTAGATGGAATGAAGACTGCGAAAATTCTTTAATCAACTAAAACAGGCCCTAGTCACTTCGCCAATTTTGGAGTTATCCACGA
Source organism: Aquatica leii (assembly GCA_035610365.1). NCBI lineage: Eukaryota > Metazoa > Arthropoda > Insecta > Coleoptera > Lampyridae > Aquatica > Aquatica leii. The sequence continues at coordinate 140,518,321 of CM069432.1, read as the reverse complement.
GAAGATGGAAAGTTTGTTTTGGATACCGACGCAAGCAATATGGCCATAGGCGCGGTCCTTTCGCAGGTTCAAGATGGACAAGAAAAGGTGATCGCGTACTTTAGCAAGGTTTTGTCTAGGCCAGAAAGAAATTATTGCGTGACTAGGAGGGAGCTGTTAGCAGTCGTTAAGTCCATCGAACATTTCTACAAGTATTTGTATGGACGAAGATTTTTACTGAGAACAGACCACGCCGCTTTAAAATGGCTACTGCAGTTCCGTAACCCAGAAGGACAAGTAGCAAGATGGATCGAGAGACTGCAAGAGTATGACTACGACACAGAACACCGTGCCGGAAGCAGTCATCGGAACGCTGATGCCTTATCCAGAAGACCATGTCCGGCGGACTGCAGCCATTGTTCGCGACTGGAAGAAAAAGTCGAATGCCTCCGGAGAACTGCTATGGTTGATGATGAGTGGGAACCTGAGCAGTTACGTCGCGAACAAGAAGACGATCCTGAAATAAGACTCCTCCTCGACTGGAAAGAAAGCGGCCGACGACCAACCTGGGAAGAAGTGAGTGCTTTGGGCAAAAATATCAAAGCGTACTGGGCGCAGTGGGACTCCTTGATAGTAGAAGACGGTCTTCTTAAGCGATCCCTAGAAAGTGCCGAGGACACGGGAAACAAACTACAGCTGGTAGTGCCGAAAAGCAGGGTGACCGAAGTGTTGAAGCATCTCCACGATGGGACATCAGGAGGACACTTTGGCATTAAGAAGACGTTGGGTAAAGTGCGAGAACGATTCTACTGGATGAACTGCAAAGAGGACGTCATGAAATGGTGCCGTAAATGCATAGTCTGCGCTTCAGGAAATGGTCCAGCGAGAAAGCGCAAAGCACCCATGAAACATTACAACGTAGGAAGCCCTTTGGAAAGAGTAGCGATTGACATCGCAGGGCCGTTCCTAGAATCCGATTCGGGAAATAAATACATCTTGGTGGCGATGGATTATTTCACGAATGGACGGAGGCTTACGCCATACCCAATCAGGAAGCAGCTACAGTCGCAGACGTATTAGTAAAGAGTTTTTCTGCCGGTTTGGAGTTCCGTTGGAATTACACTCCGATCAAGGCCGCAATTTTGAGTCTGGGCTGTTTCAAGAAGTTTGCCGACTGTTAGGAATTAAAAAGACTAGGACAACGCCTCTCCATCCTCAGTCTGATGGCATGGGTGGACGGATGAATCGAACAATGGGCAAGTACTTAGCCAAGGTAGTGTCCGAACATCAAAGAGACTGGGATCAGTACTTGCACCTCTTCTTAATGGCGTACCGATCATCCGTTCACGAAAGCACAGGCCAAACACCATCCTGTGTCATGCTCGGTCGTGAGATAAGATTACCATGCGATCTTCAATTTGGACGAAGACCGGAAGAAGAAGTCGCTGGAGAAGATTACGTCAGCAAGCTGGCAAAGAGGCTAGACGAAGTACATGAAGAGGTTCGTAAAAACACACAAATTGCCAGCGACAGGATGAAAACAAGATATGACGTCAAGGCGCAAAATGGTGGGTTTCAACCTGGCGATATGGTTTGGTTGTATAACCTCAAAGGAGACGTGGTTTGTCGCCGAAGCTGCAAAGGCAATGGGAGGCCCCTATGAAGTCGTGCAGGGTATTAACGACGTTATATACCGCATCCGAAACCGCCCAGAGGCAAGCCAAAAGTGGTCCACGTCGATCGTCTAGCCCCGTTTGCTGGCGATAACCACAATCCGCAAGTTCAGGTCCGAACCAGAGTAATAAGTAGCAGAACCAGGAATCCAATCGAAGAAATGGAGTTCGAAAAGTTTATGAACTTATACGGAGGTTCTGGAAAAGCTAGGTTCGGAGGTACCACCGAGGAACAACAAGACCTGTTCCAGACACAAAAATTACGCCATCGCACATTGCGTGAGCGAGGAGCTTGACATGTCCAAAGGAGTTGCAGTCGTGTTTAAAAAAGAAGTTTGGACAGCTAGATGAATTACGAAGACAGCAACCGGCAGTCGGAAAGGTTTTAGGACTACGTGGTGACGGACGCTTCGTTTTCTATCTGGTCACCAAGAAATACTCACGTGTCAAGCCGTTATACAAAGATCTGTGGCGAACATTATGGAGTCTCAAGAGACAAATGGAGTTCCATCATGTTAAGAAATTGGCAGTACCCAAGCTTGGTTGTGGCTTAGACCAATTGAATTGGAGGACAGTTCGAAACATGTTGCGCGTCGTCTTCCGAGGAACAGGCGTTCAAGTGTTGGTCTGTAGTTACCAACCGAGGAGAGTATTGGGTCAGGAAAAGTCCATTGACTGTTACTTTTATGGTCAAGGAAGTTGCCGAAATGGAGGAAGCTGCCGCTATCGCAACGATCCCTTTACCGGTGTCGCATCCAGTCTCCTGTTCTGGGACAGAACAGTCCTAAGAAGGCGGCAGTGAAACGTCCGAGAAATTACTTGCAAATGCAAGAGCCTTCTAGAACTGTTATCTAGTTTCTAGAAAATATAGCGAAAAGTGAGGAACGATCGAGAAGAATTCGCTGATGTCTATAAAAGCCGAAGATGGAAATCGTAGGTCAGTTATTGCTGGAATGCGAATGTGTTAAGAAGATTATCAAGTGAAAATAAATCGTTAACACGTGTTTGTCTACATAAATAAATCGAGAATAATCGTGTATGTGATAATTAGTGTAAACAAGAGTGATATCCGAGGACGTTATCTTATCTTAAGTGTTATACAACGGTATACATAAATTGTAGTGTAAGTGTTTTTATTATTAGATTTTATTAGTTCGGTTAATTTAAAAGTGTACATATTTCTATAATAAGTAAACGTAGTTTTAATCGTATAAATAAATTAGTTTTTAAGTAATAAATTCGTTACAATACAATAGTATTTTGTTAAAGATTGACAGGGTGGAATGTCTACCCAAGAACCGAGACATTTTACTGTTCTTGAGTACAAATTCTTCAAGTTTTTTTTTACGTAGACTTTCCAGCGCAGCCTAGCGTCCAACGTAATACCGAGGTATTTAGCTGTATTAACATATATTTGTGTACCATGTATGCTAATATAAATATACTGATTATTTTTATTTGTAAAATTGACATAAACCGATTTAGTTTCATTCAATTTCATTCGCCAGTGTTTAGTCCAGTCGTTTATTTTATTAACATATATTTGCAGAATTTTTGTTGTTTCTTCTTGCCTACAGCTAAGATGACTGTGTCATCTGCAAAGATATGTAGCTATCGTGTTGTATTTTAAACCTCACTATCACTAGTGTAAAGGAGATAAAGCAAAGGTCCCAATACAGTGCCCTGTGGCACTCCTGCTTCAATTTGTTTTATTTTCTAAGTAAAAGTTTTTTTAGTTTATACTCGTATCAGACTTTATCGAAAGCCTGTGCTACATTAAGGATGATAACAGAACAGACTTTTCTTTCCTCGAGCATTATTTTAATTGTATTCGTTATTCTGTGGACTTGATCTATAGTGAAGTGGCTTTTTCTAAAGCCAAACTAATATTTCTCTCATCTACAGTTGGCGTCAACCAGTACTTTTTCGTACAGTTTTAAAATTACAGGTAATAAGAAAACTGGCCTGTAAGATGTAACTTTATTGTGTGGTTTTCTAAGTTTAGGAATCATTATTATCTCAGCTACTTTCCATATCTGAGATACATATCTTAGTCTATATGTGGCATTAATAAGGTAGGTAAGTTTGACTATAAACAGCTTGGCTATATTTTTTTCTTTGCTCGCTTTGGCTGCTCCAGCCTATTGGTTAATTCTTTGAGGTTGTGTGAGCAAAACAGTCTTTTTACTACGTTTATTTATTTATTATTATTTATTTTTTGTATTTATTCTGCTACAGTGCATCCCCTGTAATTTGCTGGATGCCCCTCTCCACAATGAACACACTTAAGCTGAGCAGTTTTAGGTTTTTCACAGCCCACTGCTAAATGTTTACTAATACATCTAACGCAACGTGTTTCTTTCTTACAAAATTCTCTGTTAGATTTCGGTTACTTGTTTCAGTTCTTCGATTTCTCTCACGCCCTGATAAAACCCCTTACTAAAGTGGGCGAAAATTTGGCAACGTCGGTTACAACAATGACACGGTCCAAATCCGGAAGACGTTCTCATCTTAGTATAGACTCCGGCCGTGGAAGCCTTCGCTATTATATTACTTTTTATGTCATTCTATAAATCACGGGTCAGTTAACATTTAAATAAATATTACTAAATTATTGTATAAAATTAATTGTAAGGTTTCTTGTTTTGCAATTTGTTCCGGGTTAGATGCCAATTAGTACTTAAAATTAATAATTGTCAATAGAAGCTCGTAGTTTCAACGTACTTTTTAATTTGCGATACACTTTATATTATCGCGCTGTCATAATAAAAAGCAATTTTAATAACTGTTTACAAAATTTAATTTGATAACTGTAACGTGCAACATCTTAAGTAAATAGAATTCAGTGAGGTACTGCATGGGTGGACATTAATGGAAGTCAGCATGATATAAGATCAAAAATCATATACAGTGTGTTCAAAAAAGTTTATTATTGACAAATTCGTACAAATCATGAGACTCGCACCTAATAAAACTAAGTTACTTTAAATTTTTAGTTATTAATACGTAACTCCTGTTGTTTTGATTCGGCCGCATAGTACATTTTTGTTTTGTTTTAGATAAGCGTAATTTGAATTGATGTTAGTCTGCCATTATTTTTATTGGTTTTAAAATTTTTCTTTTGTTTAAATTTTTTTTAATGTTTTGTTTTTTTTTGGTATAAATAAATTTCGTTTAGAAGATTTTTTCTTTATTTTCAAAAATGATTAGTTACAATTAGCTGCATAGTAAAATTTCTTTTTTCTTACTTATACAAAATTCTGAATCCGAGCTACCGTATGAATGTGCGTTGTAAATTATTTTCATTTTTATTGTTTTTAACGAAAAAAATCTAATTAATTAGAATTAAGCCTAAAGTTTTAATAAATAAATTTCTTTCTTATATCAATATAGATTAAAATAACTTTTGTTTTTTGTATACGTATGTGTATATGTAATATTTACCTTAATTAATAAAATTAACAAAAATAAAAAAAAACTAGTTATTTTATTTGATGCAAAATAATAATAATAATAATACTAATAATAATAATAATTTACGATCACTTTTATATAACGGTCAATAATTCCTGTTGTTTTAGTGGCCGTTGTTGAAATATTTTACTGTAGTAATATTAAATACTGTTGAAAGCGCAATTTATTTAATTATTTTAAGTTTGGTTAAAATAATAAAAATTTCTTTTGTGTTAACTGTAGTAATCACGTACATAAACTGTAATATTATTAAATTTCTAATTTGTGTTTGTGTTTTTAGAAATATTACTTATCTGCAAAGAATATTTGTAAGAATATCAGCACAAATTACTGCTATTAAGGAAACCATACAATTGATTTTTTGAAAGTATATATTTTTTTTTGTATTAATCTGTAATAAAATATGTATTCCTCTAGAAAAAGTACAAGATTGAAATAAATCTATCAAAGTAATTTAACCTTTAAAATGATTTTTATGAATACACTTTACTAAATCACTTTATACTGTACTTTTAACAAAAAATTACTATTATTACCTACTTAGAACGTTTATTTGCAATTTTGTCAAAACTTTATTTACTTGTTTTTGACAAATAATAGTAATTTACAATATAAGTGCGTAATCAAGCGTTTTACTGCGTGAGGGCACTATATTAAAGCCCGTCCGCGAAGCGGCAGGGCTGTAATCTACGTGCCCGAACGTAGTAAAGCAGATTAAGCACGAAAATTGTACAATATTTTTTACATTGATGAAAAAAGTAAAAATAGAACAAAGTTTTATTTTATATGACGTTTTAGATTTTTGTTTATTAATCAAGAAAGTTGTGTTGATTTAACTTATTTCAAATTAGCGTTAATTGAAGACGCTATACCTTAAGCGTCAATTTTATTTGAAAAAGTGTAATATTTTAATTTTTACAAATTACATTTTGAACATAATTTTTGCAAAAAGTAAACGATAGCAAAAATAAAATGGATTTCACTCTTCCTGAACTTCGTTCCGAAGCAGTAAGCGTTTGCGATAAATTAATGCCTTTAAAAAGTAAAAAAGCATATAATGAGTTTATCAATTGGTGTGTTACCAAAAAAGTAAAAAACTACACAGAAAATGTTTTACTAGCTTATTTTAAGCAAATGCTATCGAAAAAGTCTGCATACTGTATCTACTCAAAATTAAAAAGTTGCCTTAATAAGACATATTGACATATCAAAATATGCATTACTTCAAAATTATTTAAAACGTGAAATAGAGCATCCCAAACCTACAAAATCTCGTATATTACGCGAGGAACATATTTCTACTTTTCTTAACAATGCACAGGATGAAAATTACTTGCATATAAAGGTAATATTTATATAACTGTATGCAACACATTCAAATACTTAAAATAAACTTATATTATCAGATGGCGTTAATTATGCTACTTTCTGGTGCTTGTAGACCTGTAGAACTATGCTAATTTCTTCTTAGTACGGTTGACATTCAAGATCCCATTGTACATGTTAACCTTGAAAACACTAAAGCAAACATTGACAGAAATTTTGTAATAACTAATGTTTCATGGATAAACATCATAAGAAAATATGTGATGCTAAGACCACAACATACAACTTGCAATTGTTTTCTCATGACATACAGACTTGGATTTGACGATGCGAAATGCTACACGGGATACTGCTTTCGACGATCTTCTGCCACTCTGCTTGCAAATAAGAGAGCAGAAGTGTAAAACGTCTTGGTGGTTGACAAAGTTTTGTAGTAGCCGAAGGATATGTTGAAGACAATCTATCTAAAAAAATTTAGAAAAAGCTAACAAGTTAACAACAAATGAAAATATCATACCACAAAATATGCTTAGTTTTTCAAGGCAGATTGAATCAGATGTACAAATGCCATAGTATCAACCGGCATTAATACTACTACTTCAATATGCATAACAGCTAGAGGAAACGCAAATGTGAACGTGACTTTTAATAATTGTTCTCACAATAACAATAACACTAATTAACATAAAATAAAACTATATAATTAACACGTGACATAGTGATCTCATTGTCTTTCATATTAGTTGGTTAGTTCGGTAGTTGGTAATAAAAATTATTGAAAATAGAATGTTAATATTGTCAAAGACTATATAGTAGAAAGACGGAACATTTTACGGGAACTTTTACGCCGAAAATTGTTCCGCAAAAGTAGATGGCGACACTCATTGTAGGAACACTTTTTTTGCGCATATTAGTTGGTGTCGTTTATACGCGTAATTTTAAAACAGCTGATTTGTTTGTATACAAAAAACTGAGGTTAAATTCTAATTGAAACAAAATTTCAACAAAATTGTTAAATATAGCATTTACTTATGCTAAAGTTACTATGTATTAGCGTTAGTTTTAATTTACATAAACTATTTAGGTAGTTTCAAATTATTTATTCAAAATGAGAATAGTGTCTTATTTGAGGTGGCAACATCGGTACTTTCAGAGATCCACTAGTACTAGTACTAGTACTTTACATATAGGTCTATTGTTTTGCAAGATTATGATTTATGTATATGTAGTAAACATTGTTGAAACCAGCAAAGTGAAACACATTAAATGATTAACTAAATGTTTCAGTTTTAAAGAATAGCTACGAACTAAAATTTCATCGTAACCTTTTTATTCAAATACAAAAATCAAATCGGTTGTTAAATAATATAGAAAGTCATTCTATCGATCTACTATTGTATGGCAGGAATCAGATTCTTACAGATCAATTATAAATAATCTGCTTTCTTATAGTCTGCGATACCAAGTTAAAAAAATAATAAATTGTTTTGCATATCTTTTATATAAAATGGAAGGTACGGGTTAAACTATTAATAATACAAAGTTATCTGTAACTTCTCCAAGATTGACTATTCTTACTTGCATTATATGAAAAGTTAAACGTAACCTTGTAGATGTTTCGATATTTGTTTTTTTTATGTTTAATAATTGTTTGTTGTTATTTTGTAACTGTGAGCTTAGGATTAATGGGAGAGGTTTTAGCAAAACCTTTCGTTAGACAAATCGTACAAATCTATTGAAATATATTTACTTAAATAAAAACTATTTAAAGGATTGATTTTTTATCGTTGCCCCACATTTGAATTTGTTTGAATCCATTGCAACTAAAATGATGTTTAATTTCAATCGATCAAATGATACTTTATGGTGTTGATCTAATTGAATGCATAATCGAATTGTTTCGTATTTAGATTGAGTAGTATATCCAAATTGTCTCAACAGTGACATATAATTCTCTAATTATGAAAGATTTTTTATTCATTCATTAATTTCAAATTTCAAAAAATTATAACTTTATTTTTTTTTGAAAACAAAATAATAAACGTCAGTGAGAAACATGTAGAAAAATGCTCATGTCCAATCATTTTATTCAAGAAATGAATTTCAGCACATTTCAGCAAAGATAACAGGTCCTGGCCTTTAATTAAAATTGTTCAATATCATAAAAAGAAAAAGAGAAGTAATAAAACGAAAGAGAAACAAAGCCTAAATACCAAATAATTCGTGATGCAACCAACATTACACTTGCCTCAAAAAAATACATTGCGTGAACCATCTACATAATCTTTGATATTGTTATAAAAATTGCACCTACACTTATGATCTACCATTAATTAAAAGTAACCAATACCAATTAAATAAACCTATACTAATACACTAAGTACACTACCGAATAAGGAAGAATAAGAATATTAATAAATGGAATTACAATAACGAAAAATTATTAACAGAATAAAGATACACATACAAACAACGGATGGAACAAAGCAGAATATAACACAAGAATAAAGTTAGGTTAAATTTCCGCTACGTGAACTGCTCAAAAATATATTGAAACGTTCAAGAAGTTATTTGCAAATGCAAGAGCCTTCTAGAAGCTGTTATCCATCTTCTAGAAGATATACCGAAAAATAGGGAGCAGTCGAGAAGGATTTCCTTATGTGTATATATACCGACGAAACAAATCGTAGGTCAGTTATTGCCATATTGCGAATACAGCAGTGTCAAGAAGATTATTCAAGTTGAAACAAATAAGTCGTTAGCACGTGTGTGTACATAAATATCCGGAGAATAATCTAGTAGGCGATTAAATTGTAAACAAGTGTGTGAAGATATCCGCAGACTTTATCTTATCTTAATTAGTGTAAGTGTTTTTATTAAATATTATTAGATTTAATTAGTTCGGTTAATTTACAAGTGTACATATTTCTAGTATAAGTAAAACATAATTTTAGTCGTTTAAATAAATTAGTTTTAATAATAAATATGTAACAATATTATGTAGTCGACATGCGTTATTTAGGAGAATTTCATTAGCTCCCATTTTAACTTAAATTTTCTTAATTATTTTGCATAAATGCTCTCTTTAAAGTTAATGTAAGTTTAGTGTAATTGTTAGTCTAATTTGAACATATTCGTTAGGATTTGCCAACAATAATTGGAAAATAGAGACTATTATTATTATTAAAAGTATTTTGTAAAGTAAAATGCACTAGTGCGTTCGATCAACTTTACATCCCGGTTTTAGTAAAGCGTGCATTTACATTTTCGATATAGTTGGGTAGAATCGTTATTACATACCCGAAATGAAAAAAATAATTTTAAAAACTATACAAAAGATTACTCTAAAAAGGTTGCGTAATTCGGAGAGTAAAAACATAATACCTACTAAAAGAAACTCAGATATCTGAATTACTTTTAGAAATATTTGGAAAAAACTAAACCTTAACAACAAAGTTTCGTTTTTCTGTGGTAATCATCAGGTTAATTTTTCTAAATACAGACTTGCCATTTTTTTAAAATTTTATGCAGCAATCCATGATATTTACAAATAAAAAAAAGTTAATTCAAATTCTAATGTTTCACTATTAATTTATGAATTATATGAATAATACAGTTTTTCTAGATTGTCATGAAAACAAAACAATTCATAATAACTGTCAAACGGTTTATTATTTACTTTTTGGTTTTATAATTGTTAGGTGTTATTGTAAAAAATAGAACGTTTTCCAATAAAGAAAAGTATGTGATGAACACTTGTTATGTTGTTTCACAAAGAAGAGATCATTGTGTTAAATACAGTTACAGAAAATCCACAAGTTTCTAGTAAGGAAGTTAAATTTAACTTGTACTAAAAACAACAACTCTTCGCGTTTTCAAAAAGAACAGATATAAACCTTACAAAATTTATATTAATCAAGGCCTGCACAAAGGTGATTTTCAACGTTGATTGAATTATTGTAATTAGTATATCCGAAATTTTAATAAAGACAATCGACATTTTTAATGGCCGTAATGTTCATTTCTGGGACTAAGAAAATTCCCGTCATACTAAGAAATTAAAGCATCAATGGCATTTCTCTTTTAGTGTTTGGTGCGGTATTTTAAATGACATTGTTATAGGTCCTATAATTTTTTAGAATAATTTGACTTGTGCAAGATTTTAATTTACTGAACGAACAAGTAGCGCCTATTTTAGACAATATCCCTTTTAATGAACGTATTGAATATTAAATAATGTTTAAACATAGTTTTATTTGAATATTTTAAGTTCAGTTAAAGTAATAAAAGTATATTTTGTATTAACTCTAGTAATCATGTTCATAAACTCTAAAATATTAATGAATATGTTTATATGTTTATTTGTAAGTATTTTTTGTAAAGATAATAAGAAAACAATAAAATTCATTTTTTTAAAGTGACAAATACTTTTTTTATAGAATGTAATTAAATATTCATTCACCTAGAAAAGGTACAAGAATAAAGTAAGTCTAGTAAAGTAATTTAAACTTTAAAAGGTTTTTTATGAATAAGTTTTACTAAATCACTTTACCAAGTGAAGAATCAATATAAAAACCTTTAAAAACTCATATATTCAAATTCTGATTTAAATTTAAATTAACTCATTACAATTTATGAATTTCTATACTGCACTTTTGACAGAAATTTACTATTATTACCCACTTTATGTGCATATTTCTTAAAACTTTATTTATTTGTTTCTCTACTGACTCTAACTCTATAATTGTAATTAAGATTTTACAAAAAAATTGTTATTACAAAACTGCATAACGAATATTAGAAACAATTAGTAAAATGTTTCATTTTGTTTATTTGTTTCTGTTACGATACACACCGCACATAATATTTTATTTTATAAAAAATATCAGCATATAAAAAACATTTATTGTTATATATAGAATGTGGTACAATTTAATGTAAACAATACAAGTACTTTAATAAAATATTCAAAGATATTTTATTAAGATTTTATAAGATATAATATTAAAAGATAAAAAAAATAGTTTTTAACTATAAAATTAGAATTGTTATTATGATCGCTGTTTTAAAGAGTATATGTTATCATTTATTGTTGCAACTCGACTTCTAAACTTTATAGATTAAAAGCTTTTAGGCTTCTAACAAACTTTTGAAAAATTTTGCTAATTTTAATTTTAATTTTCTAGTTACAATTGTTTAAGGTAATGATATGTAATAAAGTTTAATTAACAATGTAATCATTTTTTGTGCTGCTAACGTCAATATTCGTTCGCTCAAGAGAAGCAAAATGAAAACTAGAAATCCACATGAAACCAAAAATTATATAGTAGAAAGACAGAACATTTATAAGAACTTTTGTTTAAAAAAATGTTCCGCATTACTTATGTTGGCGTAATTTTAAAATAAAATAAAGTTTGGACAAAATTGTTAAATATAGCATGTATTTATACTAAAGATACTATGTATTACGGTTAGTTTCAATTTACATAAATCGTTTAAGTAGAGTTTCAATATATTTATAGAAAATGAGTATAAAGTATCTTATTTGAAGTGACAATATTGGTACTTTTAGAGATTGACTGGTACTTTACATACAGGTCTATTTTTTACAAGACTATGATTTATATAGATGCAGTAACAATTGTGGAAACCAGTAAGTTGAAGCACATTAAATGATTAACTAAATGTTTAACAGTTTTAAACACCTACAAACTCAAATTTTATCTTAACATATTTATTCGAATATAAAAATCTAGTCAGTTGTTACTTAATATATCATTCTATCAATCTACAATCAACCACAATCGCGTCGTTTACATAAACCAAACACGTTTTCCAAGACAATCTTTGCAATATCAAACGCTCAAATATTGCAAGAGCGTTATATAAGCCAAAGGGCACAGCAGTGAACTACCACAAACCAGTTTAAATCGTAAAACTGTCTTTTTATGGTTTTTGGATTCCAATTCTACGTGACAGTAAATCACTGTTCAAATCTAACGTGGAAAACTACTTGGATCTTGACAGGGTGTCTAAAGTATCGTTAATTCTTGGTAAAGCTTAACTGTCTTTTTTGGTAACATTGTTAGACTGTTTGTAGTCTACGAAAAACTTCGTTGATTCATTTTTTTAACTAGTATTACTGAAGACATCTACGAACTATTCGAAAGTTCAATTACGTCTTCGCTCTTTATATCCGTAATTATTTGTTTGACTTCTTCTTGTTTTGCCAAAGCAAGTCGGCGTAAACGTTGTTGTATTGACCGAGTGTTAACCGTAGTCTGTTGCGTCTGGCTGTCTCGGTGGCCGTCCGCAAATTTTTAAATTATAAATTGTTTCAAGAAGAAACTGTATTACATGCAAGCTATGACTATGTTAACGTCGTACTTTTGAAGACTTTCCCTAGCTTTTTAGACTCGAGTTTTTATTTGTGATTGGTACACCTGTTGATGATGATTATTATCATATGTCATTTTTAAACAAGTAATTAAGAGTTCGTAATTTTCTTAGAGATGGCCAGAAACAGTATGAAAAATTCCAATCGCTTCTCTACGTAACGATTGACTATAGAACTTTACCATCAAAATTTGGAGGGACAATTTTAAACCTGTTAGTCCTTTTTTTTTGATGATCTATTAATAGCTTTTCGCTCATAACGCTTTCTTTACCGCGACAATCAACTTGATTTATTTTTTTCTTTAACTAGTTACATTCTTTCTCTTAATTTTTTCTCTAGTTTGTCTTCTATAATTTACAGTAACTTTTAAAATGCAATTTTTATATAACAATAAATTTTAGTAACGACCGATTTTTATTATTATATAGATATGATTATTACAAACCTAACTTAAAACACAATAAAATGTAACGATATTTAAGAAAAACAACTCACAAGTAATTTATACATGACTATCGCTCGATATTTATAGACAATATCTGCCAGAGGGTATTCACTTTATACAAAATACAATACGAATTTCTGAGCCATCTATAATTGACCTAAGAATTATTTTTACATTTGTGATTATTTACAGCTAAGATGCAAACTTTTCAATGATGTCATTTGCGCACAGTTTATTTGAAATTTATTTCGCGTTTATTCAGCCCAAATTCAGCCTGTTCAGCATTTTTTCCTAACCAAAGTAAAACGTAGTTGTGAAAGTTTATTGGTATTAGTAACTTTATTGGTATTCTATTTAATTTAAAGACAATGAATCAGGTAAATTTTAATAGATAATACTAATTGATCCGTTACTAATTATTTAATAATCTTCTAGAGTAATTGCATTGTTAGAGGATGTCCCTCTTTTCACATTGAATTTTCTTTACCAATAAGTAAATGAGTGCAGAGTGAAGATTTAAAACTTTAAAACATATAGCATGCTAAAAAATTATGGAGTGTGCGCTGCTTATTTCCAACGTATTGCTTTTGCCGATGGTTCGTGTATCAAGTTGTGTCGTAATGTAATTCCGAATGGTTAGATTAAATATATGCTTTATTTAATACGCATAAGTATTTATTTTAAACAGGTTCATGTGAAGAGTGTGAACAAACTCGACCTGTTATTCCACCTTTGAGTGTTTTACCTTATTTTGGTATGTAACAACTTGCCAATCATATAATGTTATTCACAAAAATTTATTATTTATGCAGATACTTCTCCAGAAAAGTGTAATGATCAAGTCTTGTCGCACACTACGGAAACTTATAGTAAGATTGTGACAATGCTTCTACTTAGTATGCTACAAGAAGTGTGAGTACTGACACTACTGAAGAAGTAGCAAGCACTTGACAACAATCAGGTAAGTAATGACATTGTAAATAGAAAAGATTTTACTTTTGTAATTTGTAGAAATCGGTATCAACATTCAGCATCAAGTGAGCGCAAAAATATATTTAAAAGTTAATATTAGAAAACAGAAAAGGGTAATTTGCACTATTCAATCTAAATTAATTAAAAACAAAAATTCAAAAAATCTCCAGGAGTGCAATGTTTTTCCAATTTATCTCCTGCCTTACAAACCATTCTTCATTCCCAATTTAAAATTCCTTTTCCAAATCTTCTGCAGATCATAGACCTACGCCCTCATCCCATAGTTGACGCATTTTTATCCATTTTATATCCGTCCTTGCACTCCTTGAGATAATGTAATTTAATGGAACATATGATACTCATTCAGTTTCTTTTTAATCAATTGGAAATTAAACTCAAAAATTACTTATTCAATAAATAAATACTGTTTATATTAAAAAATACAAGACTTTTGTTGAGATAAATTACTAATTAAATTAATTGTTTAGATAGAAACCATTTGATTAATAAGAAACATCAATTTTGTAATTGAATCTACATATTACCCAAAACTAGTTATTTAAATAATTTATTCTTGCATATTGTTCATAACTATATTTAGTTTTTTTTGTCATTGTTTGACTGATGTTAGCTAAAATAACTAATTGTTTAACAACCAATTATTCAAAAAATTGATTATGTTCATCAACAATACAACCAAACAATTTTGTAGTATTGTGTATATATTTTTTATGTATTTTATTATTCTGATTTTGTTAACAATTTTCACATAAATAAATTGTATTTTAAATTGAAATAATTGTTTTATTTATAAATTTTAAATGTATGTATTTATGTTAATTAATATAACTATGAGATGGCTCTACAGTGTAAATTTCTATAATTTGACAAAAATAGTTCTTAGGTCAAACATAGATGTCCATAGTGTCGAAAATTTATACGATTTTTTATACACGGAGTGCTGCATCTTTCTTACATTATCTTTGATGTCTGCGGATAACTTTTACTTTAGTTATCAACGCTTAATGCACTTGTTTATTTTATCAACACGTTCACTTTCACAACGTTTCATTTATTTAAACGTGCAGTGCTTCTTATAGTTTTCGATTTCTGACTAGATTACACTCAAGTTCCATGAACTCTTTTTATATTCTTATTTTATCTGCTTCGAAAACATTCTGTCCTTTTTAGTAATTGCGTCAAATGATTTTGAATGATTGACAATTGTGTGTTGTGTTTCCTCTGTGTTTTCTCTCCCAAAAGCATTTTTCCGCTTAGGATGCGAAACTCAGTTTAACGTGTAAAACATTTTTAAAAACAAGACTTTATAAAAATAGAACAGTAGAAAAAATTAAATGCATTGACCATGTTTTTTTTAGCAAATTAAACTAACTATAGATAGTAGGTTTCCTGTAGTATCTCACAAAGAATTACCTAAAAGTATTTTAAGATTTAGATTAGTTGCAGCTGGCGCTCATAAATAACTATTAAAATACTATTAAAAACTGACATAGATAATCCCGCCGTCTTACGACAAGAAGTCTTATCTACATCCGGTTTTGAGATATTTAGACTTTTAACATTTTTTTAATAATGATTATTTTAGTGTTCTTGTTAATTTTTCTAGTACGTACACAAAACATTAAAACATTTCATGTAGATATTGTGTTTGTTAACTCTATTTTTATACTTACTTACAGAT
The DNA here is from genome assembly GCA_035610365.1 of Aquatica leii. NCBI lineage: Eukaryota > Metazoa > Arthropoda > Insecta > Coleoptera > Lampyridae > Aquatica > Aquatica leii. Next base: position 140,502,353 of record CM069432.1, on the reverse strand, counting down.
TTTACAGAACAAAATAGTTTTGTACCGGAAACATAATTTACATAAACCTTAATTCTATGTGAAAATTGTGTAATAATAAATAGCTTACAACAAAGTTGTTTACAAAACTGTAATTATTCATTTAAATCATTTTTTATGGTCGAAAGAAGTATTTCATCTAATTGGAAAGTATGTAAGATCTTAATTTATTTAATAGACCGTTTCTTTTTACAATAATACCGCGACAAATGGCACGCAATAGTGGTTTTAAAAAATGCTTTTTAAAAATCGTTTATTCCATACGTTGATAGTTTAAAATTGCTAAAATCGGTTTTAAATAAAAAAAAATTTCTTGAAGTTAAGAGACTTTAAGGAAACCACGAGATTCAATTTTTTTAAATTAATATTCTATTTGGTGATGGGACAAATCAGTCGACATGAAAATATATATTCAGAATCAAAATTCTATTAAGCAGTGACCAGTTTTTGTTCTAAGTAGGACAATTATTCAACCAAATAGTTATAACTTTTATATCTCGATTAGCAACAAAAAATGGATAGAATGTTAACATTATATCGCGTTTGAATTGTCCTGCAGTTGCCTTGTGTTAAAGTACCACAAAAGAATAACTCCTTTTCTTCTTTCCAAGTGAACCAAAACTCTAATTGAAAGTGATGATTGGCGGCGTAAAAATTATTTCTTTGGACATTTTTAACTTCGGCAGCATAATGACCTTTTGTAAGTCTGCAGAAACAAAAACGTGATTTAAAGTTTTGGCATTTATTTCTACGTCGTTATGAAATTTGTCTTTTTGTAACGGTAACTTTTTATTTTTACGAATCTTTATATTACCACATATGACACATTCGAATGTAGCAATCAACGTGAATCTACTTTAGAAGAAAGAGGAAGAACTGTGGGTCTAATTGTTTTAGGTGTTTTAGTTTTAGTGCAAACGCGGTTTGACAGTAGGAATCGCCCGGTTTCCTGTAGGTGGACAATAATTACTACATACGTATTTGTCAATAATGAATGCTTTGTAACGTGGTTATTAATTGTCAATTTTTGTATTGTTTATGATGTAAAAGTTTTGAATTTATATATTTATGCAAAGAAACGTTTTCAAAAAATCATTTATTAAAAATTAATAATATATTTTAATAGTAGTAGTACTATCTTTTCATAAGTAAAGAGAACGTTTTTTTATCGTAAAACTAATAATTTTTTTTGAATACGTTTACACAAAAATTATTGTAGTTATGTATATCTCATTAAATAATTTGAATCCACAAAAAAATAAAATACGCCGATAGAATTGACATTAGCAAAATAAATTTCATAAGTTTATGATAAGTAATGTCCAAATGTCGTTGAAAAAATTCCGGTAGCTATTAGGTCAAATTGTATTTTCATATGAAAATAATAAATTTTTATTTATTTGTTGGTCTAACTAGACTCTTTTGGCGGAAATAAAACTCAAAACTTGAATTAAATTAATGACTAATTTAGATAAATAGAGCAAACACATACCTTATTAATGTAAAACACCTAACATAGCTAAATTAAAAAGAAAGTTACTAGAGAGTTATTGCAATGTCATTTTTGCTGATCCTTTAATAAAGTTTTCCTTTATTTGACATACGCGCATGCGCAGATATTATCGCTTAAAATTTTTTACTTTATTAAAATACAGGCCTCCTCTATTTAAATTAAATACAGGCAGAGATACTTTAATAAAAGCACCCTTATTTTGACATATGTCATGTCAAACCGATCGGAGTTCTGAGAGATTTTGTATTTTAAAGAAGAGAAATAATTGTATTTCTAGAAAGTAGTGTTTTTATAATTGTGTGTAATTTTAGATATTTAAAGGTAAGTCCTAACATCCGTTTTTTGTGATTTGGTAAAAAACAAATAATTCAATTTGAAACTGTATCAATAACAAGATTCTGGTCGATTCGTTAAAAAGAATTAACAAACAATTAACAAAACCTCTATAACCTATATTACAAACTGCCAGAGTAAAGTCAAGAATAAAATAAAGTACGAAATCAAGGCACGTTGCAATAGCACTCAGTTAAAATAAATGCAAAACTTTATTATAGGATACTTTATTTAAAGTTTCTTTTAATAAAGTAACTTTTATTTTACTTTGCAATAACTCTCTAATAACAAAAATATATCATTAATAATGCGTATGACCACGTTGGTTTTATTATCTTATATTTTATAATGTGCTACCAACGCCTGAATGAAATATTTGTTTATAGCATCTTAAATTGCATTAGCAAACTTAGCGCTCCGTTAAGAGATAAAATTTCACTCTTGTTGGTTTTGAAGTTTTGAACTTCAGCTCGACTGTTTTCATTGATGTTAAAATCAGGAATTATTACTGGACATGGGAGGACGCGCACGTTAGTTTTCCGAATGCAAACCTGCACGATCCTTCATGAATCTATCGGAAAATTGTCTTCAAAAAGCAAGAAAAAATAAATTAATATCGAAGTAGAAAGGGCCCACTATCCCCTCCACTTTTGACGTCATTACTGACCTCGGAAGGAACGTGGGCGACTTTTGGGAAAGTTTTTTTCTCTCTCTCTCTCAATGAAATTTTTCTTCTCTCTCTAACAGGGAATTTTTTTTTCTCTCACAATGATTTTTTTTCTCTCTCACAATTTTCCTTTTTCATTTTACGTCATCTGGTAATTTTTTATGCGTCATAAGAACTAATGATTCGAGTGAGAAGGAAAATATTTTTATTAAAAAAAGCTGCTGGTGTAATTGGATTCGAACTAGGGCTTTCTCGATTACAAACCAACGACTTTGGCTAATGCTCCACGAGGGTATTGGATTTAAACAGTCAATTTAATATTGTATACAAAAAATTGCAAATTAAAAAATTAAGTTTTAATGTGTAAAAGTTCTATAGTAGTTTTAGATTAAGAATTATTAAAATTGTAAACTGAAAAATAACAAAATTAAGCTGCGCGTTAATTTTTCAAAACTCAAGTTTTAGAAATTAGAGATAAATAATAATTCTAATATAAACAAAAATTTAAAATAAAATTTTGAACAATTTTAAAGGAGTAAAATAAAAAAGAAATGAAAAAATTTGCGGTAAAAATACTTTTTAAGATAACTGAATCATTTTAAAAATGGTGACAAAAAAAAATTTAAAACAACAATAATTTTTAACAGTTGGTACTAAAATTAGTTTTAAAACAGCGTAATAATTTTAACAGTTGGTAGTAAAAATGTTTTTAAAATGGCGGCTTCATTTTAAAATTACAGATTTGTTACTTATATATAAAATCATATAAGTTACAATGTTCTAAATTAAAAATTCGGTACATAGTGTGTAGAGTAATGATTTAAAAAATAATTTGAAATCACAAATAAAGCTTAAAAAATAAAATCGAAGCAGTAAGTAAGTAAAATAATATAAACAATTTAAAAAAAATTAACAAAGATGGACTTACCGTGCGGTAAAAAAAAAATTACACAAACACTTTTTTAAATATGGCACTTTAATTTACTATTATTTAAACGCACATGCTAACACACTTTCGTCTAAAACCGAACTGATTGCAATTAGAAAAATTTATTTTACCCCTACTTAATTACTTGGTTAATGTCTACGTGAAGGTTTTTTTGTGAAACTATTTTTCTGGTTTTTTTGTGAAAGTATTTTTCTCTCTCTAACAATTAAATTTTTCTTCTCTCTCTTACAGCAATTTTTTTTCTCTCTCTTACATTGTTACATCATCGCATAATTGGTAATTTTGGTTGCGTCGTGCGTCATCACCTAACTGGTAATTTTTTATGCGTCATAAAGTTTCATGATTCGAGCGAGAAAGAAAATATTTTTATTTAAAAAAAGCTTGAGTGTACCTGGATTTGAACCCGGGTTTCTTGATTACAAAGCGGCGAACTTAACCGCTGAGCTACGAAAATAAGTTAATTTTAAACGGTCAATTGTTGTATACTATTGGTTTTTTAATTACTGAACAAAAGACTTGTAAAATTTATTGTACTTTATTTTTAAATTAAATTAACATTCATGGCATAATTATATCATTTTTCTACAGCATCTATGTCATTACGGTTTATCTGGATCTTGATAATTCACGGCAACTGTACACACGGCATCTAATTATATCATTTCTACAGCATCCGTCGTGTTGTGGTTGATCTGAACTTTTCTAGCGGTCGGTACTTTCATATTCTCTCTCTCTTACTCTTAATACTCTGTAAAGAATCGCTTATTAAAAAAAAAATTTAAAAAGTTAATGTTGATTATAAGAAAAATAGCACAAAAACTGCTGCATGCAAATTAGCAAAAAAAAAATTAAATTTAAGAAAATAACTACCAATTTCTTAAGAAAAATTAATGTTACTTGAATATATCAACTGCTTCTTTTTAAACGAGGTGTTAGTTTAAAGAATAACATTAAAAATTAAAATAAAAAAGAAAGAAATGGTCAAAAACTAAAATAATAGTTAACAAACTTAAATATCACTAAAATTAAGAAATATATTTTTACAGGTAAATCAGGTTTAATCAGGTAAATACTAAAATCTAATTTTTTAATTTGAAATAACTTCTTGTAACACATAAAATAGCATGCGTTTAAGTGTATAGGGTCAATTCAAAAAATAAATAAAACTACTTACCATTGTAATACACAGAAAAATAATTTAAAACGTTCTTACTAGTACGCGGCTAAAACTGAACAAAGCGTGATCGCTACAATAAAAGAAAGTGTGATTGACGAAAATAAATTTTTGCAATTATTATTAATTAAAGTTTTATGATACATACCTGCCGATACATTCAGTTCGCTACCTGTTTCAACAAATCAATTTTTTTTCCAATGACATATAATTAGTGTAAATTCCATAAAGTAGTGTTGTTCAAAAATTTTGTTTTGCAACCCAGACATTTTTATTTTGAAAATTATTATAATATATAACATTTAAAGATAATTTTTTTAAAAGATAAAACAGAAAGAAACTATATAAATATTTTTTAAAAATTATTGTAAAGGAAACAAATTGTTTCTACAAGTAATGAACCAAATTATGTTGAAGTTAATTACATATCTAGAAAGTTATTGGCAATGTCAGGCTCATTGAGTTAACAATTTTCTACAGCAAACCGTTAAAAAATCTGTTTATTTTCAAACTTGCAAACAAAAATTAATTGTAGAATATTTCAAAGATCTATTGTTTACATGATGTAACAAATTTCAAGATTGTATCGACGTACCGAAAATATCTTTAAAAGTTATGGTAACGTTTGAAATTTTTCCAAAGAAAAATTATTTACACGTTAATTGTTTTCACCTAATTAAATTTACTTGGTATTTAGAAATTGCATTCCTGAATTCTTTTAAGTGAGAAACTTCTTATAGATTTGAGATTTTGCTTAATATTATATATAATAAATTAATCATTAAAAAAAACTCAGATTTTTTTTTCTTTTATATGTAATTAACTGAACTTTCAAAACTAAGCAATTTCCATACAAGAATTTTTTTAAATTTTAGATTGTGATTGTAACTTTAAATTTAACTAATAACTTTGCAATTTGCTTTAATAAGCTCTAAAACATTGCTTAAAATTTTAAGTGAGTTGAAATCGTCAACACAACTACCTTGTTCGTTTACTAAAAAAAGTTTGTACTTCTAAAAAATTATCTTGTTACTACTAATGCAACAAAAACCAGTATCTAAACTAAACTTATGTATATAATTTGGGGTTTCAAAAAGATCTTCATGTAGCACATGATTCTATGTTTTACAATAATAATTGAACGCTATTATTCAAACGTTTTGTAACAATACTACAGTAGTAATTACAGATGTCATTACATTAGTAATAATGTAAAATAAATATTTTTTTTAATGATGATTCAAAACTTAAGTTCTACAACGGCAAAGTCATTTGTACATTTTAGCTTGCAGGTTTATAAAATATTAATATTTAAAACAACAAATATATAATTTAATTCAAAAAAAACTCCAACGTGTTATTTAAGAAACCAAAAGATAAAGGAAATTACTGTAAAACATATCTACAAGAAATTAAACTTATATAAATGTGTTAGTAACGCAGTTAATGACGCTGTAATTAACTCAACTTTCAAAACCAAGCAATGTTGTTACAGTAAGGAATGTTTTTAGCAAAGACAATTATTTCATTAAATTTAAAGTTATTTAAATAAAATTATTATTTACCATTATATTCAGAAAACAAAAGTTACATTATTTTATGGAAACGTATCTATAATCTATAAGAAAAAAAAATTAATTTGATGTAAACTATCAGTAATAAAGATTTTGTTAACAAAAATGACTAATTGCCGCATGATAATGTAATTAATAACTAAATTTTAAGATTAAAGAAACATTTGCCATCAACACTTTAGGTAAAAAATTGTGATCAACACTACGTTTTACCATTCGTTTTACTAACAAATTACAAAACGACTAGTAAACTAAAAAGCAAAAAGAAAAACGTCTTGATATCACTAATAACACCAATATGCGTTTCTTAACATAAAGATTACTCTGTTCAATAAATTAGTAAATCTTATAACAACTGTAGTTAACGTCGAAACTAAACATTATTGAAACAATTATTTGAGTAACATAATTTTGTATTTTATTTGTCAACAATTTTGATAAACACGTAAAACTTGTTTTATGTAAAACTTCTTTAAAAACACAATTTAACAATGTTTTTGTAATATCAACTAATTTAAAAACTATTGCTAAGAGTTAATACACTTTACTCTTTTTTACTCTTACTTTCTTCACGTTAACATTATAAACTGTATAATAATGAAGTATATAAATGTTACAACGCTACAATTACTTAAAATTAAATACAAACATTGCAACTACAAACTGTTTGCAGTTGTATTTTAATTACTAAATCAAATTTATATATATATATGTTTGTAAAAAGTTCAGAACATCCTTAAAATAGTGAATAAGATGAAGACTTATTTTATACCTCAACTGGACAATCTAGAAAAATGTGATTATAATTTTCAAAAATTTATTGAAATTGTAGTATACTATACCTGTCTAGTAAAAGGTAAACAAATTAAAAATAATAATAATTTTTTGATAAACACGTGATTACCAACAGATAAACTTTTAATTTAATGATTAACTGAAATTAAAAAAAACATTGTTAACAAAAACAATTAAACAATTTAATATTATTAAAATAAAATAATCAACTACTTAAAAAAACAAAATCGCAAAGTCAACATAAATTAATCAAAAACGTGTTAAATAAGAAGTTTTGCTTATAGTTAGTAATTACAGTCAATAACAATGTAATTAATGACTAAGTTTTTTAAATTAAGGAACGCCACCAAAAATATTTTTAACAAAAACTATATGAATTTTGTTTTTAAGCGGTTATAATTAGATATAATAATCTCAAGAAACAAATAAAAAATTCTAAAAAAAAAAAATCTACAAGTGCAAGAAAAGCAATAGGAATTTACTGAAGTCATTAGAAATAAAAGAAGAGAAAACTTTTGTTAACGTTTATAATTACTTAGTCATGCTGAAATAGAAAACTAAGAAACGCAATTTAGTTTTTCGTTCAAATTTTTAAAACTAGATACTCTAATACCCTAATCTCAAACAGCAAACAAATAAATTATAATTTTTTTTTAAATGCACAAGAAAAGCAATACATATGTATAAACTGTTAGAAAAAGTAAATGTTACAATATTACAGCTAACGAACACTTAAAACAAAATTTATAGAAGCAATAGAATAAAACTACTGACAGAATAACTAACAAAAATTGTTTTATAGTAAATAGTGTTATTGTTTAATTAAAATTTTTAATCTTACAAGCTTTTGAACGTGGTCTACGTTCTTCGTCAGATAATAATCCACAATCACAAATATCTAGAAACATTTGAATCTAAATTAGTTTAAATAACATTAACATTTACTAAATCAATTAAAATTGAATCTGTTTAAGTAATAACCGATATCCAGCTTATGTAATCAGAATTTTGTATTGAGAAGCAAGTTAGAGATATTCACGAACTAATAGATTTGATTATAATCTAACTTTTTTGTACATATATTTTTCTTTTGTTTGATGTAGTCTTAATAACAAAGTTCGTTCCACGTATGCACTATAGTGTAAACCGTTATTTAAATATTACAATACGTTTTTACAATTTGAGAATTATTAAACTTAAAGTATTAGCTTTAAGGATACCTACGTAACGTTTAAATGTATACCCAAAGTTAATGTTACCAACAACTATTCTTAAAACCAAACTTCATTAATAATAGAAAAAAAGTTCTGCTCAGTAAAATAAATTTGTTAGACATGTCCTTGTTTTTCTTGAAAATTTTTTGATGTAAAGGTATTCAAGTTTCATATGGTTGAAAAGAGAAAAAAAGACTCTATCAAATGAGTATAATAAAGACGTGCCTTACCATTTAAAAAAATGTAAGTGTTATTCGTTGCGATTTTGTTTACAGCAAAAATTTAAATTGATATCTCCCAGGTGGTAGATAACTAAGTGATAAACAACTTTTATTTACAACTTTTTCGTGTAAAGTGCATATTTATCGACCTGTATAATATATTCCATACTTTTCGGACACACTGTATAAAAAATATGGTCAGCTTATTACAAAAGAAGTAATGTTAACTTATTATAGAAAGAGTGAGGTTAGATAGGTTAAAAATAATATGGTTTGCAATTTTAGTCTAATTATTATAAACGTGAGGTTATATTATTATATAAAAAATATGGTCAGCTTATTACAAAAGAAGTAATGTTAACTTATTGTAGAAAGAGTGAGGTTAGATAGGCTAATTATTAGGCAATTCAGAACCTGTGACCTCGTGACGTACAAAGATGGCGGTTTGGCGCAAACATTGTTGTACAACCGTGTAACAGATACGTTTTTCATTGAGAAATGCACTGCCGGTTATTAAGTTTTAACACTCATTTTCCATTTTTTAATCATTTATTTTGTGTGTGTGTGGACTGTTTGTAAGGGAATAATACAAAACAAGGATTAAGTGTGGTTTAATTGGTATGTGCTTCAATGACTGTATGGTGTTTTTTATCCTTTACATTTATATTTTAGCAAAGAAAGCATGTTACATAATTGTACTGTTGTGGGGTATGGTCACTGATCGGTATGGTTAGTAGATAAGGATCAAGTATAATTTTTTTAATTTCTGTTTTTACACACATATTTGTGCATAAAAACGAACTTTTACAACAGCACAGACTACGTTGCAATTTAAAGAGAAAGTTTCACAAATTTGAAATATATTTCTAGGTAAAACCACAGTATTAGAAGACGTTACCTATCTAAACTGGGTACCATCTCAAAATATGGAACATACATGGCGTGCAATTCGTAAGCATCTTGCAGATATTTTGCACAAAAGAAAGGATATGACAAAAATCAATCAAAACTTGAAGTACTACCTGGTGCAGTTAGTTTTCAAACATTGTAGGTACTTATATACTAAGTGATTAAATAAATAACTTGATGTTTGATTTTTTATAAATATTATATAAACTAATCTTACTTACTTATATTTCTTACACAATACTAAAAATCGACAAGACACAATCAACTGAAAAAATAAAGTATTTGGACTTCCGCTTCTTTTCTTTGGAAAAGGATGAAAAAGGATTTAACATTAATCATTCGATTTTGTGTTGTCAAATAAAAACTTTAATGAACAACAATCTCCAAATACTACGAAAAAAGTATAAAGAATAGTTTAAGCTAATGAAAACAATGTAACAACTGGTTTTGTTTATCCCACACCGCCATCTTTGTACGTCACGAGGTCACGGGTTCTGAATTGCCTAATAATTAGCCTATCTAACCTCACTCTTTCTATAATAAGTTAACATTACTTCTTTTGTAATAAGCTGACCATATTTTTTATATAATAATATAACCTCACGTTTATAATAATTAGACTAAAATTGCAAACCATATTATTTTTAACCTATCTAACCTCACTCTTTCTATAATAAGTTAACATTACTTCTTTTGTAATAAGCTGACCATATTTTTTATACAGTGTGTCCGAAAAGTATGGAATATATTATACAGGTCGATAAATATGCACTTTACACGAAAAAGTTGTAAATAAAAGTTGTTTATCATTTAGTTATCTACCACCTGAGAGATATCAATTTAAATTTTTGCTGTAAACAAAATCGCAACGAATAACACTTACATTTTTTTAAATGGCAAGGTACGTCTTTATTATACTCATTTGATAGAGTCTTTTTTTTCTCTTTTCAACCATATGAAACTTGAATACCTTTACATCAAAAAATTTTCAAGAAAAACAAGGACATGTCTAACAAATTTATTTTACTGAGCAGAACTTTTTTTCTATTATTAATGAAGTTTGGTTTTAAGAATAGTTGTTGGTAACATTAACTTTGGGTATACATTTAAACGTTACGTAGGTATCCTTAAAGCTAATACTTTAAGTTTAATAATTCTCAAATTGTAAAAACGTATTCTAATATTTAAATAACGGTTTACACTATAGTGCATACGTGGAACGAACTTTGTTATTAAGACTACATCAAACAAAAGAAAAATATATGTACAAAAAAGTTAGATTATAATCAAATCTATTAGTTCGTGAATATCTCTAACTTGCTTCTCAATACAAAATTCTGATTACATAAGCTGGATATCGGTTATTACTTAAACAGATTCAATTTTAATTGATTTAGTAAATGTTAATGTTATTTAAACTAATTTAGATTCAAATGTTTCTAGATATTTGTGATTGTGGATTATTATCTGACGAAGAACGTAGACCACGTTCAAAAGCTTGTAAGATTAAAAATTTTAATTAAACAATAACACTATTTACTATAGTTTTATTCTCTTGCTCCTATAAATTTTGTTTTAAGTGTTCGTTAGCTGTAATATTGTAACATTTACTTTTTCTAACAGTTTATACATGTATTGCTTTTCTTGTGCATTTAAAAAAAATTATAATTTATTTGTTTAAAAAATTAGATTTTAGTAGTTACCTGATTAAACCTGATTTATCTGTAAAAATATATTTCTTAATTTTAGTGATATTTAAGTTTGTTAACTATTATTTTAGTTTTTGACCATTTCTTTCTTTTTTATTTTAATTTTTAATGTTATTCTTTAAACTAACACCTCGTTTAAAAAGAAGCAGTTGATATATTCAAGTAACATTAATTTTTCTTAAGAAATTGGTAGTTATTTTCTTAAATTTAATTTTTTTTGCTAATTTGCATGCAGCAGTTTTTGTGCTATTTTTCTTATAATCAACATTAACTTTTTAGAATTTTTTTTTAATAAGCGATTCTTTACAGAGTATTAAGAGTAAGAGAGAAAGAATATGAAAGTACCGACCGCTAGAAAAGTCCAGATCAACCACAACACGACGGATGCTGTAGAAATGATATAATTAGATGCCGTGTGTACAGTTGCCGTGAATTATCAAGATCCAGATAAACCGTAATGACATAGATGCTGTAGAAAAATGATATAATTATGCCATAAATGTTAATTTAATTTAATAATAAAGTACAATAAATTTTACAAGTCTTTTGTTCAGTAATTAAAAAACCAATAGTATACAACAATTGACCGTTTAAAATTAACTTATTTTCGTAGCTCAGCGGTTAAGTTCGCCGCTTTGTAATCAAGAAACCCGGGTTCAAATCCAGGTACACTCAAGCTTTTTTTAAATAAAAATATTTTCTTTCTCGCTCGAATCATGAGACTTTATGACGCATAAAAAATTACCAGTTAGGTGATGACGCACGACGCAACCAAAATTACCAATTATGCGATGATGTAACAATGTAAGAAAGAGAAAAAAAAATCGCTGTAAGAGAGAGAAGAAAAATTTAATTGTTAGAGAGAGAAAAATACTTTCACAAAAAAACCAGAAAAATAGTTTCACAAAAAAACCTTCACGTAGACATTAACCAAGTAATTAAGTAGGGGTAAAATAAATTTTTCTAATTGCAATCAGTTCGGTTTTAGACGAAAGTGTGTTAGCATGTGCGTTTAAATAATAGTAAATTAAAGTGCCATATTTAAAAAAGTGTTTGTGTAATTTTTTTTTTACCGCACGGTAAGTCCATCTTTGTTAATTTTTTTTAAATTGTTTATATTATTTTACTTTACTGCTTCAATTTTATTTTTTAAGCTTTATTTGTGATTTCAAATTATTTTTTAAATCATTACTCTACACATTATGTACCGAATTTTAAATTTAGAACATTGTAACTTATATGATTTTATATATAAGTAACAAATCTGTAATTTTAAAATGAAGCCGCCATTTTAAAAACATTTTTACTACCAACTGTTAAAATTATTACGCTGCTTTAAAACTAATTTTAGTACCAACTGTTAAAAATTATTGTTGTTTTAAATTTTTTTGTCACCATTTTTAAAATGATTCAGTTATCTTAAAAAGTATTTTTACCGCAAATTTTTTCATTTCTTTTTTGTTTTACTCGTTTAAAATTGTTCAAAATTTTATTTTAAATTTTTGTTTATATTAGAATTATTATTTATCTCTAATTTCTAAAACTTGAGTTTTGAAAAATTAACGCGCAACTTAATTATGTTATTTATCAGTTTACAATTTTAATAATTCTTAATCTAAAACTACTATAGAACTATTACACATTAAAACTTAATTTTTTAATTTGCAATTTTTTGTATACAATATTAAATTGACTGTTCAAATCCAATACCCTCGTGGAGCATTAGCCAAAGTCGTTGGTTTGTAATCGAGAAAGCCCTAGTTCGAATCCAATTACACCAGCAGCTTTTTTTAATAAAAATATTTTCCTTCTCACTCGAATCATTAGTTCTTATGACGCATAAAAAATTACCAGATGATGTAAAATAAAAAAGGAAAATTGTGAGAGAGAAAAAAAATCATTGTGAGAGAAAAAAAATTCCCTGTAAGAGAGAGAAGAAAAATTTCATTGAGAGAGAGAAGAAAACTTTCCCAAAAGTCGCCCACGTTCCTTCCAAAGTCAGTAATGACGTCAAAAGTGGAGAGGATAGTGGGCCCTTTCTACTTATCGACGTAATAATTCAAAAAAAAAGTTGTTATGCAGTATGCTGTAGTAGTAAAGATATCAGAATGATGATGTAACAATAAAGAACACATACTTGTTCAATTGTTGCTTAGACACTTATGTTCAAAATTTGATTATAAGAAATTGATTGTAAAAGTTACTATTTTAATAAGAATGTATAAACGTGCCAACATTCGACATTGAGGTTTCTTACAATACTAACGCTGTACCCCTTAATATAGAACCTCTTCTTTTAAGAATGCGGAATGCGCCAAATTTAAAAATGTAATATTAAACAGACCGGCCGCCTTGAAAAAGTAACCTTTTAAAAAAATACATTTTATAATTTGAATTACAGCTAACCGGAAGTGTAAGTAACTAACTCATGATATAAGTAACAAATATAAACTAAATGCTTTCTTATATTCTACTTAAATTTATTAAACACATTTTTAAATAAGATTAATTCAATAAGAACACGCACAGCACAAAAAAAACAAAACCCACTCAATGACGTAGTGAACAGATGCTATTGCTCTCTTGATTAGTCCTTTAGATGTTTTGACTATTACGACTCTAATGATTTTGTTTGCACTTGGGTGAAGCTGGATAATTCCACCGAATTTCCATTTTAATGGGAGTAAATTTTGTTCCTTAATGAGCACTACAGTGCCTATTGTGACATTTTCAGTAGTTTGTTTCCACTTTCGCCTTTGCTGCAATTCTTCAGGATCGGTGGAAAATTGTGACAAAATACAAAAATTAAGAATTGATTCTACTTGAGTAAGTATTGTACTAAATTTTTTGTACGTAAAATAAGCATTGCCTATTACTCTTTTAAGATGAAACTTTATCGATTTTATACCGGTTTACCAAAGGTCGCCGAAATGTGGCGAGTATAGCGGTATAAAACGCCAATCTATATTTTGATTTGAACACGATTCTTGAATGTGGTTTTTATGTTTTATGATACATTTGCCAAAGCTTTGCATATCATTATTAGCACCCAAAAAATTAGGTTCATTACCTGAATGCATTCTAAGAGGAATGCTTCTACCTATGAATCTCTTAAGAGCTGCCATAAACGCTTTAGTACTTAGTTCCGTAACTAACTCTAAATGAACAGCACTTGTTGTAAAACAATTAAATAAAGATACGTATGCCTTTGAAATTTTGCAACAACGTCCTTTCCTATCTTTAATAAAGAAATTTTCTGCATAGTCAACACCAGTGATATAAAATGAAGGTGATGGATTAACACAATCTTTAGGCAAATCGCCCATAATATACAGAAGATTTTTAGGTTCTGCTCTATTACATTTTACACATGTGCGCACTGCCTCTTTGTCAGCATTTCTACCGTGAATAGGCCAAAACTCTTCTATTACAGATGCTAAAAGTAACAGCATGAAAAAGCCCTTCGTGCCAAGCACAAAATATCAATTCACAAAAATGATGATTAGATGGAATTAGAATTGAGTGTTTTAAAACTGTAAGAAGAATTTTTTAATCGTTGCCCGACACGCAATACACCATCCAAGAATGAGTGCAAAGGAAGAATTTTACTTTTTACACTAATATCTTTGTTTTGTTGCAATTTCTAAATTTCGCGCGTAAAACGTTGCTTTTGAGTAATTTTTATGACATACCAATAAATTTCGTAATTCTTGAACTGAAAGTGGACCAAGAACGCGTTCGTTTTGTGGCATTTTGCAATTGCTCACAATTCGAAGAATGTAGGCAGTGCATTGCTTTAACTTATTTAAGTTAGAAAACCTGAACATTGTTACGTAAACTTATCAAAATAGGGACGTAACAACCCAGGTGGAACTCAAATACAAAAATAATATAAAAATTAAACTAAAATATACGGATACTATGTTTATCTAAATCAATATATATACGTACATATGTTTTTGGTTAAGTTTTTATTTTTTATTTATTTTTATTTTGTCAACAGTTTTGACTAATATTTAGTCATCTTCAGGGCTATAAGGAAACATTATATATAAAATATCATAAAACTTATAAATTACTTTACCTAAATACCATTTTTTAATATAACCAAGTTTAAATTAAATTATTTTGAACATAAAAAAATAACAAAATAATAATACAAATTTAAATTAAATTACTATAAATTTTACTTAAATTATCGATGTTACTATAATTATTATTTTGTTGTTTTTTCTTTATAAGAAACATTTCTTTTATTAATCTTTTCTTTAAATTTAATTCTTTATCTAAAATTTTTACATTATTAAAATCAAAACTGTGTCCTGTTTCTAAAGAATGTCTAGCCAAACCTATACTATCTCTATTTTATCTAATATCTTTACGATGTTGAAACATTCTTGTTCTTAAATACTGTGAAGTCTGGCCAACATAACTCAAATCGCATTCAATACATTGAACAAAATACACAACATTGCTATCAACATCTTTCTTAATTTTAGATTTCATATTAGTAAAAACATGATTTTTTAAATTATTAAGAGTACTAAAAGCAATCTTAAAGTTAGTACTGCACAATTTGTTCTTTAGTTTTTTTTAGTCCTGAGGATTACTAAATATTAGTCGACACTGTTGGCAAAATAAAAAATAAAAATAAAAACTTAACCAAAAACCTGATAAATTATTTATAAATAGAAACAATAATCTTAAAAATTCATACTTAGTAAAATGTTTTAAAATTAGGCGCCACAAGGTCGTAAACCGTAAAATAAAATAAAAACCTGTACTTAAACGTCATCACCTCCTAGACATAGTGTTACCTGCAAAATTTTCATAACGTAATACCCTGTATATCGAATTAAAATTAGATTCCGGTTTTAACGCCCTCTGCCGATCTTTCTGGTTACTGACATGTTGCGGAATTCATTTTCAAGCTGTCAATTGTGACGGTCTGTGTCGTTTATAATCCAAAGATTTAATAGTACATCCACTGTGATGAACAGGAAATTATATGTTAATTACGAATTTAACATAATTTATTCGGCACAGGTCGTTCCGCCACGCTTTGACCGCATCTTTGATTTAATAAAAGAACAATAAAAAATTAATTT
This sequence comes from Aquatica leii, assembly GCA_035610365.1. Classification (NCBI taxonomy): domain Eukaryota; kingdom Metazoa; phylum Arthropoda; class Insecta; order Coleoptera; family Lampyridae; genus Aquatica; species Aquatica leii. The sequence continues at coordinate 140,486,169 of CM069432.1, read as the reverse complement.
TGATAAATACCTTCACTGAACGCTTAGGATTCTGGAAGGCATATTATTCACAACAAAAACGAAGTCTTGACCAGCATTTGGCTTTGAGATGTTATTTCTTATAAGCCAGTCGATTGCGATACCCACCTTTTCGTAATTGCGAATAACAGCATTCGATACAGCGGGTTTTTATATCTAATTTCCGTTATTATTAACGATTTTGTAGCTTCATATCTTCGTGAGTTATTGTGTTGACACGATTTGCTATTCATATTTATTCCAGGCTCACTCACCGGGGAAAACGATTTCTTCGATCAAGTAGGTACTGGATTGTGAGTAAGTTTATTTAATTATTTTGTCGCTGTCAGAAAAGTCACTCACGGAACTTTTGTTTATGTTAATTTCTGTAATTATGATCATTGTTGCAATACCATTAAGGTAGTTTCATTAATTATTTTGTGTGTATCGCATGCTGTGTATAAACGATATTTATTACAAATTTTCTTCGCTATTCATTTCGATTCAATTTATGTATTGTGTGTTGTCGATACTTCTGGTATTTATGGATTGAGAATTAGATATACTCTTGTTAATATTCTACGTTACTAATTTAAAGTTTTTATACCTGTTAATCTTTCTTTTATGGTAACATACCTTTCTCTTTTATTGTGGTTACCCGAACATCAGAGTAACAAGGATTACGAACCTAAAAATTCGTTACAAGCTTGGACCGTCTGTCTTGATTAAGGCAGAAGTGTTAATTATAAAGGATCTGGCGCACTTAATTATTATTCACTTGAACCTCCCCTATCTCCGACTGTGTGAGTTGGCCGTGCAAGGTTCGTAAGACCCATAAGCTTGTAACAATGTGAAACCGCTTGACTTATTCCGGCAATAGAAATAATAACGTTAGTAAACCCAACATTTGACATAAATTTGAAGTGATAAAATTTTGATTGTGAACTGCAGTCTAAAAGGGCTCTGCAGTTAGGAAGATTGTCAAACACATCTGCAATCTATCCCGTATAACACATCAAGACAGTAAGGAAATGTCTATAGTGATTCGGTATAGAATGATGTATTCAATCGATACTGTTTTAAAAAGTACAGGAAATGTATCGTTTCTTTATTGAGTCTATACTGAATCGCCAATTCTGAATCTTTAATTAGCCTGTATAGATACGGTAATTACATTCGATACATTTTTTTTACCAAATCTTTACAGGTTCTCGATTTCATCTATACTTGTTTTGTTATGAACATGACGTCACATTGCACAGTGTACAAAAATGCGTTCGGTAATCAGCTGTGACACTTTAATCGGTTTAATCTAATCACAGAAAACGTCCGACGCCAATTCGCCATTGTTATTATATTTTGTTTGTGCTTGTTTCTCTGATTTAAATTGTGAATATTATTTTCAAGTAAGTACGTACAATTAATAGTTACTTTAATCAGGTGCACGAATTCATATTAAACTGCGAGGTTATTGAACCTTAAGTGATAAAATGACAATTTTTGAATTAAATTTTTACATGATTTGTTTCTAACAAGGAATTATTTGCAGGATTCCTTAAAAAGGTTCTTCATAGTCAACGGATTTGTAAAGAAGCCGAAGGAAAACCGGAAGGTTTGTACTTTTCCATACTTAATATTCATTGTTGTTATATTGCGATTATTAGGATATAAGTGTGGTTGTCCACGAAAACACATTGACAAGCCGAAGACTACATCAACTACAAACAAATGTGTCCAAGAGGTAATTCGTAGGATTGTCTACACCATATACTGTAATAATGAAATTTATGCTTTATCGATAAGCTACTTCAAAAGGCTTTTTCATAAAAATAAAAATATTGTTTAATTGTAATTAAATTTAATTAGAAAAAATAAATATTTTTTACTTTTTAATGAATTTTATTTAAATTTCATTTTTGTTTTTATACATAGTTATGCATAAAACAACGCATATAGAAATCACTAATAATAAAAGATGTTATAAGATTAACACCTAACTGTAGTGGCTCAATGAGCACAATGGATTTCCCAAATTTCAGACCATTAAAAGACCAGTTTTGAATTCCAGAATGGACACAAAAGAAAACTAAAAATATCAGTGCACAAACTAATTAAACCTACGTTTAAAAATGCTGAGGACTGTATACACAATTGTGATATAGACGACGCTTATAAGATAATAACTAATATAAAAACACTTGTTACAAGCTTTAGGTCTTACGAACCTTGCACGGCCAACTCACACAGTCGGAGATAGGGGAGGTTCGAGGAAATTATACTTAAGGGCGCCAGATGAATTCTAATTAACACTTCTGCCTCGATCACGACAGACGGTCCAAACTTGTAACTAATTTTGAGGTTCGTAATCCTTGTTACCTCTGGTGTTCAGGTAACCATAATTAAAAGAGAAAGGTATGTTACTATAAAAGAAAGATTAACAAGTATAACAACTTTAATGTAGTAAAGTAGAAGATTAACAGGAATATATGTAATTTCTCAATTCATAAATGCTAGAAAAACTAACAAGTATGATTAACAGGTGTAGAAACCTTGAATTAGCAACGTAAAAGATTTACAGGAGTATGTTTAATTTCTTGATTTATAAATGTCAGACATGTAGGCAACACACAAAGCATATGGTTAAATTACATCGAAATAGCGAAGTATATTTTGTAATAAATATTGTCTCTCCACAGCATGCGATACACTCTAACTGATAATGGAAATTACCTTATTTGTATGTAAACAGTAAACGTAATTACAGGCATTGACAGTAATCAAAGTTCCGTGAGTGACTTTTATGACAGCGAAAAAAATATAATCAAACGTACTTACCCAAATCCATTGCTTACTTGCGTGAAAAAAACGTTTTCCCACCGGTAGCAGCCTAGAATAATTATTGAATAGCAAATCGTGTCACACAATAACTTACGAAGATAGGAAACTACAAAATCATTAATAATAATACATTAAATGCGATATAAAGTTCTTGCCATAAGAGAAGATCCCTACGTCATTACCTACTGATGTAAGAAATAACATACTGACTATTATATAAGCAAGACATAAACTATGTGTAAAACAAAGAGGGAAGATTGATTGCATGCGTTATGAATAAAGTTGTTCAATTGACTTCAATCAAGTTGACGTTTTGTCAAACACGGTTTGCTGTCATTTTCGCTTCATTTTGTATTTTTGGTTATTATTATTATTTTGCATTATTTTATTTCAAACTGTTCTTTTTAGAACAAAAACATGTCGGGTTTTATACAAGGTAAAACATTACGCTCTCAGTCTCGCCAAATTGTGGTTAATTTACTTGCATACTTTCAACAAGAAAAGGATAATGGGGGTCCTTTGATCCCATTAACGTCTGTTTAAGAGGTAAGCTAAAGAAAGATATGATTAACATGCATTACATTATATTATTTACAGAGAGTTACAACTGCATTAGGCATAAGCTTAGCTTCTGTTAAGCGGATAAAGTCTGACACAAATTGAATCTTGTGTTATCAAGTCCCGGAAAGAAAAGGTTGCGAAAGAAGTCAAAAACTGTAGACTTGCTAGCATCTTGAAAAATGACTATAAGAAACACTTTGTATAAGATGTACACAAACAGTAAGTTCCGATAAAAGCAACCTTCATAATCTTTCTATAAACTAACTTTTTCTAGAACAACATGTGACTGTGAATTCCCTAAACAGCGAACTCAAACATAAACATGTTTTGTTAAATGATCGCACTTTAAATAGAACTCTGCATGAAATTGGCTTTAAATTCAAGAAAGATGATCATCATAGATCTTTAATGGAGACATCACATATAGCCCTTACGAGGATTAAATTTCTAAAGCATTACATAGAAAATCTTAACTCAGAATTTCAACGTGAAGTAGTTTTTATGAATGAAACTTTGATATTTGCTTAAGGAAATACGGGAAGATCGTGGCAAAATTATAATTTAAAAAGTGTACGTAAACCTGAGGGCTACGATGGAAAACGATTTATTGTCGTACATGCCGGTACAAAATCTGGATTTGTAAAGAATGCTTCAATATTGTTTTCATCTAAATCTCAGCATGAAGATTATCATGAAGATATGGATGGTGAAACCTTTAAAATATGGATTGTAAAACGGTTACTTAATAATTTGAAAGAATCGTCAAATAATCAATGTTGGTTTAAAGGATTCAAGTTCATCGGAATCCTCAGATAGTGATGATTAAAGTAAATGAGGTTTATAGTGTTTTTAAAACTAAATATTTTTTTTAAACCAATTGTTACTTAAGATGCTGCTTATTTCGTTGTTTTATGTATTAAAATTACGTTTAAATTGTATTATACATGACTTCGCTGCGCTTAAACGTTTTTCCATTTTAAATTACTTCATTAACTAGATTTCATTTTAAAAAAAACGTAATAACTACATATTTTTAAATCTAATTTTCACTTTGATAAATATAATTAATCGAACATAAATTGCAGTCGTTTTTAATATTTATTTTAATATTAGTAATCTCGAATTAAGCGAAAATTAATTTTGAAGGTTAAACGTGTTGTGACAGCAAAATTAAAATTCTTATAGGTACCAACTAACCAGGATAGCCAACACTGAATTTTTACTTGTAACTAATAAACTAACACTTAATTTGACTAGTGTGTTAATCTTGATTCATATGAATACGATGATGACGTAGGGCTCTTCTCTTATGGCAACAACTTTAAGAACCCGTTGTATCGAATGCTGTTGGTTGTAATTACGAACAGGTGGGTGGTAACGCAATCGCCTGGTGTACAAGAATTAACACCTTCAACGCATTGCTCGTCGAGACCTCGTTTTCGTATGGGTAGTATGCCCTTCCAAAAGCTTATACGTTCGGTAACGGTATTTAATCAATCGTAATTATGCATCATTGTTCTTTGTTGAAGCGAACAGGTGATTAGAACGTGGCGAAACCGGCCTGTGTCGAACAAATTGTAATGAATTCGTAATTGATTTATAAATTCGTACTCATCACAACGGATGCACTTAAAATCTTAGGAATCAGGTCAAGATTTTTCGACACCGACCGGCTCACGTAGTTGACCGCTTCAAAATGGCCTTTCAGTAACCAACAAGATCGGCAGAAGGCGTCAAAACCAGAAACTAATTTTTAAGTCGACATACAGAGTACTCCGTTGTGAAAATTTCGCACGTAAGACACTATTATGCAAAAAAATGCGTACTTTATTTTATCTTTATTAAATATGTATTATAACGATATTTATTAGTATATATTTAGTAACTGTACGGTAAAGATTGTATACAGATACCTGTTCTCTTGCTATACGTAAATACTATCGACCCGTTATCGATTAATACAGATTGCCTGTACAGAAGTACAGATAGGCGTAAAGGTACTGTATAGAATCTATAGAGATATGTTATATGGGGTATTACAGCCGTTGATAAGAGTTTGACGTTGAACTGAATTTGTATAACTAGAAAGTTTTGATTGGCTGTCTGTGTGAGTAGACGCATTTAAAAAAATATCCGAATCTGAAGATTGTTAAGGTTCTACCCTCTTATGAAGCAACGTATGATGTTTTGAATGACATTTCTTGCAACTGCCATAGCGTTACAAGGTAATCAGCTCTTCTTTTGAGAAACTCAATCATAGTTTCAAACGTAGGAAGTTTGCCATCAACATTATGAGAGTTTCATTTTCGTGCAGTGATTGCGTCAAGTTTATTTGCTACAATCAAAATTAAGTAGATAATTAAAGTATTCCAATGTCGTACAAGCCGATTTAATGAATCTAATAAACGCGTGTGTTTTAAGACGCTATCTACAAGCTGTCTTAACTGAACCGAAGATTCCTTTGGAATTTGTCGTAAACTGAAAAGAGATTTTGTATGATTGTGTACTAAGAGGCGTGTATTGACAAATCGTTCGCAACGTAGAGACCAAGCAATAGCATAATTACTTGACGAAATCTCTAATGAACTAATTGCTTGAGCTGCATTGCCACTCAGGGATGTCCTCAGATAATGTAATTTTTATATGTCGTTAATTTTTAAATTGCTATAAATTAATTATTCAAAAGTATCATGAAACTCTAACCACTTTTCATAACAACCTTGAAATGTCGGTAAGCTTATTGTTGGAAGCTTTTTCATTGACAAGAATCACATTGTAATATGAATTTTCAAACTCTTCGCGATGCACAAAATCAATCTTGTTTCTAACTGAACAGTGCAATCTAAAACGCCATGCTCACCGCATTCGGACACTATTTTTTCAAAGTATTTATCGAATAATGTTAAACTGTGTTTGAAAGATCCGCGATTTGTATGTAAAACTGTTAATTCGGTTTCCATATTTTAACATAATTAAAACTATAAATTAAACAAAATATGAAACGTATAAACTTACACGTAGTACAATACTTAAATAAGTAAAACAATTCTGAAATAAAGGAATGGATAAAAAGGTCTTACATTTACTGTAACTGCTAGCGAAGTAATGTATCTTGATTTCACCGGCATCAACCACGAAGAGAAAAAGCAGGCGAAATTTTAGTATCTGACGCAGGTAGTAATACTTGAATGTTAATTCTGGCCGACTGTGTGTACTCACAATCGTTGCTGCCCTTCGATGTGCACTAATTTTTCTTAATTTTTATATATTTTAATACCACTTTAATAAGAATATATAAACGTGCCAACATTCGGCATTGAGGCTTCTTACAATACTAATGCTGTACTCCTTAAGATACAACCCCTTCTTTCAAGAATGCGGAATACGCCAAATTTGAAAATGTAATATTAAACACTTGTTGAAAAATATAGTCAACATCCAGATATTGAATTTGTACAGACGGTAGCAGTACGTCGTGTAGGATATTTATGTATGAATTGGAATCCAGGCGCCTTTCAACGTACAACAAACTTCTGAACCGAGGGAGCTTACTCAATCCCAAGTAATTACTGAGAAACGGCCTTTCTGTTTACAAGAACTGATGTGTTTTGTTGGTAACGAGTGAATTTTGACCAAAAATTTTTTGTAAATCCATCGTTCAACGATTTTTCGTTGCTGTTAATGACACTTTGCCAAAATTCCAAAAGTTGAAATGGCGTTAGACGAACTCTATACGTAAGAATCCCTTTAGAAGCTGCCGTTTATTTTCTCAGGCTGTTGTTACACATTTTTAATATCAATCGAACTAGTACGATCTGCAACTCATTATCTGTATTTACAGCCATTCCCACAGTAGTCAATAATATATTGCCAATTATCCAATATCCATACTACTGCGCGAACGCATCCAAAAGAAGGGGAAAATAATTTCATTATTGGATGTTTTCCAGTAGCAAAACATTGTTTTACATAATTTTTGTATTAAGAGACAGAAATTTTGTTTTTCTAACTGAGTTATTTTTGTATACGACAGTGAACACTATATGCTAGAGTAAACAAATAGGTATCTCAAAAACAAATTTTAAAACCTATAATTAAAAACAATTCAAATTCGAAAGATCAAAAAAGAAATTACGTCCTTTTGTTTGCGGTATTTTATCCAAATAAGTCATGAATTTTCTAAGTAGTTTGGGTATTATTATTACTAATCTTTTTCATACGAAAAATTAGATTCAATTTAATTCAAAAAAAATTAAACTTTCATTTGTGTCAAGGGAGTAAGGTCGAAATAAAAATTTAATATTTTGATTAAAAAATACAATATCACTTAATGGTTTCTAAAATTCCTTTACAACGGCATTTGCTCATTTGATTATAAAATATAGAAAAAAGGTTATTAAGGGAAATTACTCTTCATTCAAAAACAAATTACACAAAAACAAAATACACGCATAATTGGCGGTTCTAGTGTGCTAAATAAATTTAATAACTTGCTAGATGGTATACCAGTAGCTCTGAGGCGTGATATGTGGTTTTACTAAGACAAAGAGCTTCTAAACAATTTAAGAGCTGTTAAAGATGTTTTACGTCAAATGTTTATAAATAATTGGATAGCAAGTAGTGGTTTTGTGTTTTTGCTGGTCAGGTCACCCGATCCTTATATTTTGGATTTTCTTGTTTTAACGACAATTTAAACAAACGGTTTATGTCAGCGCTCCCGACAATATTGAAGAGTTCAAAAATGAAATAACTGAAACTTACTGTCAAATATCTCCCTACTTGGTACAAAAGACACGCAGAAATTTACACACGTGAAATCAATCACACTGTATTCTTTAGGCACATTATTCTTATTGCAATTTTGTTTATTAGATACTCATTTTTGGTTTAACATTAATTTCTAAGTAATGTAAAGATTCATTATAATTTGTTTGTTTTTAATTTTCATTAATGAGATTGTTGTTTTTTGAAATTATACTGTTTATAGTAATTGGGTTTTATTTATGTTACATGAAGCTATGGGTAAGGTCAATAATACAACAGTTTAAACGATTAAACAATAAAAGTAAAAATATTCTATTTCAATTAATCATAGGTTTTATACCGCGTTTTCACATATATATGTCTATACCTAAACATTTATTTTATTGCATAAAATATTTTTTGACTAGTACGTCAAACAAATAACATCAAAGGTAATAATTGCAACCTAAAGAAGTAAACACCGATGGAATTTATTTGAAACTAGATAGAAATTATTTGTGTATTCTTGGTAGTTTTACAAAGGGTCATTATTTTTGTCATTGATTGTACATCTTCATCCGATTTAAATTCTTCGCTATATTTTTTTGCGTTTCTTTTCAAAATATCTGCACCAAATCTTCTTTTTTTGCTTGTCCAGAGCATCATTTTCGTCTTTGCATTTTTTGACACTTGACTCATGTCCGAATCCGCATTTATTAGTTGCAGCACACCAACCTCATAATCTTCTTCTAGAATTTGTAATAAGGCAACGGCATCATCTGAATTTTTAACATCATAGCGATCTAAAATAAAATTGTTCGATAGATTTCTTACGTTTATAAATACAGGAGCTTCATTAAAACCCGTTCCTCAAGTGACCGATGACTTTTACATATACATTGTTTTAGGTGGGTAGCGTTACCATTTGAAACATTCTCAAAAACTCATTCTGGCGTTTTGCTTACATAGGGTGTCATTAACTTGTTGACATTTTTACTATTCTGTATGAAGATAGTTTAAAAAAATTATTATAGTAACTATTCAGCAACATTTGTTTTCTGTATCTATATTATCATTTCACAATGTTTACTTCTGAACAAGACACGGTTATGTTAATAACACATTTTTGAAATGGTACTCACAATCCCTATAAAACTTTGTCGTATTCTCGTTAAAGATACATCGATCCATTTCCCAAATATTTCCCAGGACTAAACTTTAATTACGATACTTCTCAACAACATAAATAATTTATTGTGTTTTAAATAAGAATTGCATTTGCAAGGAAAAATACATAGGAAAGATTACCATACTCACTGTAGCTTTTGTAAGACATTTGCAATTGCATAAAACAAAGTCCTTGGTAGCAAGGTTATCTGCGGCAGCAGATATAAACTTAAAGCACGCACTTGCCATAAGAGAAGATCCCTACGTCATCATCGTATTCGTATGAATCAAGATTAACGTACTAGTCAAATTAAGTGTTAGTTTATTAGTTACAATTAAAAATTTAGTGTTGCTTAGTTCATATGAGAGTTTTAATTTTGCTGTGACAACACGTTTAAGCTTCAAAATAAATTTTTACTTAATTCGAGATTACTAATATTAAAGTAAATATTATCAAAAACGATACTAGTAAAACAATTTAAAATATATATATATTTATTAGTGTTTATGTACAAATGTATTTACACTTTAAATTAGTACGGAAGATAGAAAAGTTGTCATTGGGTTTAATGACAGCGAAAGTCAATGATTTATTGACAACTGACGCTGTCAAAATTTCAACTATAAAATAGGTTAGAAACAATCTCAGTATAATCACAAACCACCCAGTTGAATATAATTGTGAAAAACAACACCAGAACTAACGGACAGCTGTTTCGTTCTTTAGGAACTCGTCAGCGCTAGGATACACCGATGTGTTTCCACAACCATACTGACAGACAACTATACTCTTTTATGTCGTGTAGACAATACCAACATATTTAAAATGTTTTTGGAACGCCATCCTGTGGTAAAAATACCACGTATGATAATATAGAACACTATAAATTAGTACGGAACGTAGAAAAATTGTCATTGGATGTAACGACAGCAAAAGTCAAAGATCTATTGACCAGTGACGCTGTCAAAGTTTTAACTATAAAATAGGTTAGGAACAATGTCAGTATAATTGTGAAAAGCAACACCAGAACTAGCGGACAGCTGTTTCGTGCTTTAGGAACTGGTCAGCGCTAGGATACACCGATCTGTTTCCACAACCATACTGACAAACAACCGTACTCTTTTATGTCGTGTAGACATTACCAACATATTTAAAATGTTTTTTGGGACGCCATCCTGTAGTAAAAATACCACATATAATAATATAGAAAACTATAAATTAGTATGGAAGGTAGAAAAGTTGTCATTGGATTTAATAAAAGCGAAAGAAATGATCTATTGACAAGTGACGCTACCAACTATAAAATAGGTTAGGAAAAATATATATATAATTGTAAAAAACAACACCAGAACTAACGGACAGCTATTTCCTTCTTTAGGAACTCGTCAGCGCTAGGATACACGTGGTATTTTTAACTCCGGATGGCGTTCCAAAAACATTTTAAATATCTTGGTAATGTCTACACGACATAAAAGAGTACGGTTGTCTGTCAGTATGGTTGTGGAAACACATCGGTGTATCCTAGCGCTGACGAGTTCCTAAAGAGCGAAACAGCTGTCCGCTAGTTCTGGTGTTGTTTTTCACAATTATACTGACATTGTTCCTAAGCTATTTTATAGTTGGAATTTGACAGCGTCACTTGTCAATAGGTCATTGACTTTTGCTGTCATTAAATCCAATGACAACTTTTCTACCTTCAGTACTAATTTATAGTTTTCTATATTATCATACGTGGTATTTTTACCACAGGATGTCGTTCCAAAAACATTTTAAATACTTACACTCGTCATTATTATATAAATTTAAAGTAAATATAACTGTAAATAACATGTATATCACAGATCAAATTGTTAAGGTGCAAGTATAAAATTCTTGAAAATCAAAAAACGCGTTATCAGGTAAAAATTTCAACAATATCAGTTCTGATATTGTTTTTGAACCTTGTTTCATAATTATGAAATTCGGATTGAAAAGAAAATTGACTTAAATGTTTTCTCGCATAGCACAAACATTCCAGTATATAAAGAGAAGGCATCGTTAATATTTTTAGATGTTTGAACGACGCACGGCAATCCTCTGTATATCCTAAACCTGCTATTATGCGAATAGCTTTTCTTTAGAGTCAAAACATAGTCTTCCAGTTATATGAGTGTCCCCAAGTTACAGTTGTATAAGAAATGATGCTATGCATAACACGCTGTGTTTACTGTTTCGGACGTACTAATAGCAATCCTTTTTAACAAAAATATTGAACGATTTAATCTCTGGCATAAATACTTGCAATGAGTATTACATTAAGTTCAGTATCTATAAGGAATTTGGTTGATAGTAAATTGTTTTCTGCTTTTATGTGTCGCAACGTAAGAGCAAGATTTACTGTTTTTGTTGAGTTTAATAGAAGTTTATTATGCTTGCACCAATCTTTTATAATTCTTATTGCGCTTTTTCATTTATCTACCGCAGTGTCTATATCACAACTTGTATTAATTAGGGTAGCATTGTCAGCGTATAGAATACATTTGCAGTCATGATTAAATTTGGCAGGCAAGTCAATGATATAAATTAGAAAAAGTACTGGCCCAAGTGTTGAACCTTGCGGAACACCGTTATTAATGCAAATCTTCTCTGAAATATTGTTATTACCTATAGAAAACACAGAACTACGTATAGATATTTCTGCATATAAAAAATTCTTGACTTACTTAGAACGTCAAAATGACAATTATGTGTCAAAAAATTTCGAATTCTATTAATGGATAATGTAAAGGAGGTACGTTTTGCAAAAGTAGATACAGTAGAAGATTGTGGGTTTTTACCGCTATATCAAACAGTCGAGTCAACTAAATTGATCTATACAAAAAGTATTTAAATTAGAGACCAGAAATGAAGGCAATATTTGATAGACAGGGCAAGTTCTCAAAACAACCAGTCGCTATAAACACCTTTTACAGTTTACTAAAAAAAAATGCAGGGTACTTAGAGCTACCGCAGCCAAACAGCTTCATAAGTGTGACTGAAGAGCAACCTCTGCAACGTTCATGTCCACAGTAAGAGCAAACAAAGTAATAAAGTCTAGTTTGTCACTTTCTGCGTTGAGTTCAGTTTTCTCATCTTCTAGTGTAATATTTAATGATTTAACAAATTGCTTATTTACAATTTATGCTAATAAATAAAATAAATGAAGAAACTTGTTGCTAACGAAAAAAGTCTTCACGATCTTATGTTAAACAATAAACTTTTGTATCAAGTACACGGAAAATATACTTGTTGATCTGTTCTTTTTTTTATTTAATGTGTTTTTAAAATTCATTTTTAAAATTGTTATCTATATAAAAAACAAATAATTGTTTATCTAGAGAATAGACTTGTAATCTAAAATAATTTCACATGCTTATAGTGTAAATTACGAGTATCTAGATAAAGATAAAAGATAATTGTATTTTTATCTACATCTCACATTGCCATCTTAGATAATTTTACATCGAAAACTTGTAATACGACTAATGAGCAATAAGATTTTGAAAAGTTTATTGTTTTTTAGATAATACAGTAATTATGCATATTGTACGTTTGTGAAATAATATTGGTTGTAATCACCACACGTCAGCACGGCCACCGTTGAATACGCATGATATATAGATTATCCTTCACTAATCTAGGTAATACATCATAATAAATTATTAAGCAATATAGCTTACCTAGCAAATTTGTATTAAAATATAATTAATTAATCATTCACAAAAACAAGCATGACTACGAATTATAGTATGTAATTGCTAATTTTTAGTAAATCACATCGTACACGAGACTGATGACTGATACATAGTGTTAAGTAAATAACATTTGTTTAAATTAATTTTAGAATTAAGCAAGTAAGGATTAACACTTATTTTTATAAATAATTCAAAAACATTTAAAGAAATCTTTGCAATTACAGATTTGAGTATTGTGTTAAGTTTTACAAATGTAATTGTTATTAAGTGCGCAACATTAACTATTCTCAACAGAAACCTGGCTACATTACCTATAAAACCATTTAAGAATTTAATGTAACATGCTGTTTTTTCAGTTTTCAGTTTTTAAAAATGAATCACTTTACATATTTCTGACGTAATACCTATATTATAACGTAAACGTGTGTAAGATTTACACAAACGAGAAAACCAAGTGAACCGTAGAAAAACACGTCAGTCCCACGAGTCTAGAAAAAATCGTTACACGATCGTAAATCTACCACCGTAAATTTACAAAATTTATTACATTTTAGTAAAGATCAATTTCTTTCTGTATAAAAAACGATATAAAGTACTTATAATTTTTTTCATTATTACATTACGTTGTTTACTGCAATATTATAACTCAATATGTATTAATTTTATGTAAGTTAACATTTATTAATAAAATAAGAAACGATAAGAAAACATTTAAATTAAAAATTAAAAGATAAATTGCTAATAATTAATATAGATATACATATATATATATTATTTACATCTACATAAATAAAAAATTCTTGTTATACAACTATCTCAAATATAATAAATTTTAATCAATGCAAAGGTAAAAGGCAATAAAAAAATATTTTTAAGTTTGTGAGTAATTTTATTTTAAATATTAATTATTTTATAATTATTTAAATTTTTAATAAACGAAAAATTTTATCGCAAGCTTTCTTGGTAAAAATTAGAGACTTTTTCATTAGATTTCTTATTATCTAAAAATTTTAGCAATTCTCAATGCAAAATAAGGCCACTTCGTCGTAAAATATAAAATAGGTTTTTCTCAATCACTACTACTTGTCAATTGTGATGCTTATATATAATTTTTTTTAACAAGAAACAACCTACCTTTTGTTGGTGCCTTTCACATCTTTAAACAGCTCCAACTCGGTAAAGCAGTAGATAGAGATCCGACTAGGCCCAGTGAAGACGGTCTGGGTTAAATTCAATGTAAGAAAAGAAAAAGCGGAACTTGTGTTCAATATACAACTCTAACCACTACACCAAGGGTGTATTATAAAAACAGGAAAATCGTTGGTAAGAAAGGGAAAAAAAGCCACTTGACGTTTAAAAATATATATCAGTATATTCAGTAGATAAATAACAAAACGAAAAAAAAACTTTGTCAAACAACCATAAAAAATCATTTTGCGTAAAATAAAGAAAGAATTTAATAAAACTTGAAGCAAACGTAAGTAAGGAAAAATAATCAAACTATAACTATAACACCTACATCAAAATTCGTAGTTATAAAAAAAAATAATTCAAATCAAATCTAGGCAGCCAAATGTATCGCTAAAATAATTAAAACTCGTAAAACATATGGAATTCGGAAAATATAAAAAAAAAGACTGTTAAAACTATACGGTACGACAAGTTATATAAGTTTATATTCCCCGAACATACCTGCAGAAGAATCATTAAAAAAATCTCATTAAAATTAAGTTTTCAACATTAAAAAAAAGTTATAGATTGTTTAAATTCAATACTTTTGTTATTTAAAACAATATATTTAGTTTAAAAACAAACAATTGGTTCAAATGGTTGGTCAGATTGCTGATACAATAATACGCAACAAAAAATGATATTTAAGAAAAATGTAAGCTAAGATACTTATGAAGTGCTGAGAAAACCAATTGCCGGAATATTCTGTAAATATCTTTTTAGGAGACGGACTACTAGGACCACATACCAAAGACACGAGGACGTACAAACAACTACTAGCAAAGATACTTTTGTATTAATTCGACGATGAAAACAGCCTAAAACAAAGGTAACAGACTAAGGCACCAGGTGACCGCAACGTGCCGATAAAACAGCATCAGATTAAGCAGACACGTACCTTCAGATCTTGGGCGGCTTTAAGTTGTGAAATAAAACTTTAGAAGACGTCGGATTTCACAAATCCGTCTTAACGACGTGTGCGTTGCTAAAATAAATTTGCACTTGAAATTCCACTCTAATACATTAAAGCAATCGAATTCTTTAAAAAATTAATGATAAAAAATCTATAGATATCTGTTCTTTCTAAGCCAGAAAATACACATAAAGAATTTTAAGATAAGATACCATCTATCATTCAAGTTAAAATTTTCAAAAAAAGGTAATTGATTAAAATAAAATTGCGCCAATAAGACAGCGTTGTCGGATATCTACTCATAAAACCATTAATTCAAAAGCCATCAAAACGAGCAAACTTTAATTAAAAAAAATTTAATAGCTGTTCTAAAATCGCTATAAAAAAACTTACAAATACAGACTGATTCCTAAAAACAAACCAGAAAAGTCATTTAAACTGAAAAATAAAGTTAAAGGTGGCAATGCCGAAATTTAGAATCGTTCTTTGTTTGAAAAATTAAAGTATATAGTTTCCTCAACGGACAAACACTGACAATTGCTTAAATTTAAACTAAACAACACAATAAATTACCTCAATCAAAATAAGGCTTTGCGCGAGACGACGCGGTTAACTTTTGTTTGTCCACCAAAGCGCGAAAAACGCTAATTATCGTTATAGGCAGTTGTATTTAGAATTTAGGTATGTCATTTACTTAGTCGTACAGTTATATATATTTACACAGATTTATTTATTTATACAGATCATTTTCTTATATTTATTTACTTATATCTATTAATTTACATTTCTATATCTATCTATTTACAGCTATGTACATTGTTCTTGTAGATTTACATTTAGTAAGCAAACGTTTAGAGAGTCCTGCAAGCCATTAAAAAAATATTGTAAGCTACCTACCGTTTTCTTGGGGTTTTGGCGAACCTAGCCTTTCCCCAACGGTGCGCGGAAACTTCGACTAGGTACACTACACACTTTTAAGTGCGACTTGCAAGGTAGGCAACAGAACGGCTAGTTAAATTTGACAACATTGGCTTTGTAGACATTACTTGCAGCGATATTACGAGGTTACTAACCATTCTTTATAAGCATCGCCTCAAGCGTTTAAAGAAAATGTTTTTTTGCTGCAAATATGTATCTAAATTGTACCATAAAGATTTGATTTTTTTTTGCCGAATTTTCTATTTATGTATTTATGTTCTCTGTTCAAGCTTTAAATAAATGCTATAGCCTTAAATTAAAAAAAATTAAGTCATTTATAATTAGATTTATAGTTACAGTAAATTAAAAAAAGTTCCATTAATAGCTCGAATAAATTTAAACTGCATGCCCAAATATGAAATTGCTGTTTTAATTAGCCCAAATTTCTAATAATTCCGGATTAAATTAAAGTCAACACTCCTATTTTCTTTGTAAAACAAGTATTATCATCATTTGAACGTAATAAGTGGTAAAGCAATTGCAATCTTAATTCCCAATACGAATTATTATAACATTTGTTCGTAGTTTGCATTTTTTCATAAAAAATGGATTTTTATGAATATAGATGTTTAATTGTTTTTTTGATCACACTGTTGTGACACACGAAAAAAATGGTTCAACTTTGATGTTATAACCCGATTTATGGATGATATCGAACCTACTAGTTTAAGTATTAGACAGAAGGTATGTGTAACTTTACTTTAAATTTACTTATCTGTGTCTGTAAAATTTTATTTTCTGGCGGCTTTGGTGAAATCTAATTTATATTGTAACAAAAAAGTGGCGAAAAAATTAATATTCAATTTAAAAAGATATTATCTTTAGTTAGATGTAGCTAAACTGGAAATCAAAACTAATTTGTTACCTATAAATCAAAACAGAATTCTAGCAGGTTTTTGCTAAAACTAAGTAACGGAAATATACCACCAAACATTGGAAAAATCAGTTTTTTTTGTACAAAATGATCAGCGGTTATTTCTAAATTAATAACATAAACACTAAGTCTAATCCTTGGTTTAAAAAGAAAATAATTTTTTTTAAATATTTAATACTTCGAAAACCTCCCTCCTTCCTCATGGAACCGTATTTAATTGTACTTTACAGTTGTAATTGAAGGTCCTGTGTCCTTACGAGAAATGTTAGCTTTTCTTATTTTTACTTTTTCTTTAAGTAATTTCAATTCATTTTGATTAAGTATAATGTTAATTGTGTGCTCTGTTTACATTGCCTGTTATTTTTTTAATTTGAATATAAGAAAAATGACAAAATTTAAAAAAATGGAACTTTTATTAAATATAATAGGAGTAAGATTTTACATATTACAAAAAATGTTTTCAAACTTTGTTATCTGTTTTCTTAAACACAAAACCATTCTATAATTATTTTTTTTGAACCGAAAACTCCATATAAGTAACATGTTTTTTTACATTTTTGCGTTTTGAAAAATTTTGTTATTTATATTTATACACCATGTAAAGTATTCAATGGCAAACAAAAACTATTGGACCAATGGAAAGTAAAACAATTTTTACTTGTTCAATCAAAATTTAAAAACAAACTAAAAAAATGCCAAAATTTTAAGCGTTGTTTCATACTATTAAAAACAAATTTATGTTTCGCAATAGTTTCCCTACCAAATTTCGAAGTAATGCAGAAATTCTAAGTAGACGGAACGGTTCTAGGCGCGGACGGGCCCCCGCTTTAATGAGAATGAGAATCTGCAAATATCCCCAAATAAAAAAAATAATGTTTCATCTTGCATTAAGTAATACATAATAATAAAACTAGTACAATAACATCAACAAAATATAATAATATAAAGAAGTAAAACTTTTTAACGAAGTAATTACAAAACATTAATAATTTATAGTTTTAAATCTTTTTAAATTTATATTATATACTTTTTTCCTTTACTTTTACTTATTATTTTGCCTTTTTTGACAATGTTAATAAATCCATATAGACTGCAAAACATTACATTTGGCAAATGCAATTCATTTGCAATCATTTGGATTTGGTTCAGTACATCTCAATTGTTTTGGAAAATCTAAGATTGTTGATTATAAAACTAGTATAATTACTTACTAAACAAAAATTTACAAATGTTTTTCTACTTTTATTACTAGTACTTAGCGCATTGAAACCAAAATCATAGATTGAATTAAAATTGCACAAGAAAGAATACTGAAATTCTCATCAAAATTACGCTTATATTAGTGTTTCCAGAGACCAAAACCCCGTTTTTCTGGTAGGTATTTAATACCCCCAATAATGCTCACTTCTGTCCAAGGCAAAGGGGTAACTTAAAATTTATTTTGTAATGTATAGCATTTACTGTTGTTTTGTGTGTCAATTTTATGCAAAATGTCACGTCTTCTTGGATAAGCAGAGTTATCACTAGAAACTAGAGGAAAGATTATTGCTTTACGACAATGTGGATTTTCTACCCGAATAATTGCTGCACGTATAGGTTTATCGGTAAGATAATTTTTTATTATGCTTTTGATAATATTCTTTAATAATAGCAGTTTTTTAATTTTAAACATGGGTATACATACCTACTTTATAGGTATTATATGATGTATAATTCAGATTGCAGAATTATTCACCTACATAACAGGAAATTGTTTATAATAAAATTATGAATGTTTCAGTCACATACAGGTCCACAGAGCAAACAAGATAGTTGGAGAGGGGATACCGGCGCTACAGTAGCTTGTACGGTACAATCCCAAAAAAAGTATTTGGGCGCTTAATTTAAATTATATTGTTAGATACACATAAATGTATTGTGTGCTGCATAACCAGTGTAACTTATTTTTTTCTTTACCAAATCAGAAAGGAACATATCTATAAAAGAAATACTTTAATAAACTTAAAAACCAAAACATGAATATACAATTTTTAGTAACAACATTAAATTTTACAGAAACAGTTTTAATTAACCTAAGATTTATAAAATACCTTTTGCTTATTTTAAATGTATTCAAGTTTGATATTTTGTTGAACGAATAAGTTATTTGCTTGGCAATTTTTAGTAACACAAATTAATCCTTAAATTGAAATCGGAATTAATTGAACAGGTGCCTATTTAAACAAATTTATTAATCACTTTCATATTCTTCTAAACTTGTGTCATCTTTCGATGAAGCAGTATTCACTACAAATTTAAAGTTTTCCACTACATATTCAACTAATCCATCGTTCACTCACATTTCTTGAGCCAACTGATCTAAGTGCATGCACTGTTTTTGCCAATCTAATGCTGTGATTTCATCAAACGCATTTCTTACTCACCTCAATTTCTTTGACGCTTTGTTGTACATTATTCATTACGACCTTATGTTTATCCAAACTTCATATGAACTCAATTGGATTAAGATCGCAATGATATGGAGGCAAACGTAACACGGTATGTGCATGTTTTTTTAAAATTTCGTCTACATAACAACGTACATAAAATGTTTTAGTGTAGCTAATCTTTTTTACCAGTTTTAACAATTCGGCTTTCCGCATATCCCCAGTTGTTGAAATCTCGTTACTTTCAAGCCAGTTTCTAATTTCCTGCTTTCTTGTGCCTTGGGTTGGAGGTTTGTTGGTTTAAACACTGTGGTACGGTGCATTATCTAAAACAACGATTCCTTTTGGTGGCAAATTTAGGATTAACTGTTTTTCGATGCACTGCATAAAATTGTGATGATTCATGTCATCGTGGTAATCTCCTAATTTGCTTTTAGATTTAAAAATTAATAACGCGTTAACAAATCCATACGCACCACCTGCGTGTACAATAATGTACCGCTGGCCAGAACGATCAGCTTTATATACACTTGGTTGGTCCTTTGACTGCCAGCATAATAATGATAACCTTCAAACATAAAACTTACATTATAATTACATGTTATTAAAACATTTGTAAATACATACCTACCTGTATTTCACAAATAAGACAACAAAGTATTCTTCAAAAAAACTGATATTAATGAACAAGAGTAACACTAGAACACAAAAAAGGAATTAGAAGTAATAAAACGCACTCGGAAAATGTCAACTGTAAACTGTCATAATTTGCTTTTAACCAACTTTTAATTGTGAATGTACCAACGTCGAATTCTCAATTATGATTGGATAAATTATTTATCGCGGCAAAAATTTCAAATTAATTTTTTTAGTTGTCATATTTTCCGACTATCATGTTTGCAAAGTGGAGCTGTAGCAATTGGTTATTAAGTTTTTCACGTCTCTCAAATTAGGAATACAAAGACTTGTTACTTTCTTACTGTTTTAGTTATGCATTAAACTTTAGGCAAGTTAGTAGTACACCATTCTAAACAGTGTGTTAATGAATCGGTATTCGGGTTAAAATATGTGTAGAATTTGTTGCTAAATTGATGTTAATTAATTGTAAAAGAAAAAACTGATAGGTTTATTATTAGTCTACAAACATTTTAAACAGAAAATAAATTATTTAAAGTACTTTTTGGAATGGTGTACTGCTAACTTGCCTCAAGTTAGCCGAAAAACACATAACTAAAAAAAAAATGTTACAATTTTATTTTATTTTGCAAAAAATTTCTAACTATATTTTATTTGATTTTGCTAACCTTGTACTATTAACTTGAAAAACATAACTTTTTCACGCGATTTAATAACATTACTTTATCGGTGCCTTTCAGTAAACGTAAACCTTTTTGCGCAGTTTTGTGGTGTGGTCCATTATTGGGTTCAACGCAAAGCACAAGGCGCAGAAAATGATCGTCTTTTGCAGACCACCCATAGAAGTGGAAGACCATCTCTCTTATCCAGAGTTGAAAAAGACAACATTATCTAAGATGCTCGTTTGGCTCCATTCACAACTTCCGCTAGCATTTGCGAAAGAACACAGCTACAATGTAGTTTGCATACAATAAGGAAAACTTTGAAAGCTGAAGGAATCATCTGCTATCAATCTGTAAAGAAACCTGTAATAACTGAAGGAAATGTCTACCGGAGATTGCAGTTTTCAGAAGAACATATAAATTTTGATTAGATCCCAAAAGAAGTGGGAGAACTAATGCTGCGTACTGGGGATGGACGAGTGATGCTGGCGCAAGGTAATTAACACGTGTCGATGAACGCTTAACTGCTCAAAATTACCTGACAATTTTGGAAGACGTTATGTTGCCTTCCGTACGAGTAGTTTATCCCGAAGGACCAATTTAGTTTGTTCACGACAATTCTCTTATACATACCACAGCGGTAGTTCAATAATGGTTCCTACAACATCCTGAAGTGTAAAGAATCCAATGGCCACCTAAGTCACCGGATTTAAATCCTATAGAGAATTTGTGGGCGGAGGCCGTGCGTGGGTGGAACGACGAACTGAACAATAACATAGAAATACGAAATGTAATGTATGTGTCAATTTATTCAATTCGATACGAAACCGTCTACGGAAATATATAACCAACAATGAATATTACACTCATTACTAGCATGTAAAATACAAATATTTAAATAAAATAATAAATACTTTTTTAATTATGTTTTTATTATGATTTTCTGCATCTACTTTTGTTCTAGTAATATAAATAGTGTTTATGTATAATTTATAATAAAATGTAAGGTATTATTTCTATTAAAATGTAGCAAATACTATAATAATCTAAAACATAAAAAAAGCAAACTACGAAATTGCAAATTTTAGTTCATTACTATTAAATTGATATTTCCTTGAAATACTTAATACTTAATCTAAATGTTACCAAAAGAAAGCTGAAAAATGCATTCTGCATTTTTTTTAATTTTGTGATTTTTAGAGTTACAGCATAGGTATGTATTTTCAAATTTTATTTGGAATTTTTTTAGCGTTTTGCATGAGAAATTAAACTTGATTTTATAAAAGAAGATATGTAACCTTAAATTTTTCATAGGAATAATTTAAAAGGAGTAATGGGGATTTATACTGCAATTGTTCGACCACTAATTACGTTTTAGTGGTAAAATCGGAATGTTGACTTTAATTTAATCTAGATATATTAAGACTTTTAGGCTAATTAGTACAGTAGTTTCACATTTGAGCATACAGTTTATCATTATTCGAGCTATAGATAGAACTTATTTAATCATAAGTAACAATCAAAATTTTTTAATTACAACATAAATAAATAAAAAATTCAGCGAAGAAGAATTTGAAACTTTGGGGTATAATTTAGATAAATATTTGTAGGTAAGAAACATGTTTTTTGAACTCTTGAGGCAGAGCTTATGAAGAATGGTTAGTAACCTCGTAATATCGCTGTAAGTAATGTCTACAATGCCAATGTTGTTAAATTTAACTAGGCGTTTTGTTATAACGTAAGTTTGGCTGCCTACCTTGCAGGTCGCACTTAAAAGTGTCCAATTACTATTTTTAAGTATTGTACTAGACATCTTTACCGCAATTTCGTCGTTGCAACCATTTTCCGCTCTACACTTGACTTTGCTTATTACTTCTGCTTTTTTTTTAAAACTGCCATTAGTAATACGGTTGCAGTAAATGCGAAATACCGGTTAATTAAACAAAACACACAAAATTGATTGTTCAAAAACCTTTTACAAATTTTTAGTTAATTTTCATGTTTTTAGATAAGTGTGCAAACATTTCAGGATGTTTTTTACCATACACTGCTTTGTGATCGACATTGAACTCTAGTGCAGATAACTCTTGTCCTAATCATTTCACAGCTGTTCAAATGTCGACTGTCAGTTTCCATATTTCCGAAAGCGTTTCACGAGTTATACACCTCTGACCTCGGTTATCTACATTCACGACTAAATGGCAAACACAATTCATTTCAGTACTAATAAATTTAGTTTTTGATTTATTTAAATCATATATATGTTGATCAATTAATGCACTTGATATCGTACTAACATCAACTAAAAATTTATTTTTCAGATTTTGAATATCCCGTTTTTTTAGTTGTTAGATATACATATTTTTTTAGTGTTCCGTTCTTAACAAATTTCAAACAGTATTATAGTAAATTGCATAGTTTTTATGTACTATCAAACTCAAGTTTGCAGGTCATTTGAACCACTTAAAGTTCTTCTTTGGTTGTTTGAGGTTATTTTAAAACGTGCATGTAGGTCAAAGCTCCTTTCATGTATCTCAAGGTTCTTTCTTCTGTCATCTTACTATAATAAATCCAGTATTTTTGAAAATATAGCATTTTAAGGTAACCGTCATCTTCAGGCTATTCCCAAGTAGCAATAAACATTGGCTATTCATTGACTAGACATTGAACTAATATTGAAATCTTAGCATCTTAGAAATTTTACATTGAGCCATTATGTATTATATACAATAAAGTAAATAATGGTAAAAACAGTCATTCTAAATTAAAGTAATAGATATATATTACATATCAATATATATATATTACATATCAATAATAGTTTCTAACAAAATTAAGTCATGTTTTTAATTTCAATAAATACTTTGCTGAAACTAAAACGTACATGTAAAAATAACTTTTTCTACGACTAACAGATAATACGATACATTGTATGTTTAATTGCGATTAGGCAACGTTGTGCATTGTGATTGTCTAATTTCATTTCCGTACAGGTCAAAGCCATTTCCGTACAGGTCAAACCTATTAACGTATAGGATAATGAATTATGAAAACATAATTTAGAAGACTTTTACAAATATTCTCTGCATCACAAATTATGAAATTTGAAAATAAAATCATTGAGTGTCATGTATAAGGTATTGCATTAGTTTATAGCGTAAGATAAGTGTTTTATAAATTTCATATTTTAGGTTATATTAGTAAACGTTGACGTTTATTGGTGACTTTCTTGTAATGAAATAAAAATATATTTTAGAAGTTCAAGGTAATTAGAACAAATAAAGACTTCTAATTTGCAACCTAACTACTTGTTTTCTTGCAGGGTTTTCTTTTGATGGGAAGGAAATATTAACAGTATTTTACCAGATTTTTGCAGTGTTAAAACAGATTAAGTAATTTAATCCTTAAAATAAAATTACTCATTTTATAATAACATGCTCAAATTAACTTAAAGAAGTTAGTATTTATTAGAACATTTATCAGTTTTTTAAACTGCATGACAATTCAGAAGTATTCAATTATCTTTTGGTGTTCATCGATAGTTGCAAGATATCAAAATGTTTGTTCCGCACATGCCTAATATCTGTTTGTTATTATTTATCCTTATGTTAATGCAGTTTTCATAAGTATTCATATATACTTTTACTACAAATTATATTATAATCTTGTAAAAATAATGTATTCGCACATTGTCGCTACTTTCTTAAAAATGTAATCACAAACACTTTGGACTTACATTTTAATAAATAAAACAAGATAAACATAAATACAATTAATTGTTACAAGACTAATGCAAATCACTGGTTTATTCATTGAAAAAATTATATATTTAGATGCAATTATAAGCAAAAGCACTGAATCGCTGGTTTCCTTTTACCTACAATGTGTTTTGTTAACAATTAATTTCTCATATTTAAACTAATTTTAGTAATAGTTATTTACATACTAAGTGCGGGAAAGTTATGTTCCCGAATGAACGAGTTGGCAGCACGAGCTTGTGAGTGCTGCCTTGAGTGAATTCGGGAACAATCTTCCCGCAAGAAGTTTGTACAATATTTTTTGTACGAATACTATTAAACTTGTTTAATTTATATTTTTATTCATGTATTAATTCCAAAACATAAATATGTATAAACAAAATTTATATGAGTATTAAATCAAATCACCATAAAAATGAAATTTGAGAGTAGGCACGTTTTTTGTTTTGTCGATTTACGTACTTATTCAATTAAAACTTTTGTTGTAACGTGAATAGCGCGTGATTTCGGTTATATACTGTCAATAATTTAGGGGTTAAATAACTTAAATTATGAGCGATAGTAAAAGTATTATGGATTGCACACCGCCGGAAGCACGCCAAAACGCTAGTGAGGCATTGGTAAATTTACTAGCAAAGAAATCTAAAGCAAGGTATGAATTGGCGTACTTAAAGTTTGTCAATTAGGCCCAAACAAAGAAAGTTTCCAATTCTACCGAATACGTTTTATTAGCATATTTTCAAACGTATCCTAATAAAAAGTTTTTGTGGTTTACGTATTCGTTGTGTTTAATTTTACACAACGTCAATATTTCGAATTATTCAAAATATCCAATAGCGGAACTTAAAATATAAACAGTATAAATGTTAACATTTGTAATTCAAGCAATCATGAAATAATTGTTCCATTGTATGTAATTATAATTACTCTAGTCCCTGTTGTTTTGTTACAGATTATTAAACATTTCGTTTCCTTGTTTTTATCTTGTAAAAGATTTAAATAAAAATTACGGAGTAGGTCAACAGATGAAAACAGCCAGATTACTGTTGCAATCAGGGTAGCCAGATACAAATGTTAAAATTCTCATTCGATTTATAGTAAAAAAATTCCTCCGTCAATGCTAGGTTATGGTATTTTAATACCTAAGAAACTAAGAATAATCGTCTAATATTTTTACATTTATTTAAATACTTACATTTTCTAATTATGTAGTAGCAAATTTGATAACAACGATCTACTAACACAAATATTTATCAATTACTTATATTCAGTTTTCACACAAAACATATGTTTACCAAATGTTTACCACCCATAATTAATTGGTGTTGCCAACTTCATTTACTTATCAAAAGCACTAACCTTATTATTTAGAATATCAAATATTATTACAATTTCGCCACTTTATCTTAGTATTTTTGCGGGAAGTACACTCCAAGAAATCATATTTTTTTATTTTGAACATAGTTTTTAAATTAATAGTGTAGAAATGCCAGTGTTTTTTTCAATTTTCCCGCACGCTGTTTAACGTTTGGGTGCGGGAAATAAATGTCATTCGGGATTCAGATGTTCCTAATTATGCGTAGAAGGCGGTAAATGGCATCGAACAGTATATGAGTACAAAAAAATTATTTCAGCATATGTGATCCATTAGAATAATTAACTATCTTGCATTTTCTAAAAGGAATTTTTTTCAATTCTTTAACTACGATGTTCTTATTACCTTCTTAGTTAAGAAAGCTTGATTCTTAAAAATAACACCTATTAATTACAAATTATCTTTAAACATTTACAAATTTACCTTATTTGTTTTGTAAGTCACATCCACATGTTATTTGGTTGAAGCTTCTAGGAAAAACTATCACATATCAACATTTGTCAGAACTTGACGACATTGTTAACGATTCAGGCTTCGACATGAATAGATTTCTTTTATTTACTGGCTGCAAAAGCAAAATCTTGTCATTTAATCATCAGTACTTTTCAAACTGATCTAGCTCATTCATATTAGGTTATGCTTGAAATTAATGTATTAAAAAAATTCAAATACTAAATGATTTGAAGTTAACTAAAATTGCATGCCTTTAAAGCAAGTAAATTATACTCACCATTTCCTTAACTAGAGATGAGTAAGAAACAAGAATAAAATAATAGTAACAGATAACTGTTATTATAAACGCTGTCAAGTTGACATAAAATAAATACAAGTTTTGACATAATTTTTTAATTGTCATATTAGGTATTACCAATACAAATTTTTAAATTAGTTTATTTATTTTCTGCGTTATTTTTTTCGTAAAATTCTGTATAACTTTGATTACTAATCAAATATATAGTCGTAGAAATAGTATAGTGTATAATTCGTAAGGAATGTGTATTGCCAACCCGTGTGAATTGCCAACCTCGCCTTCGGCTCGGTTGCTAATTTTCATACTCGTTGGCAATGACAACCATTCTTTACTCATTATACAATATACTATTATTGCTGACTTGTGGTATACATATACATACTGAAATTTATTAATAAGAATATACTCGGTGTTTCACTTCCAAGTAGTATGTGGTAACACCAGTATTTGCTAACACCAGTATTTGCTTATCAATGAATTTGAATACGTGAACCTTAATCAACAATATATAATATAATAATTTTAATGTGCTATCAGCAATAGAATAATTTATTTTCTTAGAAACTGGGAAAAAAAACTTGTTGTTTTTAATGTAGAAATTTTGAAATTAGCTAGAGCATTTAGACAGTTTGTGTTAAGATTTTTTGAAAGTATATGAAAGTTACGAGAAAAATTAAGAGGTAAACATATTTTTATTTACGTTTACCATTTCATAAAAATGTACCTAACAAAGTTAGGTCATTTTTAAATGCTCATAAATGTAATTACACGGTCCAATGGATTTGTATAACTTGGTTTAAAAAGACAATTTACAGTTAAATTAAAAAAAAAACTATTGTTCTACTTGAAAAAAAGAGTAATTAAGTTGTTATTTAATGTAGATAAATTGCCCGTACACAAAAATACAAAATTTAAATTTTGGTCAATACTGTGTCAAATTCATTTTGAAAGGTGCAAAATGATTCCGTGATTGCATTGTATTACGGTGACGGTAAACCATAGTTTTTATTAGAATTACACCAGAATTTGGCAATGTATTGTATACTGTCCAATTAATTGGAGATATGTGAAATAGTGTGTGAACATCGATGGCATTACATCGACACGAAATTATTTTGAACACTATCGTTAAAATCACTATGAGGAATAAATTTTTTTTTCCCCAAATGAAAAAGAACTGATTTAAAAAAACGCACTAAAAAGTAAAAAATGATGATTTAATTTAGTTACAATTAAACGACAATATTTTTATTTAACACATACATATAACTAATAAACACATCTTTATTTACATGAAATGAAGTCGCTGCCAAACATATACGACTTAAACTTATTACAACTGACAAAGTTAACGTTGAGAATCTTTAAATCTAATCGTACGTTCATGTTATACATGGCATTGACTTCAAAAAGTAATTTCATGTAAATAAATATTTTGAGATGCGTTTATTGGTCACATGTATTATGTTAGATGTGTTAAATGAAAATTTCATTTAATTGTAACTAAATTAAATCATTATTTTTTACTTTTTAATTCATTTTATTTGATGCATTTTTGAAGTCTCGTATCCTAGTAATCCAATCGAGAGTGTAATTCAATTTACAGTTGATTTTTATAAATAATTGTGTTTTAAATAACTATTTGTTGGACGGGTTAGAAAACGTTTTAAATGAAAATCTTGTTACGTATACGACACAGATGGCTACTCTAGCTATTTTTAAACTGAAATGAGATGTTTATTTTTTTTACATATGATGTAAGACAATTTTTGAAAGAGTTAGTATTTTACGCAAAAGTTTTTTGTGTGGAAAAACATTATTTGTGTGTACATTAACGTTTATAATCATCGCAAGTTAAATAGCTCCTGTGTGAACTTGACTGTCTATATTAGACTAGACTCTTTTCTAGAAACATTGGACTACCGTCCGTTATTTGTTTGCACACTTTTATTGGATGTCGATATACAAACACATATATTTTGTCATTTTAAATGATTTTTTAAACATTAAAGATAATTATTTTGTTTTTATTTAAGGCTAAACAGTTACTGTTTATTGATGATTGTGCTAGTGACAAGGAGGCTACGCAGCTCATCATGAGAATAATATTGAATAAAGAGATGAGTCTGCTTTATTCAATTTTAGGACAAATGGGAAACAGGTTTTTATTAATTAAAGCTGTAATACGTAAGTTTTAACTATTATATAAATATGTATATTAATATATAATATTATAGTACATCATTATAAACAAGATTTCAACTTGCTGAAAAAAACGCATAAAACATGTAGAAGGTTTATCTTTATAATACTCTTTTTTGTTTATTTTTTTGTAATATTTACTTTTATTAATCTAGCAAACTTTTATAGCTTGTTGTGTTGTTATATCGTTAATAATAAAAAGATCTAAAAGCTAAAACTGATTTTAAAAATTTGCTAACTACTTTGAAACTAGATTGTATTTAATACGTTAACCAATATTGTATATAGAATACTAGATAATATTGGACCTATTATTGTTGCGTACTCACAATTGGCACAACATTATTTGCTTACATTGAACCAATTATAAACAAGTTCTACCCGTTATTGGTGCAAGATTTTGTTGTTACATGGCTTTCTTAGCGCGTATGCGATAGCGATTTACTGTTGTAGCAAATACGAGAAACTGCAAACACTTGCAATGTAGAGGTTGATATAAAAGTGTGAAGTAACGTTACAATTAAATTAGATAGTGCAAACCACTGTTTTTCTTTTAAATAAAGTAAAACTCTACGTGTACAACCAATAACTGCATGGATCAATTTTATTCAACCTGACCTGTGTCAAACAGATATACAATAAATTTTTGTTCTAATATGCTTTTATTTCTAATAACTTCATTAAATCCGTTCACAATATAATATCTAAGAATTCTTCTGTTTTATTTTTATTCGTAGGTAACCAACTTTTTACATAATCTTAGGGCTTTGGTTTTAATTTTTGCACTTGCTCTGTATTTAAGTTTGTAAGAAACAAAGGTGTTTGTATGAACGGCAACATAACTATTTGCATTTATTGCTATAAATATTTTAACTGTTAAATTTTTATATATAGACAGTTTTAGCACATTACTGTGCCAATTCAACTTTAAAAAGAAATAACAATGTAAAGGTAATTTAAATATTTGTATTTATTCATAAGTCTGATATAATCTAGCTAACATATGCTAACATATCCTAATGTAAGTTATAAGGTAATTTTTCAGTCATTAAACAAAAATATTTAGGTGTTATAAGTAAAACTTGAAGATTATAAATATATTTATTAGTAACTTCTTTGTGCCAATAAATTATTTTTTTTTTAGTTAAATCAAATAAACATAACATAAAAGATAAACGTGTTTTGAGTTTTTGTAACCAAATAAGATTTGCGTGACAGCAAATTGTAATGTTTTTTAATGATTAATGCAAGCACGAAATATACTTTGAATTTTACTACGGTATACTTTTAGTAGTATGTAGTTTATTAATTTAAAAATACATTTTATTTCATTATACGGTTTTAATAATGCGAGTTGTAAACGATAACTTCTATTAACAAACAACGTTCAAAATAATTTAAGAACAATAAATTTATATAAAGAATAGTTGTAATCATACTACGCTTGTAGATTACCAATAAGTGTATTCGCAAATTATGTTAAACAGAAAATAAGAATACAAAAACATTTAACGGATACAAAAAAAATTGTATAAAAAAATTTGCATAAAGAGAGTTATTTCTTCTTTTTATGTTGGCTGTTGTCTTTTTTAATACAATGCCAGCAATAAGCTATTTTTATTTCTCACAAAATTTTTGCAAAATGTTTTAAGTTCAAGCCGCCAGCTCTAAATCATTTATGGTACGTTCAAAATTTTCATTTTTTAAAAGCTTTAGACAGCTTTAAAAACGTATTCCTTAAATAATTCAAACTGTTGCTTTTTTTATAGTGCTTTCACAAACTGTTTAATCAATCCTAATTTAATGTGTAGAAAAGGTACAATAACTAACTTGGAACCGCAAACAGTTCAAATTTCATATTAAATTTTTCAGAAACAATATTGGTCCGTAGGCGCTAGGTAATGTTTTCGAACTACTCGGTTATCTTATAGGCACAAAAAACAACAATATTTGGTAACTACACTTTGCAGTTCAAGTAATAAAGCAATAACCTTAAAGTCACCACAGATTTGCTAAAAATAATTTAATTGAATTAGTTTTAATATAGTTGACATACTAGCATATATTTCTTTTGTGTTTGTAGAGAGAATTGATGATTTTGAGTTATTATTCTAAAATTCAACGGCTTTTGAGATAAATTGATAAACAATTGCCATACTGCACGGTTGCATGTAATACTCATTTTATTCAAAAGCTCATTTACATCCGCAGAGTAACAGACATTTATATCAACCTTGTAAAAAAAAAACTAAATTTTTTGTTAATGTAAAAGATTTTGTATGTCAAATATGTAAAAACTTATGATAAAAAAAAATAAACACACTCAATAATATTTTTAAGATTTTACAGTGACACAAGTTAGAACGTAGTTTAGCTACAGTCCTACAATTGTATTTAAAAAAAAACACAAATATCTTCAGAAAGTGTTTAAAGAATGAAAAAAAAATGTTATACAAATGTTATTATAACTCATCCAAAGAATAAAAAAGTAAAATATAAGATATGCCCTATGCTTAACATTAAATATGACAACTTTTATATAAACTTTTTTACCGCATTTCATTAATAAAGATGCTCGTTTACTTTTCCAGAACGTTAAATTACCCAGTACAAAATAAATTAAAAATTTTAATAATTTAAGTTGTTGTAATTACATCTTTATAAATTACATGGTGTACTATGTGCGTGTCAAAAATTGTACTTAATCAAAGTAAAGAAGTTCACAAGAAAAAAACAAGTTATACTAATCCTTGCTTTTTTATAACTGCAAAGTAAAGAATATATTACAAATTGTAAAAACACGTATAAACAAATTATTGTTTAAGTAAAAAATGAACTTACAACACGTTTAATATTGTTTATTGTTAAATATGTATGTATATTACCGATAATTTTTTTTGTTTCATTTGCATCTAAAACCATATATAAAATTGTATGAATAATGTGCAGTTGTTATGTAATGTGTAAGAAAAATAACTATAGAAGCACCTTATTCGTTCTGAAGTGAAACTAAAATACATTACCGACAGGTGTATTTAGTATCACAGTGTTATTATTTTAATTGAAGTGTAACTTAATACGATAGTGAATAAAACAGTATAAACCGCACCGACGTTGACGGTTCTTTCAGTTTCATACAATATTTAAAAAATAAGCTGTTGATGTTTCATATTTTCAAACACCCACAAAGTGATTGATTTAAAAAATTGATTTAAGTATATTAACATTTAATCAAAAAATTAATAAGTATTTGTTTAATAGTTTCTCTAATGTTTTTTTTGTGTAAATGAGGTTAATATTTATTTTAATTTAAATAAAAAACATATAATGATAAATTAGTTTTTATAGTACAAAATCTGTAAATTATTTTTTAAATGTTGGTTTTTTAAAACATTCTTGTTATTTAATAAAGTATTATTATTTATAATACTAAAAAAGCCGAGTCTATTAACTCTGAGCAAAACCAGCGGTTACCAAATTGTTCTTCAGGCGACAAAACCAATTGCCAGATGGCGACCAACATATAGCGGTGATTGAAAAATGATATTTATTTAAAATTTTGATCCAATTTTAATTAATTACATTTTCTCCATAACATAAAAACGAGTAAATTACACCGCATATTCTTCTCGTAGCTTGGATTCGAAACTTTAATAAGCAGCTTATTGTAATGTTACTCATCTCCTAAAATAAAAAAAATCTTCTAAAATAATATTTATATGCAAAATAAAAATAATTAAAAAAAAACAAAATATTATAAAAATAAAAAGGGAAATTGTATTATTTGTGATGTATTTCATAGCATGAAAGACACAAGATTTACAAATAAAGAGTTTATTTATTAAAAAACAATACATCAGCTACATAAGCAAAGTAGGATGACGCCATGTCTTACATTACAGTGGCGTGTCTGTTAAAAATACATAAACTAAATACTAAATACAGTGTCACCTCGTGACTACATATTATACATCCTTCCACTACAAGTTAAGTTTATCAGGTTTTTTTATGAGTCGTCCCGAACGGGTTGTAAAAACATCATTTGAGATATATACAGGCGTAGGTTCAAGTATTGAGGTCTTAGAAGATAACTTAGGATGTATTATTTCCTTACGGAGAACAGTATCATTAGATGACATGGTATCATTTTCATGACACTCTTCTTTATACATATGTTGTGATATCCTTAAATCATGACGATTTCTGCGTACTTCCTTATCTAAATTATCTCTTACAAGATATAACCTAGGCGCAACATGAGTATCTATTACTTTACCAGGTTCCCATATTTTATTTACAGGATTATACATAGTAACATTACTATCCTTGTTTATAGGCATCATAGGTGTGGCATTTTTGTTAAAATATTGTGTATTTAAATTTTGTTTAACAGTTAGCTTTTCATCTATATTTTTAGGCAACTCAGGATATAACAACTGAACTGACATAGGAATTTTTGTTTTACAGCGTCTTGAATTTAGTAACTGGGAAGGTGAATAATTCATATTTTTTAAGGGCAAGTTTCTGTAACACAACAATGCGGACTCTATATCCCTGCTTTCCTCTGCTGTTTTTTTAATAATGTTTTTAGAAATAGACACTGCTTTTTCAGCTAAACCGTTTGAACGGGGGAAATTTGGACTACGGAATGCTAAATTAAAATTCCAATCTGCAGCAAATTCCCTAAAATGACTACTATTAAATGGTACATTATCGGCTACTAGAATATCTGGTGATCCAAATCTAGCAAAAACGGTTTTGATTTGAGTTACTATTGAACTTGCACTTTTGTCCTTAACAGGAAATATTTTTAGTCAATTAGAATATGAATCAAATATAACTAGATAACTGATTTTAGCGTAAGTCAAAATATCAACAGCTATTCGTTCCCAAGGTCTTTTCGGAATAGGGTAAGGCATTAAAGTCTCTTTACAATTTTTTCTAGCAAATTTTTCACATACTTTGCATGATTTAATATAGGTTTCAATATCATGCGTTATACCAGGCCAATAGAAAACTTTTCTTGCTGTAGCCTTAGATTTTTTAATACCGAAGTGACCTTTGTGTATTAATTGTAACATGTCCTTTTGTAAATTTTTTGGTACTACTAATTTATGATCACAAAATACTAAACCTTCGGCGGTATACAGTTTATCCTTAATTTTATAAAATGGTTTTATGTCTGCTATTATACAGTTTTTATTTTGTGGCCAAGAGTTGTCAATAAAATTTTTAACAATCTTTAATGTTGTATCATTGTTTGTTTCACGTTTGAACTGTGATTTTCTAGCGTCAGACATCGGCAAGGTACTAACAATAGAATGTACGAAATAATCAATTTCTTTGTTACTCTTTAAAAATTTTTCGTCTGTTAAATAGGCCCTTGATAGTGTATCAGAGATGTACATTTGTTTTCCAGGTCTGTAGATTATAATTTAAGAGCTTTAACCTAATTTTTTGTAGCCTTGGTGAAATTCGTTCTATATCTTTTTTGAACACAGATTCTAAAGGTTTATGGTCACTAAAAATTTGAACATCAAGACCATAAATGAACAAATGAAATTTTTGAACCGCAAAAAGTATAGCTAAAGCCTCTTTTTCAATTTGAGCGTATTTGGTTTCAGTTAACGTCAAACTCCGTGATGCAAATGCAACTGGGCGTCCTTCTTGTAATAGACATGCTCCCAGTCCATCTTTTGAACTATAGGTTTCTATTTCTATAGGTTTTTTTGGATTAAAGAACGTTAATACTGGGGCGTTACTTAAAATTTGTTTTAAATGGTTCACACTAATTTCATGTTCGTTTGTCCATTTCCACTCACTATCGTTACGCGTTAAATTTCTCAAAGGAGCAGAAATTTTAGATAAATTTGGAATAAACTTCCCTACATATTTTACCATTCCTAAAAATCGCAATAATGAATTTTTGCAAGACGGGTTAGGCATATCTGTAATAGCTTTAATATAGCTTTTATTTATTTCGATGCCGTCTTTTGTGATAATTTGTCCCATGAATTTAACTGATGTTTGTTTATATTGAATTTTTGAATTATTAAATTTAATATTGTACTTTTGGGTTCTTTCCAAAACAATTCTTAGATTTCTGTCATGTTCAGCTTCAGTTGTACCTGTCACAATTAAGTCATCAAAATATAGGCCAACACCTTTAATGTCTCCAAAGATTTCATAATTTTTTTGTTGAAATACTTCAAGCGCTGAACATATACCAAAAGCAAGTCTTAAAAATTGATATCTACCAAATGGCGTTCCAAAAGTTAATAAATCTTTACTACTATCATCAAGCAACACTCACACAATCTTTTATGTCGAGAACAGTAAACAAAATCTTATTACTTAATTTAGCAGTAATTTCATCCAAGGACGGTATTAGGAAATGCTCTCTCTGAATAGCATTATTGAGGTGCTTTGAGTCCAGACACAACCTTAGATCACCGTTGGGCTTTTCAACAATTACAAGAGGTTGAAGCCACTCTGTAGGTTTGTCCACCTTTCTAATGATATTTTGTTTAACTAGATCGTCAAACTTTAATTTTAATTTCTCATGCAAAATTTGTGAAACACATCTAATAGGCGTGATTCTGGGACTAACATTCTCTTTTAAAGTAATGTGATGCTTACTTGGAAATGTACCTAACCCTACAAACACATCTGGATAGTTATCTATCACATCTGTCAGTGATCCAAAATTGACCTGAACTTCATCTACACGCTTAATTAAATTTAATTTGACACAATCTTGCAATCCCAACAAGGGCATTTGCTCTTGTGAGTCAACTATTATAAACTTAATTTTACTACACTTGTCTTTTACAATACAATCAAGTTCTATTTCTCCCAGCGTTTGTAATTTAAATTTAGGATTACCATATGATATAAAAGAAACATTAGAACTTCTTAATTTACAGTTTGACTGAATTAAACCTAAAGTACTTACAGGTAACACACTCACCTCTGCACCTGTGTCAAGTTTTACATCCACCATTGTGTCGTATTGTATTTTCTTAATCCATGCTATTTCATTAGACTTTCTTCGTAAAGCGATTTCTTTTTCTCGTCCATTTGACTTCTTTACTGCGCTAACATAAAATTCTTCTTCAGTGTCATCACTAGGAGGTTCACTGTGCTTCTGTTCTTGAACTACTTCATTTACTTTCTTGCATCTTTTATCTTTATTCTCAACAGCGGCTCTCTGCTTGCAAACAGACGCAAAATGGTTTCTACCTTGGCACTTTGCACAAGTTTTTCGGTATGCTGGACATTTCTTATAACCATGTTTGTAACAACAATTTTTACAGGACTTAGTGTCTTTATGAACAACATTAACCATAACTTTGTGTTGAAGTATCTTTGACTGGCTCTTGCTTATTTCAGTCGCTCGGCATAGATCAATGGTTTTTTGTAAAGTTAAGCTTGCTTCCCGAAGTAACCTCTCTTGTATGGTTTTGTCATAAATGCCCATGACTATATGATCCCTTACCATTTCATCTTGACTGGTATACTCGGTGGTTTTCACGGCATATTGAAGCTCTGTTACGAAATTGTCAAACGACTGTCCTTCTACTTGCAGGATACTATTAAATTTATAACGTTCGAATATTAAATTTTTTCGAGGGGCGCAATACTCCTGAAACTTGTCTTTAATTTTTTTCAAGGTCTTCACCTGTGTATTCTCAAAGGTAAACGTGTTGTACAGTTCCAACCCTTCCTCGCCAATCAAGTTGAGAAATACAGCAATTTTTTTCTCTTCTCGTTTATTATCTAGATCCGTTGCTGTCATGAAAAGATCGAACCTTTGTACAAACTTTCTCCAATTCTCCGATATATTGCCGTCCAATACTAGCGGTTCCGGCGGTTTAAACAATGCTTCTGTCATGGCGTAAACTGCACGTGTTGCAAGTTGCAAAATCAAGTTGTACACTATTTACTTTGTTTTACGTCAATTGAACTTGAACTTTAATGTACCTAACACCATGTATTATTTGTTATGTATTTCATAGCATGAAAGACACAAGATTCACAAATAAAGAGTTATTTATTAAAGAACAATACACCAGCTACATAAGCAAATTATGATGACGCCATGAATTACATTCCAGTGGCATGTCTATTAAAAATACATAAACTAAATACTAAATACAGTGTCACCTCGTGACTACATATTATACAGAAATTAAATAAAATAATAAAAAAAGTGTTTATACAAAAACTAAAAAAAAAAACAAAAAAAATTACTAACTAATGTAAATCAAATTTAACGTTTACATGAAAAATATAAACAAATTAGACTGGCGAAAATAAACAATAATTTGTTTATAAACTAAAAATTAACTTAAAATTATTTATGTTTACACTGCATCCCATGATAGCTATATATTACTTTAGTTTTATTATTGTCAGCTGACTTGATTAATGTACACGCATGACATAATACAAAACCAGCGATATTTATTACACACAATTTAAACATTCTTAAGAAAAATTAAAAAAAGAAACAGAGCTTCTCCAAAAGGGCAGCGTTATTTATCTATTTTTTTAATCTAATTGTAATATTTTTAGAGCGAAATGGATTTATCTATGATTGGCATCCTTGTTTTTTTTGAAATTCTAATTTTTGCTTATATTTCTACAATTTCCAACTGTTTTTCTCTGGTTTCAGCTTGTTTTCTTATTTCTTGTTTCGATAAGCATCATTTTATATCTAAATTTTAACTCAATGATCTTATCTTTCGTTATAAACCATTTTCTTCATTCTTCTCATTTTCTTCTTTCAAAACACATTGAGTTTTATGACCACATCTTGTTTTACACTGTGTGAATACATTATTTAATCTTTTATCACCGTTTACATCGTTTTTCTTTCTCAAACTCTGACCTAACCTCTAAAATCTCAAGTTTTACATGTAAATTTTACAAAAATAAACATGATTTACTTTTACAGCTTCACATATGTAAATACCAATGAGGTATAATATACTACCTGGAGAATCCTTTACGTACACGCAAACGAGCGGTCGATCTATCGCGTATCCCCACTGCTTTCGGACAAAAATCCATGAGGTCGACCTTGCTTGAAAAGTAGAAGTAAAATTAAAGTTTGTTTGAAAACAATAAATTGGTATATCTCTTAAATTAAAAATACATATCATTAAAAATAAAATGCAACATTATGTATTTTAAATTTAATTAATTTAGTTCACCTTAATCTAATTGAACTACTATCTTAAAAATACGTCAATATTTATAGTTTTGCAGTAAGTTTTCAAGATAAATTCAAAATATTTTTTATTATTTAAACAAGTAATTTTCAAATGACATTCTAAATTATTACTTTTTTGACTGTGGCCGCAAGTTTTTAAGTTAAAAGGTTCTAAAACCGCTTTGATGCGTCGCAAGATTATACAAAATTCACTTTTTTGTTAAAAGTATAAGAGCTAGAAACTAAAAAAACTGTAATAATAACAAGGGCTAGCTGTCTAAGGGGTTATCTAAAATTAGAGAAATGTCTCAAGGGAATGAGCAATCAGCAACACATTTCATTTTGTGTAGTTTAGCGTTTGTTCTTGTCGTTAAATTTTTCAATAAAAATATTAATTTTGATATAAAAACTATATATTTAAAAAATAAAGACATACATCTAGGGCGTACTTGTGCCACTTTTTGCAAATTGCAAATCGATGGTACGTTTACCATGTGGCCCTCACAATTCACCTAAAATTGTCTAAAATTGCTTTATTTTTTACTCTTTTTTTATACTTCTGACTTCAAAATTACACAAAATGTCACAAGAAGGCAATATAACTAGCCTTTGTAATTATTTCAAATTTTTTTAAATTTCTAGCTATTATACTTTCAACAGAAAAGCGAATTCTGTAGAGGCTTGCCCGTTTATAAACCTTGTTATTATAAATAAGTTAAGATTATTAAATTTATTACTACATGCATTTTAAGTAACTAAAATGGACAAAACTAAAGTTATAGAATGTAATCCGAAACCTACAAAACACTTAACTATACACGATAGTTTGTTTTCTTGCCCGGATGAAGAAGGGAAACACGAAATAATACCGGACCGAATTCGTAAATATACTAGCTACTAGCATACGGAGTGGTTCCTCTAGTAGTTATTATATACCTCATTGGTAAATACTAATCCTAACGCTACTAGAAACTACGTAAATGAACAATTAGATGCAATACCTACATACTACAAGTAAGTACAAACATTAATCCTTCCTATAAATATAATGTAACGAATTTCATTATTAATACTAATTAATTTATTTATACTAAAAATATGTACACGTGTAAACTAACCGAATTAAATCAAACCATCTAAAAATAAAAACTTACGTTAATTTATATAAAACAATAATACGTTATCACTAATAGGTCCACAGTTGTTTACTTTAAAAGTCACGTTCACTTTTACACGATGTACACCTTTATTTATTTAAAACTTCGTACGTGCTAATCACTTATTTATCTTCACCGTAACAACACTTTAACTTCATTCAGTAACTGCCGATACAGAAAAACTGACCTTCCGCATACTCGAACACTTCTTATACATTCATGTCATCTCGGTCTAGAACATTCGCAACCTTTCTGCATGTATCGTTCGCTATCTGGAATTTGGCTTTATCGAATCGTAGATTCGACGTTATTCGCGAATGTTCCAATAACATTTTGTAAACTCTTTTGTTTTAGGGCAAAAACATGTCAACAAATATGTCAACTAAATTTTCAATAAGCTTTGTAAAATCCATGTGGAAATTTTTAATATTAATTAGTTATTAGATTTTGTTTAGTTATTTAATCATTCACAGAGAGAAATGCTGTATCACAATTTTGCACAAGATTGTGCATAACTGTATTGTTGATGATATTACTACAATTGTTTATATTTATACCATAGGCTTGCACGCTTTTATTTAATACGTTTGGATAAATAGGTTATGAAGTTTTATTTGACAAATTGTTTGAAAAATATTATAAAATTTAGTATGTTTTGTATTCGACAACAATGTGCTAGTATTTTGCACAATTTTGTTTTACTTTCTCGTACAGCTTTGATAATATATATTACAATAAGATTATGCAATTCTTTTAAACTCGGAATAAAGAAAAAAAATTGAACGAACTGTAGAATAGCAGTAATTTTTTATGGTAAACGTTCCCTCTAAAAAGATCAGGCGACAACGGGTTGTATGTAAAGACGCTAATGTTGACAATTACAGAGCGCCAAAGTAAACAAAGTTCTCGGAAAATATGTGAACTAACTTTAAACTTATTTGAAGCGATAAATGTTTCAACCAATCACAATTAGCAAGTACCGTCCGCTTGAAAAGATTTTGTTTACATCTTTACCTCCTGTTTTCTGAAAAATTCGTAGTTATTTAGTTAGTTTTTGTCAAGACTTTTTGAAACGCTGTTATTTGAACAAGGTAAGTGTATTTATAAGATTTTTTTAATGTAACCTTTGTAGCTGAACCTCCTTCATTACTTTAAATTCTGTATTTAATTCCAGCGTTAATTCTTCGAACAACACCTAATTTCTGATGGAGATTTTTACATAACTTACTTTCTGTATTGTTTCAGCTGTTATTTATCAACATGAAATCTAAATCGAAAAAAACCATTTATTTTGAAGCAAGAAACATTATTAAAAATGTTGTGAAGTTTTTCGATAAATTCTCCCTTTAGAGAAGGCAACCAAACTAGCTGCTGTAGCAACGGGCAAATCAACCACATTTATAAAAAAATCTGGAGTGAATCGATAACAAGCAGTAATGGAATTTTAAGATATCCCTCGAAGAAAAAAATAGGTATATAAAATAAGTATACCATTTAAATATAAATAAATAATGCTCTTAAGTTTTATTGACAATTCACCCAATATATGTTACTTTTAAGTAAATAACATTTAACCAAGATGCATAAAGTTTTACAATAAAAAGCTATACGAAATAATAATAATTTGCACAATATTGTGCAAAATTAACCAATGAGAATATGTATCTAGATAATCTAACGCTATTAGACATTTAATATACCATTGGGTAAAAATACTTCAAGCATAGTTTTGAAAAAAGTATGACAACATTGTGTAAAACTTTACTATCTATTTAGAGCATTTTTTAAACAAATTGTGATATGGTGCGATCAATTTAAAATGTAAAAATTGCTTATATGTAATGAAAAAAAACTGTACAATTTAATCTGCACAAATGAATGCAATAAAACTGCACAAATTAGTCTTGTCACTTTTTCAGGTCCAATTTGTGTAATTTTTATTAACAATTGTAGATAAAATATACAAATATTTCTCCCTGTGTTGCTTTGCAAAGCTTTACAAATAATTTTCTCATGTTTTAATAAATTTTTTTGCTATCTATTTTTACTTTCGCTCAGCTTTTATACCAAGTTAATTTTTAAATGTAATTAAGGAGAATTTTTAATTAAATAGTTTATGTTTCTTGTTTAAATCCGTTGTATTTTAATTTATGTTTTACTTTAATGTGCAAGCTACAAACAATGCTCGTATGAAAATAACAAACCTTGTAGCCCGCTGACCTAGATGAACTCATGATGTCGCCATAATAAACATAGTCTTTAAAAAAAATAAAAAACCATCTTTTTTAATGATCTATGTTGTTTGGATCATATTTACAATCAAATGAACCAAAATGGATTTGTTAAAAATAAATCGGACAATCTGCCGAAAGTCTCGGTACTCATGATGACGGAGTTCCTCGCATCATCTGAATGTTTTAACGCGGCGGAGACAATAGGCGTGAAACTTCACAAGTAAGTACAACCAATGTCATTAAATGTGTTTATGAAATATATCTTT
Organism: Aquatica leii; assembly: GCA_035610365.1. NCBI lineage: Eukaryota > Metazoa > Arthropoda > Insecta > Coleoptera > Lampyridae > Aquatica > Aquatica leii. The sequence goes on along the minus strand of CM069432.1, from coordinate 140,444,470 downwards.
GTTAATCTATCTACGTTAAAAACGTTTTATGTTATTTTAGCGTTAATTGTATAAACATGATTATATCATAAAGTTATGTTTACTTTGAGATATTCAAATAAATTCAAAATCTTTTATCCTGATTCTATATTGACAAAATAAATACAGCTGTAATAAACTTTTAGTTTAATTAATTAATTGTAATTAAAGTCAGTGACAATTAATTACTTAATTTATTGTTAAACAATTCTTGTAAAATACCTTTAATTAAAGGTATTTTATAAAATTTGTTTAACACGATATTGAAGTGTAATCAAAAGTAAATATTAATTTGTAGTGTGGTATTATTAATTTTAGTTGTTATTTATGTTTCAAAGGGAGAATTACGGAGATTCAGCTATTGGCTACGTGGAATTGAAGCGAGAAGGATCTTTGTGTCATGTCGAAGGTAGAGTGTGTCCGGACACAGAGTACGTACAAAGACAAAGAAATTACAAAAATAGGCCGTGAAGATTACGCTGCATCAGCAAGTAATGAATTTATTTAATATTTGTAACTATCTCTTAACATTTTACCATACTTTTAATTCTAGTGATGTGCATAACATGTAAGCAGATTTTGTATAACTGTTCGCATTATGTCTCTATCTTTTTTAACTGTATTCTATTTACAAAATTGTAAAAGTTTCAAATATATTGTAGGTGGCTATAAACAATGCGAAAAGTCAATGCGTGACACAAGTATCAGCGCATACTGGTTTCAAAATATATGATAGAGTCTCCATGCACCAACTAATTTTAAGCTTTGTAAAAACAGATCAGTTTCATGTTGACAATTTTTTAGAATTCGCAAGGACGGTCGATGAATGTCAAAATATTGATAATAATACACAATCTCAAAGCGAATGTCGTCCGAAATAAGATACTGCAGAATAACGGCTTCCAAAATTTACAAAATTGTTTATTGTAACATCGAGAATGGTGTATTAGTCAAACAACTAATTGGAACTTCAAAAGTTAAACATACAGAGACTATGGCTAGAGAACACAGGTTGGAAAAACTTGTTATAAAAGCATTAGAAGCAAAATTGTTAGTTAGCGTAAAAAATTGCGGTTGCAGATGCAATAGGAGCCGACTTTGTTGTTAATCCTCTCGATGTGCAGTCTTAAACTATCAATTCGTCTTGTTTCCTAGACTGCAGACTTGGACAATTTTTTGTTTGCCGACACACTCGGTGGCCTTATCAACTTACAATTCTTCTTAATTAGAAATGGTTCTATGTGTTTAAACCCTCTGTCAGCCATAACCGCAAAGTTTTGCCGTTTCAAACTTTCCTCACTCTCGTCGTCAGTAGGTAAATATAGATTCATTGAAGCTCCGTAAAGTATTGTCTAATATACTAGTGGACCCAGTGTCGATCGTTAAATCCGACAAGGAATCCTAGAAGCTAGAATGGATTGTATGCAGGGCATGGATTGTACAGGGGAACATGATGCATCTTTTTGTTATGGTGCATTAGAGATTTTGCATTGCACATATTTGTTGCGATAATGAGATGTTAAAGAGACTTATACTTCAAAATCGCGCAGTTGACTACAAAGGATCGCATAAACGGTTGCGTAGCGATAAATGCTTTAGCATACTATCAGCAACGTCTTGGTCATCACTTATACGCGAATCACAATCAGCTTATGAAGAACTTGAACAAACGGGTTTTTCTGCGACTCTGGAGTGTTGTTGATTGTCAAAAGCGGCATGCTCCAGCTGATTTTTTTTCAAACTTTCGGTCCTACGCAATTTCTGCACCACCGCTCTTGTTGGTATAGCATGGACACGTTTTTGGTCTGGCAGGCAGTTGAAAAATCGAGGCAGGACTCGTTTCTTTAGTTGTATTTTAGTAGATGCATCCAACTTTACTCTCATGTAACTTTTCAAATCTTCTTGAATCTGTAAAAAATATTATTCGTCAGCACAAAATTATAAATACAATAATTTTCATAACAAAATATATGTATTATTCACTTAGCATTTCAACAATTATTGTTGGTTTGTATTAAAATTATTCTAAGAATATTTTAAAGCAATATTCTTTAAATTTGTAGTGTGTTGTATTAGAACGACATCTTCAGAAGTAATTAAAAGGTAAACATATATATATATATATATATATATATACTCCGAAAAGTTCAATTCGAGATCCTTAAACTACTACACATTCCGAGATCCATCTTGTAAAATGCAGATAAAATTAAAATTTTGAAAGATGATATAAAATGCACTTATAAATTTACGAAATTATGTTAAAATCTCCAAAATTTCAAAAATTAAACAAAACAATTTAAAATATAAAATACATCATTACGAGGTCCGTAAACAAAGTCGTATTCCGAGATCCATACTAATATACAAAAATATATATAGACGCAGGCGTCGAAATCGAGATCCTTACAATGTTGTCTGTTATTTGGATCTCGCATCGTATGTGTACTACCTATATATATATATATATGTAAGTTTAGCACGTTTTGTTTAATTATTATTTAGTTGAATAAGCGATAAGGTTCTTTTTTATTTTCGCTATCAGTAAGTTAAGTAAAATTAGAGGAATGTTTCGCCGCTTCTGCTACTACGACATTTTTGTTACGCCATTATAATTTTCTTTATCTAATTGAACTAAAATTAATCAACACAAATCAAAGTAAAAAAAAAATAGTTTACAAATGTACTGTCATAGCTTTTATCTATACAACTGTCTTTTTATGTAACAGGTATTTGAAACTGCCTGTTGTTATTCACATTTTATTCTTTTTGATAATAATTCTTTTTCTTTAAAAGAATGATTAAAAAATAGTTATATTTTTATTTTCCGATTTTTGCAGTTAATATTACGGTGTTAAAAAAGTATTTTAAAATATATGCTTATATGTGTTTAAAATAATTAGTAAAATATATTCTGTACTATCCAAATGATTTTTGCTGTAAGGTTATTGTATTTAATTGTCACATTATTAACGTCTAAGGTTAGCGCTTGCTGAGAATAATTAAATATAATATAATAAAAAAGGAGGCGGAAAAAAAATGAATAATTCCGTCAGTTGTTGCATTTTCAATTAGTAGTGTTTTCTTTAAAACTCTCGTTGTTGCAGTGTTAAAAATAGAAGCAAACATTTATACAGTCCACTTTTTTAACTAAATTGATTAGACTCAATTTTGGAACATTAACAAATTTGGTCCTTCGAGCCGGATATAATTCAGTTTTATTTAACATTTTACATTTAAAATGGCTAATAAAAAGCAAAACCCTCAATTAAGATTGACGCTTATCAAAGCAAACGACCTTATTAAAAGATTGGATTTATTTAATAATTATTTGCAAAGTGCAGCTGAGTTCGAGTTGTCAGACATTGTAAAACGGAAAATTCAAACGAATTTAAATGTTTTTAAGCCTCTTCTTGACGAGTATAAGTTAGTTTGGCAAGAGTTTCAAAATTACGATTTAGATCGTAAAGATTTCGACATCATACCATACGCTGAAGTACAAGACAAGTACATCGATACAATTGTCAGTGCCGAAACGTTATTAGATCGTTTCAATATTGCCACAGCTTCAGGTTCAGAAGTTGATACCAGTCCATATACATCATCTAATAATTCCGAGAGTATTCAAGTACGATTACCGACTATTTCTTTACCAACCTTCGACGGTAACCACCAAAATTTTCGGAGTTTTTTCGAAACATTTAATGCATTAATAGAGTCAAACGAAAAATTGTCTGACGTTCAGAAATTTTTATAGTTAAAAAATTCTTTAAGAGGTTCAGCAGTTTGCATCTTGCAAGAACTTAAAAATGAAGCTGCAAGTTACGAATTAGCTATTAAGTTGTTAAAAGATAGGTTCATTAATGAAAAATTATTGCTATTTTCTCATTTAGATAGCTTGTTTGAATCTCCACGTTTAGTTAAGGAATCAAATCTAAGAGAACTTAATGATAAATTATTAAAACATACCAGATCAATTGATAACGAAAATATTTCAAATGCTACATATAAGGCTGGCGTGATTGCTTATATTATCAAAAATAAAGCCGACCCCAAAACTTCGGATGAATTCGCAAAAGGTTTTCCCAAAAAAATTCCTTCTTTAGAGGAAAGTTTAAATTTTATTGCTAATAGATGCAATGTTCTTGACGATGTAAAAAATTGCAAAATTAATCAAAATACTTTTCAGTCTTCAATTCGTAAGTTTAATACTGAACATCATCAAAATAAAGGCAAAGTCTTTTTGCAAACTGAACGACCATGTCCTGTTTGCAAAGGATCACATAGCCTTACTACTTGTCAAAAGTTTATAGGCTTACCTGTTAACATACGATTTTCTAAAGTTCGTTCTTTTAGGATTTGTAAGGTATGCCTTAGTCACGACATGGGTTCTAAATGCAGTTCTCCTGTAAACTGCAAACATTGCCAACAGCGGCATAATCATCTGCTGTGTTTTAAAAATGAACGGCTGGCATTGCAAAATTCTGCGCCTTCTGTTCAACAAGTTGTAAATAATTTTCAAAATGACGAATTGGAATCAAGTGTTAGTAACAACAATTGTGCTGTATCAGATACAAGAACTGGTGCATCTTCAGTTTGCAACCTGGCTTGTAATTCTAAAATACTCCTTTCAACTGCAAAGGTTAACGCATGTCATGGTAATGTAACTATAACCGTTAGAGCAATTTTAGATTGCGGCGCTCAATCTAACTTTGTTTCTGAAGAGCTATGCTCAAAGTTAAATTTAAATATTAAGCCAGCTCATGTTGAGATTTCTGGCGTTAACGGTATGACTTCTCTTTGTACGAAAGTTGTATCGCTTCGAATCTGTTCTCAGACAGGAAATTTTATGTCGGATATTTCATGCTTGGTAGTTCCAAAGGTCACCGATTCATTACCCCATGTAAGTTTCAATAAGACTAATTTAAATATTCCTGTAAACGTACGCTTAGCAGACGACAGTTTTAATATATCTGGGAATATAGATATATTGATCGGTTCTCTTGTCTTCTATCGCTTGATCTTACCTAACCAAATTTCATTAGGCAGATCTATGCCCCTCCTTCAGGAAACTTTACTTGGTTGGATCGTAACTGGAAATTTGCCCAAGTCTATCTTAGCAATGACTAAATCTCACAGAATATCAACGAATCATGTAACTACCTTATTAATCCTTCAATCTTCTGTTAATTTAGATCAAACACTTCAAAAGTTTTGGCAAATTGAAGATGTTAGTCCAATATCAAAGTTATCGTTACTGTCTCCAGCCGAAAAATATTGCGAAGAACATTTTGTGAAAACTGTACGAAAAGGTAAGGATGGTAAAATTAAAGTTTCAATTCCTTTTAACGAGCTTATACAATTCTTAGGCAAATCTCAAACTAAAGCCGAAAGTCAGTTTCTTAAATTAGAAAAACGTCTTCAAAACGATCCTCTACTTCGAGAGGAATATTGTAAATTTATGCGCGAGTATGAGAGCATGGGTCATATGACAAAAGTTTCTAACCTTAAATTTCAATATGATGCTGCGGTATCTACATTTGTCGAGACAAGTATAGGTTTAGTAAACATATGTAATATCCCTCCTCAATTTTTTCCTCACCATGCCGTAATAAAAGCAACATCATTAACTACTAAAACTCGTGTAGTGTTCAACGCTAGTTTTCCTACTTCTACGAATATTTCTGTAAACGATGCCCAAATTATTGGTCCACAAGTTCAAGATAATTTATACGATATTTTACTTCGGTTTAGACGATTTGAATTTGCACTTTGCGGTGACGTAGCAAAGATGTATCGCATGTTTAACATTCGTCCAGAGGAAAGAAAATTTCAAAATATTTTATGGAGAGAAGATTCATCACAACCTCTTGAAGTTTACGCTAATACTGTTACTTATGGTACCGCTTCTGCAAGTTATCTTGCAACTCGTTGCCTTGCTTATCTTGATGACGAAAATAAGGTAGCATTTCCTGAAGCTGCCCAAATTATTTCTAGCGACTTTTATATGGACGACCTTCTCTTCAGTACAAATTCAATTGAACATCTTTTAAAGATGAAGAACGATGTGTCTTTTATTTTAGCTTTGGCAGGGCTTATTATTAGAAAGTTTATATCTAATAGTTGCGAGTTTTTAAAAACATTTGACTCCTTATCAGAATTTTCAACAATTCCTCTAGGCGAGCGATCCAGCGCAAAGACCTTAGGATTACATTGGAATTCCGTTGAGGACGAACTGTTCTGTAGAGTAGACACAATTGCTGAATGCTCTATTTTTACAAAACGAATTATTCTTTCTTCTATTGCTAAAATTTACGATCCACTTGGTCTAATTTCTCCATTGGTCGTCAGAGGAAAATTAATAATGCAAAGAATGTGGTTATCTCGCATTGATTGGGACGAACCAGTTCTAATCGATATTCAAAAGGACTGGATAGATTTATTATCTGAGTTTTCTAGTTTACCCAAATTGCGCATAACGAGAAGCGTAATTCCATCTACATATTTGACAATCCAACTTCATGGATTTGCTGATGCTAGTTGTCTCGCATATGGTTCTTGTTTCTACGTGCGTTGTGTCTTATCAGACGGTCGCATAACTTCGACTTTGTTGACTTCAAAAACGCGAGTAGCTCCTCTACATCCCATAACAATTCCTCGACTAGAGCTTTGTGCAGCAACGATGCTTGCACAGCTTAGTCAAAGAATACTCAACATTATGAAAATTAAATTTAATGACGTTTTTTACTGGACCGATTCATCAATTGTCCTCAACTGGATTAATTCAGTTGCAAATAAATATAAAATTTTTGTAGCAAATCGAATTGCATTAATACAGGAATCTTCCAATGTTTCTAGCTGGCGTCATGTACGCAGTGAAGACAATCCCGCAGACTTACTATCTCGCGGTACTACCTGTTCCAATTTGAAAAAAGGTTCTATTTGGTTTTATGGTCCCAACTTTTTACGACAACCGCAAGACGAATGGCAAATTTCTAACATTCCTATTAGTGTAGTCGATAATATTGAATTTAAAATTTCTAAAGCTAACCCAGAACTGGTTTTGTATTGTAAGGTTAAAAATACTTGGAGTAGTGATTTATTTAAAAGGTTTTCTTCTCTTAGTAAATTACAACGCGTATTCGCTTATGTGCTACGATTTATTTCAAATGCGAAATGCAAAAACCGTGCTAAAGAAAAGCTATCAGTTTCTGAGCTTGATCATGCTTTGACGGTTTTAACTTATCTATGCCAGCAGCAAACATTTAGCTCTGAAATAAGTCTATTAAATATTAAAGAAAATTTAAAACCTAATAGCCTGCAATCTTTAAGTCCTTTTATTGACAACCAAGGATGCATTCGCGTCGGCGGTCGACTAATGGCTTCAGATTTTGACTATCAAAAGAAATTTCCTCTTTTGTTACCAAAAAATCATCCATTTACTAATTTGGTAATGGAAAAATTTCATATAGATCTTTTACACTGTGGTGCTCAACAACTATTATCTGCTGTGCGTGAGGTATTTTGGCCTATAGCTGGTAGGATTGCTGCTAAAAATATTGTATACAAATGTATAAAATGCTTTAGAGCAAAACCACGTCTAGTTCAACCCATAATGGGAAACCTTCCCAAAAAGCGTTTAACTCATCATGAGTTTCCGTTTTATAATGTAGGGCTTGATTATGCCGGACCAGTTCTTATTAAGGACAGGCGTACACGAGGCGCTAAACTAATAAAAAGTTACATTTGCGTTTTTGTCTGTTTGACAACACGTGCTATTCATCTCGAATTAGTTTCGTCATTGACAACAGAAGCATTTATTAACTGTTTAAAAAGATTTATTGCTCGTCGTGGTCTGCCTAGCTCAATCTCTAGTGACAATGCAACTAACTTTCGCGGGGCGCACCGAGAATTAAAGTTACTTTACGATCTGATTGTTCAGAATGGAGCAATTTCTGATTATTTATCGACACGTTCTGTCAAATGGGAGTTTATTTGCTCACGGACCCCTCATGAAGAAGGAATTTGGGAAGGCGCAGTAAAATCCGTAAAAAACCATTTAAAGCGAATTTTAGGAAACGCAAATCTTGTATATGAAGATTTTTACACGACTTTGACTCTTGTCGAAGCTATTTTAAACTCCCGCCCGCTATCATATTTATCTTCCCAACCTGATGACCTGTCTCCATTGACTACAGGTCATTTCCTTATTGGACGACCTTTAACCTCTATTCCTGCACCTAATTTTCTCGTAGTACCAGAAAATCGGTTAACTTCTTACCAGCGGGCTCAAAAGTTAGCCACACACTTTTGGAACAGATGGAGTGTCGAAGTCGTCCCCGAATTACAAAAACGTTGCAAGTGGTATCGCCAATTATCACAATTACTTAAAAAAGATGTTGTGGTTCTCCTCCAAGAAAATCGAGTTCCACCTTTAAATTGGCGTTTGGGTAGAGTTGTCGAACTCCATCCTGGTGCTGACGGTGTGGTGCGAACAGTGACTGTGCGTCTTGCCAACGGTACTTTATTTAAAAAATCAGTGCGCAAACTTTGTGTTCTTCCTAGTAGTAATGACTCAATGTATGTAGACTAATTAAATTTATTTCTCTATTCTACACTTTAGATTTTGTTTACATTATTATTTGCACTATAACTTTTGTTACTTGTTACACTTAATTGATGATTATTTTTATAGTTTTGTTATTGTTTAAGTTGTGTTTCGTTATTAAGTACAGTTTTGATTGAAACTATATTTAATTAACATTATTATTCTAATTTATAAATTAAGTTTCTAGATTGTTGAAACCATCCCTAACTGTTTCAAGGGAGGCGATGTATTTAATTGTCACATTATTAACGTCTAAGGTTAGCGCTTGCTGAGAATAATTAAATATAATATAATAAAAAAGGAGGCGGAAAAAAAAAATGAATAATTCCGTCAGTTGTTGCATTTTCAATTAGTAGTGTTTTCTTTAAAACTCTCGTTGTTGCAGTGTTAAAAATAGAAGCAAACATTTATACAGTCCACTTTTTTAACTAAATTGATTAGACTCAATTTTGGAACATTAACAGTTATAGTTGAACACACTTTTTTTTTTTAGTAAAAAGTAAAGATAAGTAGGTACACAAGATATGTATTTATTAAAAAAAAATTCAACAGATGTTTTATTTTACATAAAAAGTAAATTAACTGTAAATACTCTATAATACTGGTCGTTTGTATTCATTACAAATTTACGTTGTACAACGTCAACTAAAAGAGATCCTTAATGGTTAGCCTTGAATCCTTTTCTCACGTTTTTTGATGTAAAGAAGAATGCGTTTATCTTTCTTACTAAGCAATATAATAATAAGAGATTATTTTCCTTGAATTGTTAAAATGTGTTTCTAGTGGAGTATTGGAGCGTTAATTGGCAATAAATTTAATATCGAGAAAAAAAGCAATTTTTTCAATGTAGTAAAGTTTTTTTTGAAAACAATAGTTTGAATACACAAAAACTATAATCTACAAACAAGAAAAATAATAACGTTATTCACATTAAAATGATAATTTACCATTATCATTACAAGTGAATAACTTTAATGGGATATTCGGAATATAACACTAAAATAAAATTTTCTTGATAAAATTGTTAATTTTATGTCCCATACAAACTCTCTAAAATAGCAATTAATTAATTAGTACATCCAAATTTTCAAAGGGATTGCGACAAAAAACGCAGAAAAAACATTATTTAAAACCGAAAGAGATTTAACAGAAGTTAATCATAAAAAAACATACAAGCAAAGCAAAAAGGTACAAAAGTCGCTCGAACATTAGAAGAGCAAGACATCAAGAAACAACTTCATTAGTTACAAACCAAAAATACACTAAACGAAGCAGAAGCTGAAACTATGGAGGATTTAAAAGAAATGATGAAACAAATGATGACTAAAATGTCAAAAAATACTAATGAGCTAAAGAATGATATAAAAAAACAAAAACAAAATAAAAAGGAACCAGAATGGAATGAAGAAAGAAGACAACTGAAAATATAAGTAAAGCGATTAGAAGAAAAACAAGAAAGGCGGAGAAAAAAAACAGTATTATAAAGGGAAAGCAAGTAACAAAAGGTACCAAAAAGAGTTTCTGGAGAATTAAAAATAAACACGCAAGTAATAAGAGCATACAGTACTAGTAATAGTCAAAATGCAAAATGTCATTGCCACTGAGATTGATCCACGGGAAAAAGCAAGAAAATTATAAAGAAAAATGAAATACGAAAATATACATACATCGAACATGGTTTAACAACAAATAAACAAAAATACAAAAGAAACTGTTAAGTATCGCAAGGGAACAAAAGATGAATGGTAAAAGAGTGAAAAAGTGGTTTATAAAAAAATCATGCATGTTGTATACGTATGGGATATGGAATTGAAAGAAATGATAAAACAACAGGTACAAAAATTGTTTACTGCGCTAGTGTAAAGAAAGATGACAAAAATGCAAAGGAAACGGATATGAAACTGGAAAATTAATAACAAACAATTCAAATAAAAGAAATAACCGAGACAGCAAAGAATTTAACAAGACAAAAAAATTAATTGTATTGGAAAATCGAAACCTGGAATATAAGAAGTCTAATAACAAAAACACTAGGCGTAAGTGAGACTAAAAGGAAAGTATATAAACAACTAGGAGGCAATTTCAAAAAGCATTTTAAAAATAAAAATAAAGACAGTGAAAGATACAGACCAAACGGAAACGATCCGTATTACATAAAAACAATTTTGAGAGAAACTAGATGAAGGACTGAAAAACATAAGAGGTAGAATAGTTAACCTTAGGGATATGAACAGTAGAGTAGGAAGCTACACAGGTGCAACAGACGTCGTAGAACAGTACGGCGAGCAACGCATAAAAGACAACGGCGAAGGACTAATTAATCTCTGCATGCAAAATAACCTCATAATAACAAACACATTTTACAAACATTAAGACATTCACAAATACACGACAGAAGGTCCCAGTAGACAGGAGAAGTCAATTATTGATTATATACTCATTGACCACTCACATAGATATGAAATAACAGAGTCAAGAAGAGGATATGAAATAGGAAGTGATCATCTTGTAATAAGGCAGATACGCATCATAGGCTCAATATCAGCAGAAATACAGAACATAATTACAAGTAGTCCAGCAACATACACTGAAACCATAAAAACATATAGGCTTTCAGAACAAGAAGCATCTAACAGATATAGAAAACGGATTGAAATAAAGATGACAATGTGGTAAAGGGCAATACTAGATATTACAAAAAAAGTATGTGGGACAACAAAACTAAATCAAGGAAAAAAGCAAATTAGCTGGTGGAATAAAGAAATTAAAAAAGAAATACAACTAAAAAAGAAAATGTGAAGAAAAGAAAACTAACGCATCAAAGTAAAATAGATAGTTAACAATAGAAAACGGGAAAAATAGGAAGAAGAATAACAAGAGCGATTAAAAAATTTAAGAGAAAAATCTAAAGGGCATTACGGAATAACATCTAAAATTATAAAGAATATGGGTGATAGGAGTATTAGCATGTTAAAAGTGCTATTCAATAGAATCTGGAATGGTGAAAAAATTCCAGAAGATGGGAAAATAGTAGCAGTGTATAAAAAAGGGAATGTGGGAGAATGCAAAACTGATCGAGGTTACTAATCACAGTAAAAAAAATATAAAAGACGTAAGGTTAAGAAAACTAGGAGTGCACATGATGACATATTTATAATAATAAATGAAAATTTGACATATTTAAAAATTCATAGCTCCGAAACCACTACTATTCCAAACATGAAATTTTTAATGCTATTTAAGAATAACATCAAATCCAATCCCTAAAATATTTAAAAGATTTCCAGTTGTTAGAAAAAAGTTATGGATATCCAACAACGGGGATTTTTTTAAAAATTGATCGGCTTTGCGGGTCTGTATTTTAAAAAAATAACAGAAATCTAGGCAAAGTAGAGTTGAAATCAACCAAGTATACGTTAACAAAAAAATTGAGTTTTTGATCGTCTCTCTATTCCAAAAACGAAAGCATTTTGAAAATTGGAAAAATTGCTACAACGGTAGATTAGTTAGAAACTTCTATCTAATCCGGATTTAAGTTTAGATTAATACCTAATTTTTTTTAAGATATGTGGTTAACAAAAAAAATGCCGGCCTAACCAAATGTCTACGTTATATAGAAGCTGAGATACAAATTTTTGAAAATTGCCAACAAATCAAAATTTTTCAAACTTCAAAAAATTCTTTAGCGGCCGTATTTGATTGTATCAAGCTCAAATTTTTAGAGTCTTTTTTTTCTAATCTACTTTAAAAAAAAATTGGCGTTGAAATCAGTGACCCACGCGCACACGCTTTTGTCGAAAAACAATGGATCTGCCCATATTATATTTTACACAACTAAACGAACCTTTTGGAAAAAGCAGTATTTTTGTAAACCCTAAGCAATGAGGTTTAAGCCGCTTACGTGAATTTTAAACGATTTTTCTTGAGGTATTTGTAAGTGTACTTACAATAAATTAATAAATATTGAAGAAAAAATAAAAGATTTTTTATTTTTATTACTTTTTTTGTTTGAAAATTTAGTGTATACAACATAGGTTATGAAAAAATCAATAAAGAGAATAGTCATCTGCCAAGTGTAATGCACTGTTAATTTAGCGATAATAATTTTGTTCATCCTAGTATAAAACAATAATGAAATGCTGACGTGACCCGGTAAAAAGTATACGTTAAATACAATTTAAATCTTAGATTAAAATTGTTCGTTATAAGGTTTACTTATATACAAAACGAAAAAAACGGTATAACACCGACTAAACGAAATCCGTACAGTGTTGATGTTTTTTGGACCTCGCATAGATCGAAGTTTATTTATCTACTTATATATAAAAGCAACATCAGCGCCACCTACAAAGTTAATTCAAGAACAAAACGTATACACATGTATTCTTTTTGGTGAAATTCGAGTTCCGCCTAAAACTTCGTTATATAAGTCTTTACACTACGTAGACCTGAAAAACACGTCAAAACGTTTCGAGATCCGGGGTATGGATCTCATGATCTCGGATTCCTTAAGTATATAATGAAAAGGATCTCAGATTCCACCGCCAGGAATATATATACGTAGTGTAAAGACTTATATAACGAAGTTTTAGGCGGAACTCGAATTTCAGCAAAAAGAATACATGTGTATACGTTTCGTTCTTGAATTAACTTTGTAGGTGGCGCTTATGTTGCTTTTATATATAAGTAGATAAATAAACTTCGATCTATGCGAGGTCCAAAAAACATCAACGCTGTACGGATTTCGTTTAGTCGGTGTTATACCGTTTTTTTCGTTTTGTATATAAATAAACCTTGTAACGAACAATTTTAATCTAAGATTTAAATTGTATTTAACGTATACTTTTTACCGGGTCACGTCAGCATTTCATTATTGTTTTATGCTAAGATGAACAAAATTATTATCGCTAAATTAACAGTGCATTACACTTGACAGATGACTATTCTCTTTATTGATTTTTTCATAACCTATGTTGTATACACTAAATTTTCAAAAAAAAAGTAGTAAAATTGAAAAATCTTTTATTTTTTCTTCAATATTTATTAATTTATTGTAAGTACACTTACAAATACCTCAAGAAAAATCGTTTAAAATTCACGTAAGCGGCTTAAACCTTATTGCTTAGGGTTTACAAAAATACTGCTTTTTCCAAAAGGTTCGTTTAGTTGTGTAAAATATAATATGTGTAGATCCATTGTTTTTCGACAAAAGCATGCGCGCGTAGGTCACCGATTTCAACGCCATTTTTTTAAAAAGTAGATTAGAAAATAACTCTAAAAATTTGAGCTTGATACAATCAAATACGGCCGCTGAAGAGATTTTTGAAGTTTCAAAAATTTTGATTTGTTGGCAATTTTCAAAAATTCGTATCTCAGCTTCTATATAACGTAGACATTTGGTTAGGCCGACATTTTTTTTGTTAACCCTATATCTTAAAAAAATTACGTATTAATCTAAACTTAAATCCAGATTAGATATAAGTTTCTAACTAATCTACCGTTTTAGCAATTTTTCCAATTTTCAAAATACTTTCGTTTTGGAATAAAGAGACGATAAAAATTCAATTTTTGTTAACGTATACTTAGTTGATTTCAACTCTACTTTGCCTAGATTTCTGTTATTTTTTAAAATACAGACCCGCAAAGCCGATCAATTTTTCAAAATTCCCGTTGTTAGATATCCATAACTTTTTCTAACAACTGGAAATCTTTAAATATTTTAGGGATTGATTTGATGTTATTCTTAAATAGCATTAAAAAAATTTCATGTTTGGAATAGTAGTGGTTTCTGAGCTATGAATTTTTAAATGTCAAATTTTCATTTATTATTATAAATATGTCATCATGTGCACTCCTAGTTTTCTTAACCTTACGTCTTTATTCTTTATAATTTTTTACTGTGCTTAGTAACCTCAATTATTTTTGCATTCTCCTGCATTCCGTTTTTTTATACACTGCTACTATTTTCCCATTCTCCAATCTTCTGGAATTTTTTCACCATTCCAGATTCTATTGAATAGTACTTTTAACATGCTAATACTCCTATCACCCATATTCTTTATCATTTTAGATGTTCTTCTGTAATGCCCTTTAGATTTTTCTCTTAAATTTTTTAATTGCTCTTGTTATTCTTCTTCCTATTTTTCCCGTTTTCTATTGTTAACTATCTATTTTACTTTGATGCGTTAGTTTTCATATTCTTCGTAATATTTGAATGTTTTATTCTTTAAGTAGGTTCTCCACATTTTCTTTTTAGTTGTATTTCTTTTATTTTCTTTATTCCACCAGCTAATTTGCTTTTTTCCTTGATATAGTTTTGTTGTCCTACATACTTCTTTTGTAGTATCTAGTATTGTCCTTTACCACATTTTCTTCTACATTTTTCATCTTTATTTCAATCCGTTTTCTATATCTGTTAGATGCTTCTCGTTCTGAAAGCCTATATGTTTTTATGGTTTCAGTGTATGTTGCTGGACTACTTGTAATTATGTTCTGTATTTCTGCTAATATTGAGCCTATGATGCGTATCTGCCTTATATTAAGATGATCACTTCCTATTTCATATCCTCTTCTTGACTCTGTTATTTCATATCTATGTAAGTGGTAAATGAGTATATAATCAATAATTGACTTCTCCTATCTACTGGGACCTTCTGTCGTGTATTTGTGAATGTCTTAATGTTTGTAAAATGTGTTTGTTATTATGAGGTTATTTTGCATGCAGAGATTAATTAGTCCTTCGCCGTTGTCATTTATGCGTTGCTCGCCGTACTGTTCTACGACGTCTGTTGCACCTGTGTAGCTTCCTACTCTACTGTTCATATCCCTAAGGTTAACTATTCTACCTCTTATGTTTTTCAGTCCTTCCTCTAGTTTCTCCCAAAATTGTTTCTTTATGTAATACGGATCGTCTTAGTTTGGTTTGTATCTTTCACTGTCTTTATTTCTATTTTTAAAATTCTTTTTGAAATTGCTTCCTAGTTGTTTATATACTTTCCTTTTAGTCTTACTTAGGCCTAGTGTTTTTGTTATTAGACTTCTTATATTCCAGGTTTCGATTTTCCAATACAATTAATTTTTTTTGTCTTGTTAAATTCCTTCTTGTCTCGGTTATTTCTTTTATTTGAATTGTTTGTTATTAATTTTCCAGTTTCATATCCGTTTCCTTTGCATCTTTGTCATCTTTCTTTACACTAGCGCAGTAAACAAATTTTTTGTACCTGTTGTTTTATCATTTCTTTCAATTCCATATCCCATACGTATACAACATGCATGAATTTTTTTTATAAACCACTTTTTCACTCTTTTACCATTCATTTTTTGTTTCCTTGCGATACTTCACAGTTTCTTTTGTATTTTTTGCTTATTTGCTGTTAAATCATGTTCGATGTATGTATATTTTCGTATTTCATTTTTCTTCATAATTTTCTTGCTTTTTTTCCCATGGATCAATCTCGGTGGCAATGACATTTGCATTTTGACTATTACAATACTGTATGCTCTTATTACTAGCGTGTTTATTTTGATTCTCCAGAAACTCTTTTTGGTACCTTTTGTTACTTTCTTTCCCTTTAATAATGTTTTTTTCTCCGCCTTTCTTGTTTTTTTCTTCTAATCGTTTTACTTATATTTTCAGTTGTCTTCTTTCTTCATTCCATTCTGGTTCCTTTTTTTCATTTTGTTTTTCTCTTATATCATTCTTTAGCTCATTAGTATTTTTGACATTTCAGTCATTATTTGTTTCATCATTTTTAAATCCTCCATAGTTTCAGCTTCTGCTTCGTTTAGTGTGTTTTTGGTTTGTAACTAATGAAGTTGTTTCTTGATGTCTTGCTCTCCTAATGTTCGAGCGACTTTTGTACCTTTTGCTTTGGTTGTATGTTTTTATGATTAGCTTCTGTTAAATCTCTTTCGGTTTTGAATAATGTTTTTCTGCGTTTTTTGTCGCAATCCCTTTGAAAATTTGGATGTACTAATTAATTAATTGCTATTTTAGAGAGTTTGTATGGGACATAAAATTAACAATTTTATCAAGAAAATTTTGTTTTAGTATTATATTCCGAATATCCCATTTAAGTTATTCACTTGTAATGATAATGGTAAGTTATCGTTTTAACGTGAATAACGTTATTATTTTTCTTGTTTGTAGATTATAGTTTTTGTGTATTCAAACTATTGTTTTCGAAAAAAACTTTACTACATTGAAAAAATTGCTTTTTTTCTCGATTGACGTTGTACAACGTAAATTTGTATTGAATACAGACGACCAGTATTATAGAGTATTTACAGTTAATTTACTTTTTATGTAAAATAAAACATCTGTTGAATTTTTTTTAATAAATACATATCTTGTGTACCTACTTATCTTTGCTTTTTACTAAAAAAAGTGTGTTCAACTATAACCTTACAGCAAAAATCATTTGGATAGTACAGAATATAGTTTACTAATTATTTTAAACACATATAAGCATATATTTTAAAATATGTTTTTTAACACCGTAATATTAACTGCAAAAATCGGAAAATAAAAATATAACTATTTTTTAATCATTCTTTTAAAGAAAAAGAATTATTATCAAAAAGAATAAAATGTGAATAACAACAGGCAGTTTCAAATACCTGTTACATAAAAAGACAGTTGTATAGATAAAAGTTATGACAGTACATTTGTAAACTATTTTTTTTTTACTTTGATTTGTGTTGATTAATTTTAATTCAATTAGATAAAGAAAATTATAACGGCGTAACAAAAATGTCATAGTAGCAGAAGCGGCGAAACATTCCTCTAATTTTACTTAACTTACTGATAGCGAAAATAAAATAGAACCGTATCGCTTATTCAACTAAATAATAATTAAACAAAACGTGCTAAACCTACTTACTTATGTATATAGGTAGTACACATACGATGCGAGATCCAAATAACAGACAACATTGTAAGGATCTCGATTTTGACGCTTGCGTCTATATATATTTTTGTATATCAGTATGGATCTCGGAATACGACTTTGTTTACGGACCTCGTAATGATGTAATCTATATTTTAAATTATTTTGTTTAATTTTTGAAATTTTCGAGATTTTAACATAATTTCGTAAATTTATAAGTGCATTTTATATCATCTTTCAAAATTTTAATTTTATCTGCATTTTACAAGATGGATCTCGGAATGTGTAGTAGTTTAAGGATCTCGAATTGAACTTTTCGGAGTATATATATATATATATATATATATATATATATACGTCATTTTTTCAATGTAGTAAAGTTTTTTTCGAAAACAATAGTTTGAATACATAAAAACTATAATCTACAAACAAGTAAAATAATAACGTTATTCACGTTAAAACGATAATTTACCATTATCATTACAAGTGAATAACATAAATGGGATATTCGGAATATAATACTAAAACAAAATTTTCTTGATAAAATTGGTAATTTTATGTCCCATACAAACTCTCTAAAATAGCAATTAATTAATTAGTACATCCAAATTTTCAAAGGGATTGCGACAAAAAACGCAGAAAAACATTATTCAAAACCGAAAAGATTTAACAGAAGCTAATCATAAAAAACATACAACCAAAGCAAAAGGTACAAAAGTCGCTCGAACATTAGGAGAGCAAGACATCAAGAAACAACTTCATTAGTTACAAACCAAAAACACACTAAACGAAGCAGAAGCTGAAACTATGGAGGATTTAAATAAAAAGATGAAACAAATAATGACTGAAATGTCAAAAAATACTAATGAGCTAAAGAATGATATAAGAGAAAAACAAAATAAAAAAAGGAACCAGAATGGAATGAAGAAAGAAGACAACTGAAAATATAAATAAAACGATTAGAAGAAAAAACAAGAAAGGCGGAGAAAAAACATTATTAAAAGAGTTTCTGGAGAATTAAAAATAAACACGCTAGTAATAAGAGCATACAGTACTAGTAATAGTCAAAATGCAAATGTCATTGCCACCGAGATTGATCCATGGGAAAAAGCAAGAAAATTATGAAGAAAAATGAAATACGAAAATATACATACATCGAACATGATTTAACAGCAAATAAGCAAAAAATACAAAAGAAACTGTGAAGTATCGCAAGGAAACAAAAATGAATGGTAAAAGAGTGAAAAAGTGGTTTATAAAAAAAATTCATGCATGTTGTATACGTATGGGATATGGAATTGAAAGAAATGATAAAACAACAGGTACAAAAAAATTTGTTTACTGCGCTAGTGTAAAGAAAGATGACAAAAATGCAAAGGAAACGGATATGAAACTGGAAAATTAATAACAAACAATTCAAATAAAAGAAATAACCGAGACAAGAAGGAATTTAACAAGACAAAAAAAATTAATTGTATTGGAAAATCGAAACCTGGAATATAAGAAGTCTAATAACAAAAACACTAGGCCTTAGTGAGACTAAAAGGAAAGTATACAAACAACTAGGAGGCAATTTTAAAAAGAATTTTAAAAATAGAAATAAAGACAGTGAAAGATACAGACCAAACGAAAACGATCCGTATTACATAAAAACAATTTTTGAAGAAACTAGAGAATGGACTGAAAAACATAAGAGGTAGAATAGTTAACCTTAGGGATATGAACAGTAGAGTAGGAAGCTACACAGGTGCAACAGACGTCGTAGAACAGTACGGCGAGCAACGCATAAATGACAATGGCGAAGGACTAATTAATCTCTGAATGCAAAATAACCTCATAATAACAAACACATTTTACAAACATTAAGACATTCACAAATACACGACAGAAGGTCCCAGTAGATAGGAGAAGTCAATTATTGATTATATACTCATTTACCACTTACATAGATATGAAATAACAGAGTCAAGAAGAGGATATGAAATAGGAAGTGATCATCTTGTAATAAGGCAGATACGCATCATAGGCTCAATACAGAACATAATTACAAGTAGTCCAGCAACATACACTGAAACCATAAAAACATATAGGCTTTCAGAACAAGAAGCATCTAACAGATATAGAAAACGGATTGAAATAAAGACGAAAAAAGTAGAAGAAAATGTGGTAAAGGACAATACTAGATACTACAAAAGAAGTATGTGGGACAACAAAACTATATCAAGGAAAAAGCAAATTAGCTGCTGGAATAAAGAAAATAAAAAAGAAATACAACTAAAAAAGAAAATGTGGAGAACCTACTTAAAGAATAAAACATTCAAATATTACGAAGAATATGAAAACTAACGCATCAAAGTAAAATAGATAGTTAACAATAGAAAACGGGAAAAATAGGAAGAAGAATAACAAGAGCAATTAAAAAATTTAAGAGAAAAATCTAAAGGGCATTACGGAATAACATCTAAAATGATAAAAAATATGGGTGATAGGAGTATTAGCATGTTAAAAGTACTATTCAATAGAATCTGGAATGGTAAAAAAATTCCAGAAGATTGGAAAATGGGAAAATAGTAGCAGTGTATAAAAAAAAACGGAATGCGGGAGAATGCAAAAATAATTGAGGTTACTAAGCACAGTAAAAAAATATAAAAGAATAAAAGACGTAAGGTTAAGAAAACTAGGAGTGCACATGATGACATATTTATAATAATAAATGAAAATTCATAGCTCCGAAACCACTACTATTCCAAACATGAAATTTTTAATGCTATTTAAGAATAACATCAAATCCAATCCCTAAAATATTTAAAAGATTTCCAGTTGTTAGAAAAAAGTTATGGATATCTAACAACGGGGATTTTTTTAAAATTGATCGGCTTTGCGGGTCTGTATTTTAAAAAATAACAGAAATCTAGGCAAAGTAGAGTTGAAATCAACTAAGTATACGTTAACAAAAAAATTGAGTTTTTGATCGTCTCTTTATTCCAAAAACGAAAGTATTTTGAAAATTGGAAAAATTGCTAAAACGGTAGATTAGTTAGAAACTTATATCTAATCCGGATTTAAGTTTAGATTAATACCTAAATTTTTTTAAGATATAGGGTTAACAAAAAATTGTCGGCCTAACCAAATGTCTACGTTATATAGAAGCTCAGATACAAATTTTTGAAAATTGCCAACAAATCAAAATTTTGAAACTTCAAAAATTCTTCAGCGGCCGTATTTGATTGTATCAAGCTCAAATTTTTAGAGTTTTTTTCTAATCTACTTTTAAAAAATTGGCGTTGAAATCAGTGACCCACGCGCACACGCTTTTGTCGAAAAACAATGGATCTGCCCATATTATATTTTACGCAACTAAACGAACCTTTTGGAAAAAGCAGTATTTTTGTAAACCCTAAGCAATGAGGTTTAAGCCGCTTACGTGAATTTTAAACGATTTTTCTTGAGGTATTTGTAAGTGTACTTACAATAAATTAATAAATATTGAAGAAAAAATAAAAGATTTTTCAATTTTACTACTTTTTTGTTTGAAAATTTAGTGTATACAACATAGGTTATGAAAAATCAATAAAGAGAATAGTCATCTGTCAAGTGTAATGCACTGTTAATTTAGCGATAATAATTTTGTTCATCTTAGCATAAAACAATAATGAAATGCTGACGTGACCCGATAAAAGTATACGTTAAATACAATTTAAATCTTAGATTAAAATTGTTCGTTACAAGGTTTACTTATATACAAAACGAAAAAACGGTATAACACCGACTAAACGAAATCCGTACAGCGTTGATGTTTTTTGGACCTCGCATAGATCGAAGTTTATTTATCTACTTATATATAAAAGCAACATAAGCGCCACCTACAAAGTTAATTCAAGAACGAAACGTATACACATGTATTTTTTTGCTGAAATTCGAGTTCCGCCTAAAACTTCGTTATATAAGTCTTTACACTACGTAGACCTGAAAAACACGTCAAAACGTTCCGAGATCCGGGGTATGGATCTCATGATCTCGGATTCCTTAAGTATATAATGAAAAGGATCTCAGATTCCACCGCCAGGAATATATATATATATATATATATATATATATATATATATAT
Organism: Aquatica leii; assembly: GCA_035610365.1. NCBI lineage: Eukaryota > Metazoa > Arthropoda > Insecta > Coleoptera > Lampyridae > Aquatica > Aquatica leii. The sequence continues at coordinate 140,422,848 of CM069432.1, read as the reverse complement.
AAATTATATTTCCGTTTGGAAATATTTTGTTTTTAAAAAGAAAACTAAGTTTCAATTTTAACTTTATTTTTATTTATTTATGCAACGACTGATTACCACGGCGGTTGTTAACAAACTTAACTTAATAATTAGTTTTACAATTCAACTAAATAAAATGCTTACATCTACTTTCTCATAGAAAATGCTTATTATTGGAAACTATAATACGGCGGTGTTACATGAGCGTTTCCCTTGTTTCTATTTCCTGTGATATAACTCCTCCCTGCCGAGTTGAAAGACTGTCCCCAGGCTTTCTTACAATCATTGACCTTAGCTTATTCTTAAATTTACAAAAAATAATAATTATAATAATTATTAAAATGAGAAACAAATAATAGGTAAGTTGGTAATGAAGAGGTATTTCTTGAGGGTGCATTACTCGATCTTCAAAGATTTGTTTTTGTAAGTTTTCGTCAAAATTAATTTTTGTTAGTTCAAAAGGTTGATCAATTGTATTAATTTCATTAAATTCTAATCGCGTAATTTCAGGTAAAATCATTTCTTCGTATACCTCTTCTTTACTATTAACAAACAATTGTTGCTTAAATTCTATAGAACAATTCAAGGGTAGTTTAATTAACGAATTCTTATTAATCGTAACAGTTCCTTTTGTTTTGCACTGGTATTTAACCAACACTTCACTTTCAGTTATTAGAACATAGTTCGCCTGATTAAGGGCTATTAACCTGGTTGGCGATTGACCAATTTTTACAATAGTACAGTTGTCAACACTGTTTTGTAATAAATTTTTAACACAATTATTATTAATTTGCACTGTATCGTTGTTTTCGATTATATATTTGTTTTCTACCGAAAAATAGTTAGTAACACATTCTAGCTGGTTGTATGACCACACTAAATAGTCACATCGTTCTAGAACATATGTTTCGTGATAGGGTACTTTTAGAATTTTATATAATGTTGCATTGTTATCTTCCACTATTGGGAACTCGATTGAAATAATTAAGTTGGTGGTGTCTAAACCTATTCGTACGGCTAGTATTGAGTAATAGTAATAATCGTTTAATAAATTTAGTGTTCCTTTTGGATATAGAGCTTTTAAATGATTTAGTTCGTTACGTAATTGTGAATAAGGTAGTAAGAAAGGGTGTAATTGGTTTCTGAATCCTAGTATAATTGATTGATGTAACTCATTGATAAATGTTTCTACTTCGTTTATGTTGTTTTCTAAAATAAATATGATTTCAAGTATTAAGGTGTATTGATCTATTTCTGCAACTTTCTCGTTTAAATGATTGATGTGCTTTTCAATTAAGCGCCCGTTACTATTAATGTTGTTAGTTAAATTTTGAATTTGATTAAACATGGTTTGTAATAACGTTGTTTTATAATTTACATTCTTGACAATGTCAATTTGATTTTCTTTTAGTCGCTGTATAATTTCGTAAATTTCTTTTCTTTCGTCATCGTCCATCACTCCAAAAAGCCAATTTGCTGCCTTACCAATAAAGTTAAAGGGTGATCGCTTGTTTCGTTTAAATGATATAAAATTTTTGTATTTTCTGATAATGGATTGTATTTGATTTTGGCATTGCTTTAGTAATTTGACAATATTTACGTCATGTTCAGATAATGTAGGTTCTGTGCTGTGCTTAATATTTTTATATTTGTTAAAAATAATTTCGTGTTGAGAAGTTAAACTGGTAATTAATAAACTTACGTGGCTATATTCTAAAGTAAAAACTAATTTATGGTTAGATACGTGCTTATACGCGTTTCCTAATGCTAAGGGTAGCAGATAATTATTAATGGGTTTGATTTGTATTTCCTTGTCCGCTAGTACTAGGGCCAGGATCGTGAGGGTTAGTGCTGCCGTTTTCATCCTGTAACAACACATGCCTTTTACTTCTTTTGATTAAATCTCGTTTAAGTTTAGTGTTTTTGTTTCGTTTGTTTTTAAATGTTACGGTGTTGTCTGTTACGTTTTGGATTTTTATTTTCTCTGCGTACGGCCTTAATTTATTTCGTTGTTGATTTCTCCGAACATATACAATTTGCTCTGGTAAATTTTCTTCTATCGTATTTTCTGGTTGCTTTTGCTGTATTTTTTCCTTTATCTTGAGTATGTTTTCTTTTACTTGTTGATTAAGAAGTTCTGTTGTTTTGTTTCTTTCATTTATGTAATCTTCGGTAATTCGGTTACTGGTTTTGTCGAAAGGTAAAATATTTCGTTCGTTGCCATTAATTATTTGGAAGGGTGTAAATTTCGTTGTTGTGTGGATGCTATTATTATACGCGATTACTGCCATGTGTACTTGAGTTTCAAAAGCTAATTTCGATTTTTCGACATTTAATACTCGTAAAGATTCTATTAGAGTTGAGTTAAATCTTTCAACTATCCCGTTTGATTTAGAGTTTTCGGTACATACCCTATGGTGATGAATTTTGTGAGTTTTTAGAAATGCTGTTACTAAATTATTGCAGAAGGATGGGTCATTGTCCGTGATTAATTTTGAAAAAATGCCATGATGTGACATGTACAATGATAAATATTGTAAAATGGTTTGTGAGTTTCTATCCGGTAAAAGATAAGCTTGCGCGTATTTGGAAAATGCGTCGACAATTGTCAACAGGATGTTTTGATTGATGAATAATAAATCAGCGTGTATAATTTGGAATGGTTTATCCGGTGTTGGTGTCAATGATATTGGTAATTTTTGGGGATTTCTGTCAATTTTTGATAAATTGCAAATTTCACAGTTATTAATGTACTTAGCTACGTCGGTTTCCATTTTGGGCCAGTAATATAAATTTTTTAATGAGTTATAGGTTTCGTTAATTCCTCGATGTTTTGTTTTTCCCGTGTGATAATATTCAATAAATTTTGTCTGTTCATTTTGGTCCTCTACGTCCTCTAATAATTTATTAGTGGTATTGATTTTAATAGTATTGTTAAAATTTTCTCGAATGATTTTTAGAATTTCTCTCTCCATGTTACGTTTTTTGAAGTAAATGCTAATGTTGATATTTGGTTGAATGAGGTCTTTTAGAATGTTTAAAATTTCTTCGTCATTACATCCGAATGGTAAACTACAATAAGTACGTTTCTTTGTGTTTTCGAATAAATTTAGTTGTTTAACTATTGTTTCTGTTGAACTTCTATGGGTATCGAGTATGATTTGATTTTTCTGAAAATTTAATGGTGATTCTTTGTATGGGATGTCAATATCGATTTCTCCTCGAGATGTATGTATTGTTTGATTATCTTCTTCCTGTTCTGGTGATAGATTCTTCAAAATTTCGTCTAATTCCTGTAAGTCTTGTTCGGTGGGTCCATCAGCGTTTGCCACGATGGTGTCAAAATCGACCTCGTTTATATAGGTTTCTTTAGGTGGTCTCGATAACGCGTCGGCTACGTAATTTTCCTTTCCTTTCTTATATTTAATGTCATAATTATACTCCGTTAAACTGAGCTTCCATCTCGTCAATTTCGAATTGGCCTCTTTAAGTGAGAATAGCCAGGTTAGTGGTCGGTGATCCGTTTCGATTGTGAATTTGTTTCCATAAAGATACGGCCTAAAGTGTTTAGTTGCCCAAACTATCGCTAACAGTTCTTTTTCTGTGGTGCTGTAATTTTTCTCCGCGTCGTTGAGAGTCCTCGATCCATAAGCGACGGGGTGATCTTCTTGTGTTAGTACCGCTCCTAAAGCTTCATTAGAGGCGTCTGTCGTTAGAGTAAATGTCTTATTCATATCTGGATATTTCAAAATTGGGTTATTAGTCAAGAGTGTCTTACATTTGTTGATAGTTTCTATGAATTCTTCGTCGATTTTTATTTGAACATTTTTCTTTAATTGTTTTGTTAAGGGTCGTGTAATTTTCGAAAAGTTTTTAATAAATTTGCGATAATAGCCCATGAGTCCTAAAAATCCTCGGATCTCCTTTTGATTCCTCGGTATTGGGTAGTTTTGTATTGCCGAAATTTTCTGTGGATTTGGTTTTATTCCTTCTGTCGTAACGATATGTCCTAAGAACTCGGTTTCTTTCTTGCAGAACTCGCATTTGTCGAGTTGCAGTTTTAAATTATGAATTTGTAATTTTTTGAATACTTTTTCTAATGATTTTTTATGTTCTTCCAAATTAGGTGAAAATATATTAATATCATCTAAATAAACTAAACAGTGTGTGTTGATTAGGTCTCTTAGCACGTGATTCATCATGCGTTGAAAAGTCGCGGAAATTTAATACAATAAATTTTAAATTACCAAATGCTCTGAATTCTTTAAAACAGGGTACATTGGCTAATGTTTTTACTGTAGTTGTGCCATTGGCAGTGTTTATTTTTAGATTTGTAGGTTGAGTAGAATTTGGATAAAATTTAGAAATAACTCGCGGGTCAATTATATTAATTTCGCTACCTGTGTCTATCAGTATTTTTAAGGGTGGATTATTTAATGTGATGTAGGGTAAACATAGTGTCATCCTGATTCGGTCGTTGAGGAAACTCCGAAAAAATTTATGTCAGACTCGGTTTCATCATTGAAATTACTTGGGGGATTTTCCGTTATTGGCGGATTGTTCTCCTCGTTGTTCTGTTCAAAATTAATGGGGGCATAATATTGATTTGTTTCGTGATCGTAAACAATTGATTCGTGATCGATTTCGTGAAGAAAATTTTTTAAAGTAGAAACACCCGACATTGGTGTAGGTTTTGGTAAATTTGCATTTGGGTTTGGTTTAAAAACGTTCGTAGGTGGTTTGTAAAATTGTGGCGATTGATTTTGTTGAAAGTTAGGTGATTTGTATTGAACTTGATTGTAAAATTTAGGTTGTGCAAATGGGTTAGGGTTTGAAAAATTATTTCGAAAATTTGATTGTGACATTTGTTGATGAGGTTTAAAATTTGATGTGCCTTTAGGAAATGGATTAAATAATGGTTTTGAAGAAAATTTTGTCGCATTTGAGGTTGGGGTATGATTAAAATTTTGTCCGGCTCGTTCTGCGAAGTTAATTTCGTCTTGTGCGTAAGTGATTGCTTGCTCTAACGTAGTTGGTTTTCTGGCTCTAATTTGCATTGCGATTTGATAGGGTATTGTTACCAAAAATCTATCTAACGCGTTTGAAGTTATGATTTCTTGTCTTATCGGTTTATGTGTTATATTTGATAAATTAATTTTAGCTATTAACTTTCCTAAGTTAGTTCTAATTCTGTAACCGTAATCTATTAAACTTTCGCCTTTATTAATCCTAATATTATTAAATTCTACTGTTAACTGCTCAAGGTCTCTAGTGTCCGAAAAATGATTAATAATTGCATCTTTCATTTCGCTCCATTTAGTTAAATCGTCTCGCGGGGATAGGATTTCAGAAGCCTTGCCTTTAAATTTAGAAAAAATTGCTGCCCGTATTACGGTTTGCACTTCTGCGATGTTTTTGTATCTTTGATCGACATTGTCGCAAGCCATGCAAAACGCATTTATTTGTGTTTCTTTTCCCTCAAAAATCGGGATCGTATCTAGTTCGATTTTAAATAATTGATAATTCATAGGTGGATTAGTCATTTTGGTTTCTATAGCTAAATTATCTAAAGAAACTACTAATTCCTCCAGGTTCTCTAAATTTATTAATTTATTTTGTTTTTAACTAATTTTGCACTCGCAATTTCCAAATAGTGGAAAATATTACAAAAATATTTATTAAGGAAGTACCCTTTTTATGTTCAAGTGAACGGTGTGAAATTTGTAACTCCTACCTTGTGTGGTTGTGTTGTTTTTGGGGGCTGCCCTCGACCGATGCTGCTATGCACCTTTTTGGTGGTCACTCGAACTGCTCCTGGTTGTACCGCTACCCTCGACCGATGCTGCGATGCACACTTCTTTGGTCACTCGGATGGCTTCTTGTAACTTATTGCGGTGTTGGTTTTAGTCGTTGCTTTGTTCGTTTATCGATCAAAGAATTAAAATTCACCGGTTTCCCGCACTTGTTTTCGATAAACAATTTTTGTGCACTTTTGTAACCGTACCGATAAAATCCTACCGACTGCGCCAATTATATTTCCGTTTGGAAATATTTTGTTTTTAAAAAGAAAACTAAGTTTCAATTTTAACTTTATTTTTATTTATTTATGCAACGACTGATTACCACGGCGGTTGTTAACAAACTTAACTTAATAATTAGTTTTACAATTCAACTAAATAAAATGCTTACATCTACTTTCTCATAGAAAATGCTTATTATTGGAAACTATAATACGGCGGTGTTACATGAGCGTTTCCCTTGTTTCTATTTCCTGTGATATAACTTATATATATATATTTTATACGATTTAGAAAAGCATTATGGTAATTTTCATAGTAAATGAGAACAACGCACGCATAAAATAGCAGAACGCAACACAGAATAGCACAAAACTAGCATGTAACAGCATAGATCATGGCGCAATAACGTATTTTTATTATTTCTTTTACAGCAGCAATGGCAACCGGCAATGTGTTCAAAGTAAAAGCAATATTTTGAGCAAAAAAATAAAAAATACTGATTGAAATAGAATTTAGCAATGTTAGGAAATAAAGTTAGCAAAGGAAACTCACATTTCTCGACGGGAAACTTGCGATGTCCGCAGATATCTTGATTTGTAGGTGGACCTCGTGGTAGCAATTCTTCCTAACTCTCGTAATTTGCACTTTTTTTTAGATAATTTTAAAATAATCTTACTCGAAGGACCATGTTTGCAATTGGGTTTGAATTAAGCAAAGCACTCAATTAATTAATACATTTAATTATTAATTATAAAAAAAAAATGTAATCGTGTTACAGCAACATTCGTTTCAACGATGGGGATGCAGGAATGATCCTCCACCACGTAATTCACAAAAAAAAAGAAGGGGTAGTCCATAGTTATGGTTGTATCGCACAGATGGCAATACTCGTATACAAAAATGTAATATTAGCACATACAAGTGTAAACACAAATGTTTGTAATTAACTGTAGAATTAAAATAAATATAAGATACATAACAAAGAACAGTTTAAGTAAAACAAAATGATTAAAATTTAAATAAACTGCAACGCTATAATGAAACATTCTAAGAAATTTCAGAATTATGTAGGTGATTTAAGAAACCAACAGGATATCTTAGTCGACGATAAGACAAAAACATAAAAATTAAAAAAAGAAATTGACTGTAGTCAGTCTTTAAGAAAACTAAGAAAACAGGCAAAGTTTATAGAAATAATAATAAAACAAATACTGTATTAATTATAAACTGGATGAATTAAGAATTTATAATAATTGAATAAGAATAGAATGTGTCAAAACAAAATAATAAACATCAATAAGTTTATGGAAAAAACTTTGTATTTTAATTATAAAAAAGTACATTACACACTATTATTTAATTAAGAAACACAACACAAAAGTTTTTAAACTTGTAACGTAGTAAAATAAATCTTGCAGTTTGAAAAACATTTTAAAAACGTTAGTAGATAAACTGATACAATATAAAAAGATTTGTTGTGTATGTCTATTAATTACATAAATAACTTTGGAACAATAATTGTTTATTTCATCAATAAATCAAAACAGTTTTTTTATATTTAGATTTAAAGCCGTAAATTAAAGTTTTAAAGTTATTAATATGTTGCTTTTTAATGTTTTAATATATTTGTTGCAAAAATGTTTAGTACCTTAATAAAGTTATGAAACCAATTTTAATTTATTTGATTTTAGTGCAATACTGTTGTTAGTTAAATAAAAAACGTTGAAAAGTATAAACTAATAAGCTACGTATTGAAATTAAATTCTACTAGAATTAATTAAGCAAAAATCAATTGTTTTAATTATCTAATAGTTAAGTACTGTAAACAACATAAAAAGTTGTACGTTGTAATATAATAAAAAACTGCTTTAATTAATAAAAGTTTAACGTTTTGTATGATCTGTCACTAAAACCTGTAAGTATAGTATATAAATAAGTTCCCGTTAGTGGTGATGACTTTAATGCCAACAATGTGTCGCCTATTACTACTTAATTATAACAACGTGTACAATGCCGAGAATGTGGTTATAAAGGTTATATTATTTATTTAGGGCTCCTTGTACAATTTGGGTTTAAACTTCGGTATTACACTTAGTTTAACTTTAAAATACTATCATATTATTAGTTGTCGGTTTTGGGCTAAACAATAATACCTATGACAAAATTTTATAATTAAACTAAGTTAGTTAAACCAAAGTTTAAACCATTATTGTACGAGTGACCCTTAAAGTTCTCCCGTTGTTTGTAACAAAATCATTAAGAAACTCCAAATACACTGAGTTTTATAAAATCTAAGTGCTTATATTGCAGTAGTATTGTATTGTATATGTACCTGTTATTATTACCACATTATGTGTTAGTTAATTGTTGTAATAAAAAAACATTTACTTAATAGTATTTTTTATCAAACATAGCAATATGTTTGAACAAATTTTTACAAAAATAAATTACTAAACAGCGAAATATGCAAGTTGTTAGTGCTATGCTATTATACAACCATACTGTTCTAAGTGCCTGTATTAGAATGTCCAGAGGTTCTACAATAAAACACGCCTCTTGATAAATTTCTTCAAATTTTGTTTCTCTGTACTTTTCCAGTGTTTTTATTACTTTCTCTACCATCTCGTAGCAAAGATGAAGGTCTAATGCAACAGCCTGGAGTTGTCGTGAGAGTGATACAGTTATTTCAAATACAGCGGTTGTAACCGTCAGAGATAAGACGAAATCGAATCATACCAGAAGATTTGCGCTTTCTGAAGATGGAGAACTCCTGTCCATTTCCTTAAGAAACAGAACGATAGAGTCAAACAACTCTTTAAATTGAAGAAGTGCATCATGCCTTTCAAGCCAACGCGTGTCACTAAGGTTCTTTAACTTGACACTTTTCTTCTTCGGGTGTTTTTCAAGAATAGCTTCTTTGATAAGTTCCAACCGTTTTGCTAAATCTCGTACAAAATTAGTAACACTACCTACAACTCCCATCATATTGCAAACATTGGACAAGCTACAGGCCTTCACAACGGCTAAGTTTAGTTTGTGTGCTGATCGATGCATGTAAACAGCCAGCGGTTGTATTTCTTTTAGTCGAGTTTGTACGCCATTAAACTTTTCAGACATGTTGGCACCTTCATCATAGCTTTGACCTATCAAGTTCTCAACTTGCAAGCCTACTCGGTTTAGTTCTTAAAAAATTTGTTTGCTTAAAGCAGCGCCACTCAAATCAATTGCAGATAAAAAACACATGAACTCTTCGTGTATTGTGCTCTTTTATTTATCCAAGTACCTGATGCATATACTCAGTTGCTCTTTACCACTAGCGTCTGTTGTTTCGTCGGCAAGTACAGCGTAATATTTTGCTTCTTTTACTTTGTTTATTACATTTTTCATAATTATAGTATGGCAACATTCAATCAGCTGGTTTTGAGTTGTTTTACTTAGATACGAGCGTTTTTTGGAGCTGTCTCTAAATGTTTTTAAAAATTTGAATCGCCTGTATCCATACGAAAATGTAAAAGTGCTCGGAACTTACCCTGGCCAATTTCATCGCTCAACTCACCATCATCTCGGTGGCCTCGTAACGGTACATTTTCTAGACCCCACAGCATTATCGTCTTTACTACAATAATCAACCACTCTCTATTAGATTTAATAATTTTTAGTTTTTCAGTTTCTATCTAAATGTTAACACTTTTTTCAGGGCATTCGTATACAATTTTGAAATTTGTACTTTTTAGCACTGCCATTTCGTGGTATTCTGTGGAAGAATGTTTGCTGAAGGTTTCTAGTGTTTTTTTGTACTTACTTAGTAGGCGGACAGGTTACTAAAGATCCCAGGGCCACAGGATGTTTTCCTCCACTATTCGGAGTAGAAAATAAGACGCATGGCAAACAATATACCCCATTTTGTTGTTGACTGTAGACCAGCCACGGAAATTTCTTTAGCCATTTTGCTTAAAACTTTCTTTTCTGTCCACCCTCATTTTGTTCCGGATATTCATAATTATAAGGTAGTTCTACAGACTTTGTTAGGAATTTATACTTTCCTCGTCGCAGAGTACTTTTCTTATTACAGTAGATGTAGACAGTAGATGTGCTGGCCACTGGCAATACTGACAGCTGACTCTGTAACATGAATAATAAATTGTATGGCTTTAATATTTTAAAAATCTAAGAAAAAGTAGTTTTATGTATGATATAATTGTAGTAATAGTATTCTTTTTCTAAAAAAACACATCCATGCAAATAGGCTGTTGGTTTTGAGTCAAGCCGATGTACGCTTAAATAAAGCTTTCATTTTATTACAACAAATATTTTAAAAAAGAAGTGTATAGATTTTATAATATATCAATTTAAGAAAACATTGTTTTCTTTTATCAATCAAAAGTTGCTTAATGTGATCGTAGAGAAGAACCATAGTTATGACAAGTACTGCTTTTTTTTATCTCTGTTGATTGTTGCGTTTTATCATAAATAGGTTTAATAGTAATAACACTTTGTATTAATTTAAGCACGCAGTGTCATAATGTTTGCTTTTGTGCACCTTCAGGGTATGAATGATTTCAGTAAATATACACATAGTTTAAACGTATTTATTTGCTAAATTCAAAATAAATGTGTTATATTTTATCATCACTACAGTTTATGGTTTAATCCTAGATTACATTAAAATTTATAATTATTGGTAATATTACCGATACAAATAATACTGTCCTTGACACCAATATGTACACGCATCAGCATTAATAGTATGTTACACTTAGAATATTAGTCGAATCTACACCATCCGAGTTAAATAATTTTCTTATACTTTTGGAAAGTTATTTTTTTCTGCCATATGATTCTTCAACTACTAAACTTTACAATCAACCCAAATTCACCTTCCTTAAATAGGTCCAAATCATTTTCCGTTAGGCACACAAGGGATGTAACATCAATTTCTTGTTCTAAAAGAAAAGCAAATGCACGATAATTTCATTTCATTGCAAAAAACTAAGTCATACATGTCAAAAAATGTGCAAGCTTTGCGACATAATTCTAACATATAACGACAGTGAACAATATTCAAAATCAGAGTCAATACTTACTTGTAAGTTTCTGATAGTTTCTAATCATTCACTAATTGATGTAGTGAGTTATAGATTATATGCTGCAAGCAACTTGTTATAAAATAATGGATCCATTCGTATAGTTCCAAACGAAAAACTGTCGGAGTCACGGTACACGTTAATTTATCTTTGCCACAGCTTTAGCATAAAGTTTAGCACATATTGCAAACCTTAACGTAAATTAAATTGCTGATACCTTATTTAGAGCAGCGTGGAACAAATAGTGATAACATAAATGCTTACTTGAAATGCCTACTTGTGGTTTCGTAGTAATTTATTACGTACTTTAATCGCTGATATGATTTCTTATAATAATTAGCTGAATTTGATCAATTTGTAGTCTTAATTTTAACAAAAACTTTTTACTTGTATCATTATAATTATGAATAATTTAATAAAAACATGTTTGGATTGCAATAAGAAATTTAATTTAAGTTTTAGAACATGTAGGTTTAATTTTATTTGAATGTGAATCAATTTTAGAAAAAAAGCAAATGCTTTAAATATAAAATTGTAATGATTAAATTCAGCATAATATTTCTCTCCGTGCAGAAATCCAAAATTTAGCTTTAGCTCCTTAGCCCCCTCTCTTTGTATTCGCCACTGATAACGTATGTCGTTCACGCTTACATACAGGTGCAAATATCCGCAAAATTTCTGAAACACGTTATTTTTTTAAATTATAATTATGTTAGATATTAATCTGTCACTAAGTAGGATTAAAATCTAATAAATTAATTTTTAAATCAAATTTCCTATTTTTTTACAAGAGTTTTGTCTATCAAGAGAAACATTGTATACTAGTATTTAACATTAAAATAATGCATGGCGCACGGGTGAATCGCAAATGTAAATCAGGTAAAATTTTACTACGCTTAAGAACGCACTACTTGTTGATGTAAAGATACTTAACATGTATATGTTACTTATACAAAACATAAATACTAACACGTGTTAGTTTTTGTTGACAAATTTGTTTGCAATTTACCAGAACAATATCAGAAGTAAAATAATATTACAGATAAATAAAGATAAACAAAACGTTTGCAGTATAGTATAAATAATAAAACTAAAACCTTTATTACATAAAAGATTACATTTTTTCACAAAATTAATAAAAAAAAATGCAAAATTGGGTGAAAATCAAATTAAGTATAAAACAATAAAATTTTAAAAATTGAATAAACAAAGTTTGCGTTATAATAGGTTTTAGTAAGAATTATTAAAAGTAGTATCTATAATTTCTAAAACAACAAATTAGTAACACACAAATAATACTTTGGAAAATACTATTAGAAAAGTTTTTGTATAAAAAAGTACTTTTAGTTTAGTTTTTCGTTGGGTAACTTGCAATAAAGCAGTTTTTATACATGAACAAATTTGTTTGATACTGTTTTCGTTTTTCTACAACTGTTTTTTGTAGAAACGAAAGTTTTTTATTTTGCTTGTAATAAAAATTATTCGTTATATTAGTTTATTTGTAAATAGAAACTGGCAACGTTAATTGTATACTGAAACCTGAATATACAAATAACAATATTTACTGTTATTAATTTAGTGAAATTGCATATATACTTTATAAAACCAAAGTAAACAAATTTTGCTATTGGAAACAAATTTACAAAAAAAAACTGTTTTAGTTTGATATTTTGGTATAACTAATCAATACATAGGTACTATTAAACATTAGGAATTTTTGTTTTGATTTGTGTTTATATTTGTGGCAAACTTACTTTATTTTATAAATTTTTAGTTATATATTTTAAGTGGTTGTCTTAAAAAAACGTACAATTAAATTTTTTGGGTAAATAATCAATTCTGTTCTTATATTACTAATTGTAATAAATTTTTATGAAACTTGAACAATAAAATTTAAGTAGAACATACTCTTTGAATTAATTGGGATTATTGCTTCGAGTTATTTTCCTGCTACTTTTCAGAAATAAACTGCTTCGTTCTTACAAATACATTTATTAGATTTGCAATGCTCATTTGCATTTAAAAGTCGTACACGATTTCAAATGTACAAAATTACGTCGACTTCAGCTACTTTTTTTTATCACATACTTCAATTTCGATTTCAAAGGCAGAAAGTTTTTTATGTTGTTTTCATGTTTAGATTCAAATGTTGCAATTTAGTTTGTAGTGTATTCGTTTAAATAAGAAAAAAGACTAGAAGTAAGGTCTGCGATTTTGAAATAAATGCATAATAAAAAAATTTTTTTAGTTAAAAGTTTTTGTGAAAGATTCCAATCAGTTTTTCTAATATAACGATAATTGAAAGTTTAATATAATTCATGCTTTAATGCTATCATTACTGTTATGCTATTTTGCTGTGTTGACATATTATTATTAATTCTAACTATTTTTTGCTTTAAATGCGTGGTACAATACTGACACAAAATAATTGTTTAAACACCGCAAATCTAAATAAACTGTGATTAAAAATAAACTAAGAACTAATGTATTATTATTATAATAAATAATACTAGTAATCTGTGTTATAAAAATATAATTTAAATTAATTTGGATTTTTTTTGTCGCAACTCATTACGTAAGTAAGTAAGTAAGTCTAAAGCTATACGGCTCTCAAATTTATCTCGAAAACTATGTGGTCTAGCAATACGGGAAAAAAAATTCATAAACTAAAACACATACAGGGAGTTTACTAAAAATATTTTCATTTTTGAAAACCCTTTGGGGGCGGCGCAATCAAGGGGTGATTACAAAAAATCGTTCTCAATGATTTAAAATTTAAAAATATTCATTAACCTACCTAGTTCGAAAGCTTATCTAATTGAATTGCGCCGCCTCAAAATGGTTTTCAAAAGGGAAAATATTTTTAGTGAACTTCTTATATGTGATTTAGTCTTTAAAATTTTTTTTCGCGTATTACTAGACCAAATAGTTTTTGGGATAAATTTGAAAGCCGCTCTTAAGGACTCACCCTGTATATAACGTAATATTAATTATGATTACATTAGTACTAAATTACTACAATGTAAAAAATTTAAGCAAATATAAACAAAACTAAATTTAAAAATTAGTGAATTAGAAGTTTTTTTTAGTCATCTTATACTGTTTTTGATAGGGCAATAATGAAACAACCGTTGTAAATGATCACAACACAAAAAATGCAGGATTAAAATTAAGTGGAATTAATAATAGTTAAAGCATTTTTTTAATTGTAAATACATATTCTTGGTTTAACATATTTATTTCTGTTACATTTTGTTTTTGTTTATTCTAAGCAATATGTATAAAAAATTGAACAGATTTTAAAATTTTTGATATCGTGTTAATATTCTAATAATCTTAAAAATGCTTTTATTTTGGTTCTAGTAGTAAGAATTGTTGAGAATAAGGATTCATCTTAAAATTTTTACAAGGTTGGCAACACTGTACTAAAACAACGTTTCCTTCGATTTTTTTATGTTGCTGTGTAGTGGACTCAAAGGAAAACACAAATAGAGCTACTGCTACTTCACAATAATGTGCTAGACATTGTGAATGACACGTGCAGCAAACTTGTAAAATCACCAAAAGAAATTTTGGCAAAGAATGCAACAGCAGCAACAGGACCAAGTTATGAAAATTGTTTCAAAGAATTTATAAAAAAGACGTTTTTTTTACCACAAATTTTTATTGCAAACATAAATGGTACAAATGTAGACCTGACGGCTGCGTGTAAGTCGGTCAAACCAATTTGGAATAAATTGCAATTGGTGTACAAGCAAAGTTCCGGTGAGACCGAATGCGATGTTTTAGTTCTGAAAAGAACGCACCTGAGAACATTGTAACACATGTGTCAACATTTAAAAAAAAAATTGTTGTTGCACATGATTGCATGATTTGCTTCTGATGAGCAAGATAATGTTGACGTTATATGCAGAAGATTTCAAATTTAAGAGCGTCTGGGAATCGGTACCATTAGAAGAACGAACTGTAAATAAATTAATAAAAAAACTCTGTTTAATCGAAATAAGGTTACCTAAACAACAAACAACTGATCCAACTGCGTTTGTGGCAAAATCACATAAAAGTAATAAAAGTGATAAATTAAAAAGCAAGCCGGAAGGAATAAAATTTAGATGTTTCCGATACCATCAAAACGGCTACTTTTCACAGGCCTCTCTTAAAGGAATGGTGCAAAACCTTTAAATTTGTCGACGCGAACTAAAAGCGGCAAAGAATGTGGAACTGTTCACAAAGTTGACAAAGACGAAGCATTAATAACAGATTCTGCTGTGTCTTCAAATATGACTACAAGCTAACGCTAGTATCGCACATACAAAACATTAAAATTCTCAATCAGATGCAAATTGGTAATAAAAACTGAATGTTGGTTGATGAACAAGGTAATATAAACGTAAAAACGATGGTCAACGGTGATGCTCAATAAACTGTCTCATAATCTGCGACTATCTTTATTTCACCAGTAGTCCATTGTTGTGTATTGGTTGTAAAGCTTTAATCTCGTGAATGACCGTACTTGTTTACTTTCTCAAATCTAATTTGTGTTTAAGCAACAAGTATTAGGAAATATTTGGGTTGTGTTGGTAACGCTTAGGTTCTCTTTTCCAAGCGATGAACGGTAAGAAACACAAAGCAAGTAACAAAATCTCAAAACATCGAACTTTATTTGACACAAAAAATTTGAAGGCAAAAAGTCACCTCACATTGACATTGACTCTCATTTTCTGCTAGCTTAGATACGCTCTAAACACAATCAATTTTAGAACCAAAGTAGAACTTTCAGAAATTTAGCCAGACTTTGAATACGATCGGATGTCATAAAGCATTCAATGATTAAATAAACATGTTACGTTCGAAACGTCCGGTATATTAAGTTACCTTATATTATGTGCTTTCGACACGCCCACCGTTTAGTTGATCGTCAAAAATTTTGCCATTCTTGCATATCCGTTATTTGTCGCAAGTCAGTTGTGCCCAGGTGAAGTTTTCCATTCACTGAATGCGTAATTAGGTTAAATTAATTGCCAAGATCTTTAGATATTACAAAGGTGTTTTATAATCGAATTAATTCCGGTTGTAATAATTTAGCGCGGCTATCATACACGCACGAATTGGCAAAAGATGATAAGGTCTTTATCTTTGGGAATTTTCCATACCCACTTGTCAGCGGCGATAAGGCCATCATCGAAGAAAAAAACAACTTTCCACGAAAACATCCTACTTGCGGATATATATTTTTTTGGGGTTCTTAACGCTTGAACTGGACATTTCAGGTGGAAATATTCCGTGTGCGATCCGATACAAAAGTCACTAATTTAAATTAAGAGTGGGGAATTCGACGCATCTGTTTGCTCACGTCAAACTTATTTAAAATTTTTAATATCAGGGCTTTGTGATAGCACCGATGTACGGCTAAGAACTTTTTATTTCAGCATTTTTCTTTTAGTCTTGAAGGTTTCCTCAAAAGCTGGATAACTAGTTATCACGTTTGCGGGACCTGTAACTGTGAGTACTTTCTCTTATTTCTATTACAATATAATTTTGTTCTGGATATGCGTCAAGCAATGGTATTATCGATGTGCGTACATGAGTAGTGTTGTACACAATTCATTTTTTTTATTTTGTGTTTATGTATGCAAATAAATTAACTTTACGGTGCGTTGCAATTCTCTCTTAGAGAATTACGGTTACTCCTTTCAAACCGCTACTTCTGTGTTTTTGTATCTTTTGATTGTTACATAAATTGTCAGATTAACAAAGTTATATTGTTGTACGGAGTGTTGCTCGCCCACTAGGGTGGCACGATTACTGAATATTTTGTGATATTACTATTTACGCCTTCTGTGATAATAAACCTACGTTGTGTTATTGTTTATGTGTTGATTTTTGTTCTTCTACGCCTTGTGATAGATTTAAGACGGAATCTATCTTCTTACCTCTCCTTTCTTCGTTTCTGGCGCCCATTTTACGTTGGCATTATAATCAAACCACACGAAATCTGCGATCCTCTCTACGACAATCACGTGGGCTACCGGTACTTCTTAGTTACAAGTGGGCTTGTAACAAACAATTTATATCGCGTAATCCCTGGTAATTGTTTTACCACACTCTAATTAGTTGACGCGCGTTTAAAAAAAACAACACAAAATGATTACTAGATTTTACCAAAGAGCTTATAGTGGCAAGAGAATTAACCTAATGGAATACAGCGTAGGAGATGCACGGTGTGTTGTTTATACATAGAAACTACGTTTTTGCACTATGAAATAAATAACAAGACTTAGATGCTAATGATAGAAAAAGATAGCACTCAATACCGTTGCACGGTAAATTTAAAAAGGGTTTTTTTACCTGCTTATGAATAATAGACAATGTTGCCAAAATTGCTTTTAAATCGACGATTATGAGAAACTTTTAGAGAAACGGAATATTTAATTTACATTGTCGATAGGTACATAAGTTCATTTTTTTAATGGTCGGTGTTTCGTGAGGTTTAAAATAGTTACTTTTTAGCATATTTTCAAACATTCATTCAAAAACCGGCAAATAAAATGCAAAGAAAGCAAAACAAATAAGTAATTATAACACAAGAACCAGTATTAATTTCTATCACATAATTATAATTATATAACTTTATCTTAAGAATATGCATATATAAAATAGGTAGGTGCATACGATCTGTCTTAAACGTAGACTAATTATTCGAATCGAAATTGTTATAGTTTTATTTAAATGATCTACTTTTGTGTTTACGTGGCGATCGCGTTTCACTTATTTTAAATTTATGGACTTCCACACAAAATTTTTACTTAACTTACACATTATCTAAATGATTCACTTTATTATTTTTGATGTTTAGGTGGCGACTCACTTGTTTTAAATCTTGAGACATCCACTTTAAGTTTTTGTTTAATTTGCACGTTATTAAATGTTTTATAAAAAATAATCTATGTTGATAACAATTAGAATTTACTTCTAACCAATCGGGCATCTTTATTTTTATTAAATTTATGGATGCTTCTAACAGCTCTTTTTTAAAATTAAATTTTATTATATTTTCTTTAAAGTAAAAATCAAAAACTTCTAACATGAAAGTTGTTACCTTTTTGTCGGATTTTGTTGGAAATTTCAAATATTTAACATTTTCTTTTGAGTAGTCCTCTTCTAATAAAAATAGTTCTGATTTGTCATTTGACGGTTCTTCTAAACATAAATTTGTACATTCATTACATTTGAACTTATGTAAAGTTTTATAAATGATATATCCAGCTAAATATAATATGGCCCATGTTTCTAAAGTACATGTAGAATTACTAGAATTACCGTCGATTTTGAGTTGTGTCCAATTTTTGTCCTCATCTTTAATAATTATGTTTTCGACAATACTTAAACTTTCAGATTGGTCATCGTTGCCATTAACATTTTGCTTTTCATACTCTATCTCCATCCCCTTATGGTCGCCCATTTCGCAATTCGAATTTTTTGGAAGTTTTAATAGTTTAATCAACATATTCCATTGTAAAGCTTACCGAAATGATTTACCTGTAGGGTTCGTATTATTACTATTTCTATGTCGAATTGTAGAAAACAAATTTTCAAGAGGGTCTTGATTTAAACGGCTCGTTAAAAGAAAGCTAAATCTATCTTTGATCGGATCTTCCCAAAGCAGCAAAGTGGTATTAATGGAAAGTTTGAGTCCTTGAAAACAGTAAATTCCCTTCTTTACTTTGTTTGAATTAGTATAGAGTTGCCATGTAGCAAGCCAATTTTTCATTTCTTGTAAAAATAATTTTCTTACTGAAAGCGCACTTTGAAAACTATTCGAATGGTTTAAAACTCGACTGTTTAAAGAATCAAACATAGCATCGTAAACGAGTCTATTTTTAATAGAACTTGTGAAGTGATTTAGTTTAAAGTGTGTCGCACAAACCCGCTTTTCGTACAATTGTTTAGAACTTAGTTGAAACAATCTTGGGTTTCCACAATTAATTAGCCACTTATTCATTCTATTATTTTCAGTTGGAAACCGAAAAAAAGTAGCTTCTGCTTTTTCGAGTAAACGTACATCCAAAGTAAGCGCAACGGCTCGACGAAGGTGCCATGTTAATTATTGTAGGTGCAAATAATGTAGAGCAATAAGTAATAACAAACAGAGTAACAACAACAAGTAACAATAAACAATAACAACAAAACAATAACAACAAACGGTAATAAGAACACTATTGGCAAGAGAAAACGCGAAAAACATTGTACACCATTCAAAAAGTTGACATACACTAAAAAACAGTTTATTTTTAAAAACCTCCAAATGTAAACGCATGAGAAGGAATTGAAAGGATGGTATTTATGTTCATACTTTGTTAATTAGTTAACAAATCAGAAGTAGAGAATACAATAGAAGATTTAATGGATATTTCAACTTTTAAAAAGTATTTTTGTAGTATTTGCATAATTTATTCAAATTCGCATGAATTATGTCTTTGTTCACAGATTGTTATTTTTTTAAATCTATTGTTATTAGGTATAAACGAAATCCGAATAAAAAAACACAAATGCGCCTTAAATAAAATAATGAAACTTATATATAGTTATTACAGTTTACAGTAAATTTAGTTAAACTTGAATACGTTAAGGACCACCTTCTGAAGTACCGTAATTTAAAAAAAATGCATTGTTTTCTTTATCTTGTTTACCTAACAACCTACCTGCAAACTATACGGTTATTTTTTTGTTTATACTTAGCGTACGGTTTCAAAGTATTTCTAAGTAATTAAGATTACACATTTTTTTCAACTAAAAACTAATTTTATTTATATGTCCTATAATATGTAATTAAAATTAAACAGGTATTTGAGGAATTTGCGCCGAAGTCATTATTCTAAAAAATCAAGTTTTTCCAAACTATATAAAACTTACGACTAAAAATAAATCAGTTCAAGCAATCAATGGTATAATTAAAGGTAAACAAGCTTGGCTACATAATGAAATTAAACATTGGTATCAAGTTAGAAACAATTTAAATCTATTAATATATAAACAACATTCCACTCTTTTTCAATATTTCCATAATTTAGAAATTGATTTAATTATTAATTTTGTTAAAGATGAAGTTTTTGAATTTGGTTCTCAACTTTTTACTAAACTTAATTCAAAAATTAAAAAATTAATACAAAATAAAGTATCTTTTAATTCACATTTACAAACACAACCTGTATTTAGTCAGATTCCAGACTTCACCTTTTATAATAGATTAATTAATTTAAGTACTTCAAAATTTGAAAAAGATGAGATAGAGTTTCTTAAACTTGGTCTCAAACATAATAATAATAATCTTAATACTAAGCTTTTAGATGAATTCAAAATTGATTTAGAATGTATTTTACATAAAACTTCAAACTTTATTAATTCTAATTATGTTAGAGCTATTTGTAACCAAAAGTTAAAAAATATTACCTTGTCTCACCGAAAATTTAACAATAAAATATTAAATGCTGTTAAACTAAAGCAAACGAGAGATAATCTAATATTTACTAAAGCTGATAAAGGTAATACTTTAGTTATAATGAACAAAACTGATTACATTGACAAAGTTAATAACTTTCTTGACTCTGATGATTTTCAAAATACTAATATAAATTTTCTTTTATTCTCCAACAAAGTTAAAGATTTCATTAACATGAACAAAGATATTTTGTCTGAATTTTTTAATACAAAACATTATAATTTACTATTAATGAACCCTTCTTTACCTCTTCTATATGGCCTTCCAAAAATTCATAAACTAAACAATCCTATTAGGCCTATTGTTTCTTTTTATAACACTCCTGTTTCTAAAATTTCATCTTGGTTAAATCAAACTTTACGTTCTTACCTTAACTTTCAATTTCCTTTTTCTATTTCTAATTCACAATCACTAGCTGATGAATTAGTTGATTTACCTTTAGATACAAATTGTTTTCTTATATCTTTTGATATTGTTAATCTTTTTCCAAGCATTCCTTTTATAGAATGTCAAAATATTATTAATGAACTTCTATTTGAATCTAACCTTCCTGATCATATTTGCGAATTTTTATCTGATTGTCTAAAATTATGTTTAAATCAAAATTTTTTCAATTTTAATAATCAAACTTATATTCAAAAAACAGGTCTGCCTATGGGTAACAATCTTTCACCTATACTAGCTGAAATTTTCCTAACTAACTTAGAAACTAAGAACCTTTTTTTGAATAATTTAATTAAAAAACATTTTATTTACTATAAAAGATATGTTGACGATATTTTGGTTGTATTTAAGGGTAATAATTATGATTTAGACCTTTGTTTTAATATTCTAAATTCATTACATCCTAACATTAAATTCACTTTTGAAAAAGAATCTAATAACGTTTTCTAGACTTATCTTTAAATAGAGTTAATAATTCTGTCAAAATTGGTATTCATCGTAAAAATACTACTACTGATCATGTCATTCCTTTTTTTTCTTTTTATTCTTTTTCACACAAAATGTCATCTTTTAGATTCTTTTTTAATCGTTTATACAAATTACCTCTTGATAAATTTAATTTTAATAAAAAACCTAACATTATTTATAATTAATATAAACCGGCCGTAAATTTCGAACAAGAATAGCAGAACATTTTTCTTACATTAAAAACAATAATGTTGGTATTAATTTAAATAATAAATCTTCTTTCGCTAATCATATATTAGAATATAACCATTGTTTTGATTATAAAAGTAACTACAAAATTCTTCATATTTGCAATAAAAGTTTAAAATTAAATTTTTTGGAGATAAAAGAAATTGTTAAACATAAAAACTCAGACCCAGATGAATGTTTAAATGAAGTTGTTAATTTTGAAAATTATTATCTTTTTCTTAAATAATATTTTTGTTTTTATTTAAATTATTTTTATATTTATTTAATTTTCTTGTTAATAATATTATTATTTTATATACCTTTTGCGATTAATTTATATTGTCATTTTGTTCAATTTATATGTCATTTTGACAGAAACTGTTTAATTTTAATTTATTAATTTATTTATTAATTGTAAGTTTATTAAGATTTTTAAGGTTGTGATTTTACTTTAATTGATAATTTTAGAGGCCTGATGATGACCGTTAGGTCGAAACATGTAGCCGCCAATAACTAATAAATTAAAAAAACAGTTACGTATATGGGAAAGGCATTAAATTATTTAAAATTATATATATATATATATATATATATATATATATATATATATATTGATACGTGTTAAGTTGTCACTTCCGTTATGTACAAGTGGCTACCTGACTTCCAAGTTTTCCAATTATCTTAAAAAAATTTTAATAGCATATATGCTATGTACTAAAACGGTATTAAACGTTTCTCAAAAGAGGGGTAAATAATTTTTCAAAAAAAATTTAAATTAACTATTGTACTTATATAAGATACCTAGTCACTTCATGGCGGCAAAGTATATATATGATACAAGCAACTCGTTCTCACTTCCAGCAACGTTGACAAATATAACCTGCATATTACTAAGGAAAGAAAGAGAAAGGTTTTTTTTCTTTGTCCTTTTGGGTGCAATGTTCTATTTTTAGATTTTACTACACCTAACTGGTTATTTTTATGATTGTATTTTGAAATACGTATTTCTAAAAGTTTACTATTTTTATGAGAACTTCGTTTTCAGCATTCCTATTTATTTTTGTTTCAATAATATAACACAATCAGAAACGTCCATTTTTGATATAAATATTTTATAAAAACGAACTTGTGCAATCAATAATTTGTAGTTTTTGTTAATAACAATTTTTAATTTAATAGACTGGATCTTTTATTGATATTATGTTACTATAATATGTGTATAAATAAAACATTTCATATAAGTTTTAAAATTTACGTATTACACGATCAAGAGTTTTTTTAAGTTAAAATTATTATTTTATTTGTCAGCATTAACACGTTTGTTTAAACGTTCGCAGTAATTAAAGGTAGAAATTAATGATTTAGTTATTAAATTTCATTAAAAATACCTAAACTGTGAAATGATTCATTCTTTAATCTTTAGTCAGGTAAATCTTTAATTTTACTACATACAATAAGCCGGTGCATTTTATTACTTTGAAAGTTATCTTTTGAACGGCATTGCAATAAACTATTTTTAAAATAAGTTTTGAATTCGAAATTTTATAAAAACGTATCTCGTCATACATTTATAAACTCGATCTTTAGCATATAATTGACATAAAACTATTAAACAATCAATTAACATTTCTTGTTTTAAATCTTAATCAACTTTTATTTTTAAATAAAACTGATGATCAGTAATATAAATTTAATGTAAAACATAACCAACCAAAACATTAGCAGAGTAATATTTAAAATAATCACAAAAACGTATTAGTTTTTTAATTTGACTTCCGTAAAAGTTATTCGTGTTTCCATGCATTGTGTTTTTTTGTTTACTATTTTTAGCTTTAACTTTAATTTGATTTTATAGTATTTAATAAAAATTATAATATAAGTTTTGTTAGTATTCATATATTGTATTAAGATTCATTATTATTAACTATGTAAGATCTCTTATCCGAATTTCAAGTAAGGGCGCCCCAAAGTACATAGCACGTGTGAGCAGTGGTCGTGTTGCCTTATAGCACAAGGCGGCCCTGGCAAGATGTTTGACATTTTTGACGTTAATACATCTTTTTATAAGTATTTTACAAAACAGACGTCGTTTTGTTACTTAAAAATTATACAAAAATTAAGTGTACATTTAATAATACATAGAAAGGATTGTTTTTACTCTTTATACGTAAATTACATAATATAGGATTTACACAAATTTAAAGAAACCGCTAATAATGATCCTGTTAATTTAATTTTGAATGTAATGTTTTTTGTTAACTTTTTTTTAAAATAAGTTATCTAAACTGAAGGCTAGTTACAAGTTTAACTACTTTTATTTGCAGCCAGATGTTTTGGCGTCAAATCTACTTTACCGTTGCAATTTTTGTCGCCTAGTTTTATTGTAATGTGTCAGTAGATGTTCTTTTTTGCTTTTATTAGTTCTTATCAGAGCGTTTTTAACAGAATCCTGTTAAACGATATCACTCTTCAGTGATAAAAAAATATTAAATTATCTAAATAATTTATCATTACTAAATATGCAAACTATTTTATTTTTTGTTTAAGACGAGTAAAAATTAGAAAAAAGTTTTTTTTAAATTTAAGGTAATTTTTTATGTTATTATAAAGAAACAGTTACAACCGACGCAATCATTTAGATACAGGTACTAGCTAGAAGACAGCTACTTTTTGTGTAACATTTTTTTTAACCAAAATTCCTTTATGTAATTATTTCAAAAGCATTACAACTGCCAATAACTTTAACAAGCAGTTTAATTTAGACTGTAAAAAACAAAATTATCAAACTATCAGCATTATCTAATAGTATATTACATAACGAGCATGAAAAGTGAGTGATATCGTACGAGTAAGAATCTCACGAGCGAACGATAGACACTTTCCGGCGAGTTTTGTACAGTATTTTTCCTACGACAGTAACTTAAGTATTTTAAAATCTCGTTTATAAGTCACAATTTCGCAAAAACTTTTTGACGTTTTTGAGCACTTATTTCAGATAAACAAAATAGTAACATACTTGATAAAAGCAAACTGTTAAATTATAACTGTGCGTTATAATATCGCACGGGTTTTTGACAGATGAAGGTAATTGTCAACTTTCATGCCTACTTAATTGTGTAAACTTGGCGTCTTTCATATAGTGTCGTAGGAAAACTACATTAAACAAACAATAAAACATAATGGAAGCTTATTTCAATTGACTTTGTGTTCTTTTAAATTTGTAAAATTTTGAATTTTAAGATATTAGTTTCTATTTTGTAAATAAATACGTAAAAATAAGCAAACGTATTATAAAAGTACCTATAATAAAAATAGATTATAGTTAAACTAATTTTTTTTAAATATTATTGCTTTAATCACACAATACCAAGTAATAAATTTTATTAATCTTACAATTAATTGAAAATAAAGTTATTAAAAACATTGATTCGTGCAACAATTCTATAACACGTCATTAATTTATTGTTAATTCTAACATAAATTAAGTATGAAATCAACGAATTTTTTCAAAACCATTTTTTACAAAACAAACGTTACAACAGTTAATTTTATCACGTATTATAATTTTGTCTAACAAATTAATTTTTTATTATTCTTTAATACTGCAATATTGAAGAAACTTCATTTGTAAATTTTAGCATTTATCTTTTCTTAATGTCGATACGTTTTAAAGCGGCTACTCAGACCCTAAATTTGGGTTAAAACGTGTTTTATGGTTTTATTGATGCCATGCTTTACTTCCAACGTTGCCGCATGTCGGAAGTAACAAGTACTCTTTTAAATAACAGAAGTCACATCGAACAGCCCGTACCTGCATATATCAAGCATCATCAGCGCTAGCGGATATACCCTGAACTAACGGACACTTTTTGCGGATATAAAGTGTCATAGTGACTTCCAACACAAATTTTGAATTTAGGCTTCTGATGCCCCCTAGTATCTAAATCCGTTGAAAACAAAGCGAAACGTTGTCACTTCCGAAATCGGAAGTGACTACGTTATATATGAAGTGACAACGTTCGATATATATCTGGAATGGAAGTCACTTTATACACTTTACCAATATATATATATATATATATATATATATATATATATATATATATATATTGATACGTGTTAAGTTGTCACTTCCGTTATGTACAAGTGGCTACCTGACTTCCAAGTTTTCCAATTATCTTAAATTTTTTTTAATAGCATATATGCTATGTACTAAAACGGTATTAAACGTTTCTCAAAAGAGGGGTAAATAATTTTTCAAAAAAAATTTAAATTAACTATTGTACTTATATAAGATACCTAGTCACTTCATGGCGGCAAAGTATATATATGATACAAGCAACTCGTTCTCACTTCCAGCAACGTTGACAAATATAACCTGCATATTACTAAGGAAAGAAAGAGAAAGGTTTTTTTTCTTTGTCCTTTCGGGTGCAATGTTCTATTTTTAGATTTTACTACACCTAACTGGGTATTTTTATGATTGTATTTTGAAATACGTATTTCTAAAAGTTTACTATTTTTATAGATTTAGCATTCCTATTTATTTTTGTTTCAATAATATAACACAATCAGAAACGCCCATTTTTGATATAAATATTTTATAAAAACGAACTTGTGCAATCAATAATTTGTAGTTTTTGTTAATAACAATTTTTAATTTAATAGACTGGATCTTTTATTGATATTATGTTACTATAATATGTGTATAAATAAAACATTTCATATAAGTTTTAAAATTTACGTATTACACGATCAAGAGTTTTTTTAAGTTAAAATTATTATTTTATTTGTCAGCATTAACACGTTTGTTTAAACGTTCGCAGTAATTAAAGGTAGAAATTAATGATTTAGTTATTAAATTTCATTAAAAGTACCTAAACTGTGAAATGATTCATTCTTTAATCTTTAGTCAGGTAAATCTTTAATTTTACTACATACAATAAGCCGGTGCATTTTATTACTTTAAAAGTTATCTTTTGAACGGCATTGCAATAAACTATTTTTTAAAATAAGTTTTGAATTCGAAATTTTATAAAAACGTATCTCGTGATACATTTATAAACTCGATCTTTAGCATATAATTGACATAAAACTATTAAACAATCAATTAACATTTCTTGTTTTAAATCTTAATCAACTTTTTTTTTTAAATAAAACTGATGATCAGTAATATAAATTTAATGTAAAACATAACCAACCAAAAAATTAGCAGAGTAGTATTTAAAACAATCACAAAAACGTATAAGACTTTTTAATATTCGTTTTTTAATTTGACTTCCGTAAAAGTTATTCGTGTTTCCATGCATTGTGTTTTTTTTGTTTAGTATTTTTAGCTTTAACTTTAATTTGATTTTATAGTATTTAATAAAAATTATAATATAAGTTTGTTAGTATTCATATATTGTATTAAGATTCATTAACTATGTAAGATCTCTTATCCGAATTTCAAGTAAGGGCGCCCCAAAGTACATAGCACGTGTGAGCAGTGGTCGTGTTGCCTTATAGCACAAGGCGGCCCTGGCAAGATGTTTGACATTTTTGAGGTTAATACATTTTTTTATAAGTATTTTACAAAACAGACGTCGTTTTGTTACTTAAAAATTATACAAAAATTAAGTGTACATTTAATAATACATAGAAAGGATTGTTTTTACTCCTTATACGTAAATTACATAATACAGGATTTACACAAATTTAAAGAAACCGCTAATAATTATCCTGTTAATTTAATTTAGTTTTGAATGTAATGTTTTTTGTTAACTTTTTTTTTAAATAAGTTATCTAAACTGAAGACTAGTTACAAGTTTAACTACTTTTATTTGCAGCCAGATGTTTTGGCGTCAAATCTACTTTACCGTTGCAATTTTTGTTGCCTAGTTTTATTGTAATGTGTCAGTAGATGTTCTTTTTTGCTTTTATTAGTTCTTATCAGAGCGTTTTTAACAGAATCCTGTTAAACGATATCACTCTTCAGTGATAAAAAAATATTAAATTATCTAAATAATTTATCATTACTAAATATGCAAGCTATTTTATTTTTTCTTTAAGACGAGTAAAAATTATGAAAAAGTTTTTTTTTAAATTTAAGGTAATTTTTTATGTTATTATAAAGAAACAGTTACAACCGACGCAATCATTCTGTTAGATACAGGTACTAGCTAGACAGACGGCTACTTTTTGTGTAACCTTTTTTTTTAACCAAAATTCCTTTATGTAATTATTTCAAAAGCATTACAACTGCCAATAACTTTAACAAGCAGTTTAATTTAGACTAAAAGTGTAAAAAACAAAATTATCAAACTATCAGCATTATCTAATAGTATATTACATAACGAGCATGAAAAGTGAGTGATATCGTACGAGTAAGAATCTCACGAGCAAACGATAGACACTTTCCAGCGAGTTTTGTACAGTATTTTTCGTACGACAGTAACTTAAGTATTTTAAAAACTCGTTTATAGGTCACAATTTCGCAAAAACTTTTGACGTTTTTAATCACTTATTTCAGATAAACAAAATAGTAACATACTTGATAAAAGCAAACTGTTACGTTATAACTGTGCGTTATAATATCGCACGGGTTTTTGACAGATGAAGGTAATTGTCAACTTTCATGCCTACTTAATTGTGTGAAATTGACGTCTTTCATATAGTGTCGTAGGAAAACTACATTAAACAAACAATAAAACATAATGGAAGCTTATTTCAATTGACTTTGTGTTCTTTTAAATTTGTAAAATTTTCAATTTTTAGATATTAGTTTCTATTTTGTAAATAAATAAGTAAAAATAAACAAACGTATTATAAAAGTACCTATAATAAAAATAGATTATAGTTCAACTAATTTTTTTTAAATATTATGGTTTAATCACACAATACTAAGTAATAAATTTTATTAAAATTACAATTAATTGAAAATAAAGTTATTAAAAACATTTGATTCGTGCAACAATTTTAAAACACGTCATTAATTTATTGTTGATTCTAATATAAATTAGGTATAAAATCGCCGAATTTATTTAAAAACAAACGTTACAACAGTTAATTTTATTACGTATTATAATTTTGTTTAACAAATTAATTTTTTATTATTTTTTAGTACTGAAATATTTAAGAAACTTTATTTGTAAATTTTAGCATTTATCTTTTCTTAATGTCGATACGTTTTAAAGCGGCTACTCAGACCCTAAATTTGGGTTAAAACGTGTTTATGGTTTTATTGATGCTATGCTTTACTTCCAACGTTGCCGCATGTCGGAAGTAACAAGTACTGTTTTAAATAACAGAAGTCACATCGAACAGTCCGTACCTGCATATATCAAGCATCATCAGCGCTAGCGGATATACCCTGAACTAACGGACACTTTTTGCGGATATAAAGTGTCATAGTGACTTCCAACACAAATTTTGAATTTAGGCTTCTGATGCCCCCTAGTATCTAAATCCGTTGAAAACAAGGCGAAACGTTGTCACTTCCGAAATCGGAAGTGACTACGTTATATATGAAGTGACAACGTTCGATATATATCTGGAATGGAAGTCACTTTATACACTTTACCAATATATATATATATTTTTTTTTTTTTTTTTTGATTCCAGATATATATCGAACGTTGTCACTTCATATATAACGTAGTCACTTCCGATTTCGGAAGTGACAACGTTCCGCCTTGTTTTCAACGGATTTAGACACTAGGGGGCATCAGAAGCCTAAATTCAAAATTTGTGTTGGAAGTCACTATGACACTTTATATCCGCAAAAAGTGTCCGTTAGTTCAGGGTATATCCGCTAGCGCTGATGATGCTTGATATATGCAGGTACGAGCTGTTCGATCTGACTTCTGTTATTTAAAAGATTACTTGTTACTTCCGACATGCGGCAACGTTGGAAGTAAAACATAGCATCAATAAAACCATAAACACGTTTCAACCCAAATTTAGGATCTGAGTAGCCGCTTTAAACGTTTCGACGTTAAGAAAAGATAAATGCTAAAATGTACAAATTAACTTTCTTAAATATTTGACTATTAAAGAATCATAAAAAATTAATTTGTTAAACAAAATTATAATACGTAATAAAACTGAATCTTGTAAAGTTTGTTTTATCAAAAATTGTTTTAGATAATTGGCTGATATCTATTTTATGTTAAAATTAACAATAAATTAATGACGTTCCAGAGTTGTGGCACGAATCAATACTTTTAATATATTTATTTTCAATTAATTTGAAAACTAATAAAATTATTACTTAGTATTGTGTAACTAAAAAAATAAAAATAATAAATTCTGCTTAATTATAATCTATATTTATAATAGGCACTTTTGTACCACGTTAGCCTATTTTTAATTATTTATTTACAAAATAGTAACTAATATTTTAACCTTTATAAGTTATAAAAGTTTAAAAAAACACAAACCAAATTGAAATAAGTTTCTGCTATGTTTCATTGTTTAATATAGTTCACATAATACAGGCAGTTTTCTAATTTTATTTTTTACACTTTTAGTTTAAAGCATTTTTTTTGTTGAAATTATTGGTTGTTGTAATGATATTGAAATAGTTACATAAAAGATTTTTGGTTTTAGAAAAAGGTTACACAAATACTTTAGCTGGAAGTTCAATTTGGTCTACCTGTATGTAACGGACCGATAGCGGCTATTTAACATGCATTTGTAGAAAAATGTATTTAATAATTTTTAGGTGTGTTATAAACAGTAAATATAAAAGTTTGCATATTTATTTAGTAATGATGGAATAGGTATTTAGCTAATTTAATAATATTTTATCACTGAAGATATCGTTTAACAAGATACTGTAAACAACGCTCTGATAAGAACAAATAAAAATAAGAAAAAATACTAACATATTACAATAACACTAGACAAATAATTTAAGAGTAAAGTAGATTTGCTTGACACTACAAAACTTGTAACTCGCCTTCAGTTTAAATAATTATTTTTTTTAAAATATGCTAACAAAAAACATTACATTCAAAACTAAATTAAATTAATAGAATAATTACTAACAATTTTTTTTAAATTTGCGTAAATCATGTGTTATATAAATTACGTATAAAGAGTAAATACATTTTTTTGTAGTAATAAAATGTACACATGTATACACATGTATAACTAATAATATTTGATTGTGGTATAATTTTTAAGTAACAAAAAGGATGTCTGTTTTTTCAAATGCTTATAAAAAAATTAACGTAATTTACGTTAGTAATAGTGTAAGACCTGACAAATGTCACACATCTAACCAGGGCTGCGCCCTGTCTTATAAGGGAATGCGAGCAGTGCCGCTGTCGACCGGCGCGATGTACTTTAGGCCTTAGGGTGCCCTAACTTAAACTTCTGATGTACAATTTTATTTATGTAATGTACTTATTTAACAATTCAAACGTGTGTTATAAAAAAGTTGCAATTAATCGTCGATTAGAGAAAATAATTTTTATTATTAATTCAATCGATAAATGTTCAGTACGTTCTAAAACCATACGTTATTATTCTTTGTATTTACTATCTATGGTCGTTTATAAAGGCGATGTGGCACGTCGCCTAACAGTCGAATGCTGCTAAGAGCGCTGCTGTAAGAGACGACAGGGCGCGGTAAAAGTGACTTGTTCGAGGCACAGTTCCAGAGCTCGGCCCTGCATCTTACGTATAGTTAATAAATCCTAATGCAATGCTAGTATATATGTATAAATACTACCAGATAACAGTTATTATAAATTTTATTAACTATTATAAAAAATAAAATTAACACAAATTAAAGTTAAATCTTAAAATAATAAACAAAAGAATGTATGAAAATACAAATAACTTTTACGGAACCTTGGCCAAATTAAAAACTAGTATTAAAAAGTTACACATTTTTTAATTAATTTAAATACTATTCTGATAAGGTTCTGGTTGGTTTTATGTTCCAACAGTAGCTTTATTTTAAAAAAATTTTGCTGAAAATTTAAAACAAGAAATGTTAATTGATCGTTTAATAGTTTTATGTCTAAAAATCTAGGTTTTAAATGTATGATGTGATAAGATTTTATAAAATAAAAACTTATCAAAAAACTAGTTTATCGCAAATCTACCTATCGAAAAAAAATTTTTAGTCATAAAATTGTGTGCAGCAAAATTAAAGTTTTACCTGACTAAAGATTAAAGAATGCATTATTTTTCAATAATATTTAATTATAACGTACTAAACATTAAATTTACGTATTTTGAAAAAAAAATTAATTACCTAAACCTTTGATATCTATCTTTAAACGCTTGATCATGCAATACGTGAATTTAAAAACTTATAAGAAATGCTTTATATATATATGTTACACTACAGCAATATAATTTCAATTTAAAAAATCCGTCTAATAAATTAGAAATTATTATTAACAAGAACTAGAATTCTGACAATTTTAATTTTGCATAAAATTAAAAAACTTTATTTATTTATATTTAGATTAAAAATAGGCGTTTTTCTTTGA
The DNA here is from genome assembly GCA_035610365.1 of Aquatica leii. Taxonomy (NCBI): domain Eukaryota; kingdom Metazoa; phylum Arthropoda; class Insecta; order Coleoptera; family Lampyridae; genus Aquatica; species Aquatica leii. The sequence goes on along the minus strand of CM069432.1, from coordinate 140,390,597 downwards.
GTTAAAATAAAAATAAATACGAATATTGAAAACAGAGTTGTAAGAAAAATAGCAAATTTTGAGAAATATTTCAGAATGTAAAACCTGCAGTCATAAAAATGTCCCGTTAGGTGTAGTAAAATTTAAAAATAGAACGTTGTACCCGAAAGGACAAAGAAAAGAAGGCCAGTCTCTTTCTTTCCTTAGATAATATAAAGTGTAAATATGTCAACGCTGCCAGAAGTGAGAACGAGTTACTAGTATCTTATATATACGTTGCCGCCATGAAGTGACTAGGTATCTTAAATATGTACGATACTTATTTAAATTTTTTCTTTTTTAATTCTTTACCCCTCTTTTGAAAAACGTTTTATATAGTTTTAGTACACGGTATATATACTATCAAATTTTTTTTTAGATAATTAGAAAACTTGGAAGTCAGGTAGCCACTTGTACATAACGGAAGTGACAGCTTAACACGTATCAATATATATATATATATATATATATATATATATAGATATAAACTGCACGCAATTGAGCCCGATATGTAAACAGGTGCCCGATGAGCCCGGGCGGTAACGCCTTTCTACACGACGTTATTAGTGCGCTGTTAACCCCGACTGCGTTGCCAATATTATACACGCTCTAAACGTAGTTATTAAGCGAAATTTGACAATGATTTGAAATTTAAACATTTGCGTTTAGTCTTTGCAGATAACTCTCTTAAACATCTTCCGATCTAATTTTTTTTCTTCATTTAACTTGATTAGTATTGACGTAACAAATAAACTTTCTGTAGATTTAAAATCCGCATGTTACTCTGTTTTTGGCAACTTTTTTAAAGAAATGTTAAATTTAACCGTTGCCGCAAGTTGCACGACTAACGTAGATTGTGTTATTTGTCATCATTTGACAAATTAATTTTTAAATCAAACTTACAATATACCGCATTATAAAAAAAATAATGATTCTACAATCGTATTTTGATGACATACGCATATATACAGAGATGCGCCTAAAACTGGGATATATAACGGTTCTTCGGGCTAGAGAACGTAGCGTTTATATGTTCTACGGGCTCAACAACAACCTGTTTACATGTTTGTACCTATATATTCTTATTTACGCACACAAAGTTTTTTTAATAAATCGGAAATAAATTGAAAGGTTAGTTTTGGGCATACAGTATGTCATACAACATTATCATGAAATTTTAGTTGAAATTAAAATATGTATGTGGTAGTAAATAGAATACTCTGTTTCAAATAACGAAATTGAGGAATTCTAATAAGTAGTCTGAAACATTTTCATTCAGTTAATTTGTTCCTTAATGTGGACGTTAAATGCCGATTAAGGTAACAGATTTATCATTAATCGGACCGTCACAAACTATTAAAAAAAGCTTAGAATGAACTACAGATCATCATATAGTAACTCCAGAATCAATGTTCGATTTCTGCTCTAATGAAATTCTTGGCATAAAAATTAGTTTTTTGTATCTAGTGTGAATGTTCAAGCTGCTGTAACATATGTATTAATAAGATAATATCATAAAAAGGTACAATCATTTAATATAGTTTAGGTTTCTCACGGTCACAGCTAGTTGATACCGTAAAGGTATTCAGTTTTCTATAATTGTGATGCTGTCAATATCGTTAAGCCAATAAGCTAAGCCTTCTAAGAAAATATAATGGTTTATTTCAAAAAATTCAATATTCCATCATATGTTATATTTACGTAATAAATCTCACTTACAATACACACAATTTCAATGAAAATGAAAACATAATATCACGTTTAAAAAACATTCAACCTACTTGCTATAATATAAGATACAAACAAAATAGATAAAACTACACTAAATATATAGAAAACAAACATGTAGTGTTTTATGAATTTTCACACAAAAAAGCAACCAATTGCAAATAATATTTTTAACCTAATAAAATTACTAAGATATTTGCTTTCAAAAACCAAGTGTATAGGCACTAAGAATGTGACAACAACAAGACGACCAATGTAGCCTAGAAAACGCGATTTCATCGAATTTCAAGCATTTTTTTTGTACAAAAAGTGGGTTTTTTGATCAGTTGTTGGGTTTATTCTTTTTAGGATATGTAAACTTAATTTCTGAATAACATTAGGTGCTTACATTAAACGACCAAGACACTAAAGTCAGTTAAAAATCACTGAAAATAAGTTAAAAAACGTATTTTTAGCAGCGCGTCATTGTTGATCGGTATTGAATAAATTTTCGTTATGCACTCAAAAAAAGCATAAAAATTATGTTTTTCAATTCGGTCAGGTGAAAACGGGCGTTCATCAAAACTAAATGTGCGTAGATTTCTTTTTTAGGACTCTAAAATAAGTCAGCTTTTACTTTTAGACGATTTCATATGAAATGACTCAAACTTTAAAAAAACATCTTATTTCTTCTAAGATGTGGATTAACTGTTTGTCTTAATTATTATTTTTCTAACTTTTAAGTAAATTGTCATCATAATTACTTAAAAACTCTGTGTCGATTTTAAAATTTATGACTGTAAGTTTTGTTTCTCTTTCTGCTAGGACAATTCTTTTTTTTCAATTTTGTTTGTAAAAGCTTTGTGTTGGTAAAACCAAATTTAATTTTTTTTAATGTACAGTGTTATCTGCAAAATTATCATAACTTTCCATAATTATTTCACGAGAAGTAATATTTTCCAATTGATTCTACAAAACTCTTTCAGAATACTAAAAAATTTCCATGCTTCTAAGAATTTTTACACTACAAAACGAGATTCCTACATTGTTTTTAAAGATTTTTACTAAAAGAAAAAAAAATTATATTAGAAATTCTAATATCATATCCTAAGACATATCTTTTTTGTTATAACGTTTTTATTAAATGTATGTATTTATGTTTCAAATTATTTTATAGGTATCACATCATGAATGAACCAACAAATCATTCTTATAACTTTAAAGTTTCTTAGCTACTTATATTGTACTTTTGATCCAAATCTCTTTAGAGGTTTTCAAATAATTTTTTCAATACTTTATTTTTAATTTAATTTAATAGTTATAAAAGTACCACATTCTACTTGTGTACGTACAAGCATCACGTAGAAATTGCAAACGTTTTTAAAAGTCAACTTCCGATTTTTGACTAAAACCGTTTGTATTGTTTTTGTGAAAAATTATTAAAACGTGATGATACTCAAAAAGTGCATAAAATTCATACTAAAGTAAAATACACTTAGATTATACGTTTACTGCTTGTTATTAAGCCCATCCAACGTTGTCGCATGTTGGGCTACACAACGTACCGTCCGTGTCTGTAAACAGTTTGTATATAAAAGCGACCTCTGCAGCGATTAACTCTGAACTATTTTATATATAATGCAGATATAAACGGTACAATATGAAGCCCGGGCAAATTTTTGGATTTACACGTTTTGATGCTTATATAATCGTATTTTGATTATATACACATGGATACGTAGATGAGCCCGAAACCGGGCTTAATAGCGTTTCTTCGGGCTAAAGAGCGTAGCGTTTATATATTCTACGGGCTCAACAGCAACCGGTTTATATGTCTATATATATATATATATATATATATATATATATATATATATATACCTACTTATATGTATTCTATTTTTGTATAAATTAGTTTCATATTGAATTTGGCAACAACGCTATTTAAGTACGAAGCTGAAAGTTTTGAATTGTAATAGTAATCTATCTCATGGTTCTGATCTAAGATGGTTTGTAATTCAGTTCCCTACTCGTTAGAGGGATCGATCCTAATACCCTAGCGGTCGGGTAACTTGCTTGTAAGTGCATGATAGCGTAGGGTTAATTCTCTTCCCACTATATGCTCTTTGATTTTACTCAAGTTTTATAGCGGTTAACAGTTCAACAGATTTTAAGAATATGACACAAATGGAGCTACGTTGCTACATCCTTTTCAAAGTGGAGATTTCACTTTTGGAAATGTGCATCTACAGTTTAAATGGATATTTTACAACAGTTTGTCGCGTTTACGCTTCTTTGTCATATCTAAAGAAGAGTTATAGCAGACTGGACTTGCAATAAAAACATTCCGCATCGCGAAATAATCGACATGCTTTTTTATTACATTCTTTAGGTGTTTATCGTTTAAACGATAGGATTAAATTTAAATACTTATTCTCAAGTTTCTCGCGTTAGACAGTATTTCAACTCATCGCATCTCTCGTACAATCATTAAATAAAAAACTTACAAACGCATATTAAAATAAATTTAACTAATTTCTGACCTTTTTATATGGCGCTTAATCCTCAAATTGAAGATTTGTTGGGTCTTGGCTGGACGCAGGTTGGCAACTTCGTAACAATTTGTCACTAACTAATAACTTTATACAAACGTACACTCAAAGAAAAATAATAATAAAGTTACATGAAAGAAATCAGCCTGTCAGTAAATCTCCTTTCGCGAGTACAAAAAAAAAAAAACACCACCCGTCAGCAAGTTTTCTGCAGGTAAGTGAAAAAAACCAGCGCGTAAATAACTCTTTTTCGAGTACGTAAAAAAACCAGCGCGTAACTTTTTTTCCTGTTAATATTTAACGAATGCGCTACTGACTATAAAAAAGCATTAAAGAGGTAAACTTTAGTTTAACATAAATTTTTTCTCTAATCTTTACAGATTTATAACGCCTGACTGTTGATAGTAATTCAACATTCAAAATTTACTCAAATTTTATTTTACATACTTTCGTCCTATGTTGATAACTTTACAGTGAAATTTTATTATAAAACTTTATAAGTTAGATTTTATAAGTTATTACTTCGTTTACGCATTTTAAATTTTGAACATAAATTAAGCGTTTACTCGAACATGTGTGTTTCGGTCGAGTTGTTTTTGTTGACCAACCCGGTTTTTTTTGCGGCTAAAGGTAGCTTTGTCAGTGTTGTAATATTACACCAGGTATCTGCAGTTGTTTTTCTTGTAAACCATGCCTGCTCCAAACCGCCACAATTTTGTATTGAAATGATTTGCTTAATTTAGATTTATTCTCACAACGGAAGAACGAATCAGTGTACTAGCTGGACACCTGCAAACTTTGGTGATTTTAAGCTAGTAGATTAACCTGTGACCCTTGTCTCACTTCACACGTAAGAATGTTTCTTTTTCGAACACATGCGTTTACTTTGGCAGCGTTTTATCGACTTCTCACACTGTTGGACCGTCGCCCCCAAGGTTCACATGGGTTGGAATTTACGTAAAGGAGAATTATGTTTCCAGACAATAAAGTAAACTCAATGAAAACAACCAATAAACTATTACCCTAAAACGGTGCAAGATAGAGGAAATTTGCACATATACATTATTATAGAGGACAAAATTTACTATAAAAAAGTTTACGGAAAGGTACAATTATCTTAAATAGTTTAGAAAATAGAAGTGCGCAAAGTTGCACGAAAATGTTTCACATTTCTTAAACCATTAGATATAATTATACCCTCCCGCGGACTTTTTTGCAGTAAATTTTGTGCTCTATAAATATGTTGCAATTTTTATCTATATACGATTTTGCAAAATACAAGGCGAAAGCTCCCGCGGATCTAATTCTGCAATTACTATAATTATTTCTCAGCACTGTTGTGTAAAATTAGGACTTATTATGTTTTTAAAACATTAAAGGAATCATAAAGAATATATTGATTAATAATAATAAAGACTGCATCCAAAAAATACAAAAAATAAGTGAAATTGGACACCACCTCAAGTTCCAGCTTCGTTTCACCCTAGCGTTTTATTGTTTCGTTACATGAACCTTCGAGTCAAGCATCCTATAAGTGTTTTTAACACTAATAGTGTTTAGAAATAAGTGTTATGGGTAGATTTGTAGGTTATTGTGGCAAAAGAAATGGTTTGCGCGTCTGGGTAGAGACTAAAACAGTATAGTAATAAATCGTGGTGTGGTTTTTGAGCCAGAAAATGTATTACGCCGCAAAAATTAAATGATGAATGTGACACAAGATTGTGCTGCACAGTGAAGAAAAACATAAACCAACAAGAGATCCAGATAAGTGGCATGTGAATAATTATTACACTTTGAATAAGGTAAACTATTTTTTTTTGTATCAATATAGTATTATACAAAATCAAATTATACTTTCTCCTCCTTTTATTTTATATTTTTCTTATTGCCACATTTTGCTTCAGTCGTTTTCTAGTTTCCGTCTAAAATACTAACATTTTTAAAACTTTGATTGTGTTTACGAGTATTTTGCGGCAGTCTAATTATTTTTTTGGGGAACTAGCTATAAGCTTATTATCTGGTTAAATTGCTATTGGGAGAAAATTGCTTTCATTTTGGATCTGTGCGGATTACCCGTGAGTAATTAAAATTTTCTTACTTTGTAACCACTAGCGCAACCTTAATGACAAACAAACAAACCGTTGAACGTTACATAAACTATATTACTACGTGTTTGCATCTTTAAATAATTAATAATTAAATTACTATTGCAACAAAATTAGAATAATTAATTAAAATTTAGTTTTATACATATAAACTCGTGTGTCATGTTTATTTACAGGAAGGTAAAGGATTATACTAATCAAAAATTTAAAGTATTAGAAGCCTACAATGTTAAATTATATAGGTACAAAGCATATTTAAAAAATTTTTAATATTAAATTTTGAGTACAACACGCTTTTAAAACTTGAAGACCAATTAGATGAAAATCATATCAATCTCATTGCGTTTTTGACAAAATTATTGCGTACATATAAGCTACTTATATTAAACTTAAAAAACAGTGCAAATAAAACCATCTTTATATTCTGTTCGAAAACGCGTTCACGCTTTCAAAGAAATCGTTTCCTAACTTTTTTTGTAATATCAAAGAGTGGCTTGAATTTATATATCAAAATGAAAAACGCATAGCTATTATGTGTTTCAATAAAATTATCAATTTTAAAATGACATCATTCGTTACCCTACAAAACTTGAAAGATTTTTTAAATGTTGATCAAACTTGTGTAAATCTTGTAAAAACATTAAGCACGTGATATGCACAGTACACGAATACGACAATTTATTCTTACGAATATATTACAACAAGTAGTGTTTTAATACGCCATCTTTAAAAAGTCGCGCAGAAAGGCTCCGCATATAACTCCTTTACAAATTCCGCAAACACTAGTTCATTTTTTATTATTTCGGTTATCGTGAAAAAATATGGGTTAACTAACTCAAACTAATAATATAATATAAAACAAATCTACCAAGAAACTCTCATATATAGGAGTGTCGAAAAGTTAAAACAGGAATAATAGCACACTCCTTGAAATACAATAGTTAAGACACATCCCGACAAGTGAGTTTTTATTATAAATAAAAAAATTGTTTATCTATATGCTTTTTTGTTTTTTGTAACAAAATTAGACTTACATCACACAAAAAGTTGTAATTACTGTAAAATAATAAATAATTACTACCAGTTTTGTTTTCAAATAATGGAAAAACAATTTAATTTTTGCTATCGTTAAAAATTTATAAATTCAAAAACGTCAACAAGCACTTTTATGCAGTGCCAAAATTTCCCATATGGACAGTGCGGAACTGCATTATTAAGAGCAGAATCAGTAAAATTTAAAAAAAAAACAACTGTTCGTTATGACATTAGAGGTATTATCAAAGGAGTAGTAAAAGATCTTTTCAACACATCAAATGTTGAAAGTGCATGGTTGTTTTCTTTAGAGAAGCAGCAGAATTAGATTTGGCAGTAAATATAAAATTGATAAGATTTATAAAACGTTGCTACTTCAGTTTAATTGATTTTAGCAGAACAAAAAGATATAATAAATTTGCAAATTGGTGAAAAATAGAAGCTTTGATAAGGAACGTATTTTATAAAATTACAAAGGAGATAATACTCATCAAATGTAATGTGATGATGATTTGAGGTGTAAACTAGTTTTAAGCGAACATATAATTATAAAAGAATTCAATGACCTTTTGTACAAATCATCATGACTAATTTTTCTACTGTTATAATTTACTAATACCTATTTTTTTTGCTTATTATGTTAAAAAATGTATTGCAATGTGTAACTAACATTAAACTAGGCTATTGATGAAATGTCTTTATTGGCGATTTTTCCCGAGTTAATAAAAGCTGAACGCAGATTATTTTTAAGACAGAATTCTACTGTTCTCCAAACATTAACTTTGTAATTTTTAAATAAATTTATTTTTGAAATTCTATAAAGTTGTGTTGAACATATTTATATATATATACGTTTTTTTAAAGTAAAAACATCTTATGTAAACATTATGATTGTGACCTATTTTATTACAAATTACATTTTTTGTTTAGTGTTCTAATATTGCATGGTTTATTTTTGTATTGGTCAGTGTAAAAAACCAATATAAATAAATTTGATATAACTTGTTATGTTAAAAATCTTTTTTTACTTACTTGATATATATTTTATAGTCATTTCAGTTAGCAACTTTGCATTTAGAGTTTTTTTATTCTTGTCTGTAACTATAAATCAAGTTTTAACAATGATTATTTCATAAATAAGGTAAAATAGTGATCATTATATATATATAATGGGATCTCTTTTGTTATATAAAGGGGATTATGAGTTATCACATTGGAAATTTAAATGTAGCTGCAGACAAATGCGATTTGGGTTGTCTATATTTAGCAAATTTTGTCTATCACGCAGCGACTGTTTAAGGTTATACATAATACAATTACAAAAAAATTTAGATCACTGAAAAAATTCTGAATATATTTTTTGATGCCATTTTCTGATGTTGTGGTACGTACGGATTAATTTTTTAGTTTTTGGCTGTATAAAACGCTGTATCTTAATTAATTACAATACAAACAATTGCATGCATAAACAATTTAAAAGAATTAAAAAAAAAATAAATGTGCACGAACTTGACTAAACTACAGCCCTTTTTTTTTAATTTAGCAGAAACCGTTTCAAGTTTATTTTTTCCTCATAAAATTATTAAATAGAATTAAATTTTTCATCCATTTTTTCGTAGTAATGTGTGTTGCCTACCTCTTATTCGTTGCCTTCTTATGGTTTAATTATTAAAGCTCGGGGCTTAATCTGCTGTGCGCCATTTCTATTGAACCACCAGATATTTATATCAATTTTATATGTGAAAGTTTAATTTAAAAATTATAAATATTTTATTGTGAATATTTGTTTTGTAGTACAGTGTTTTGCCTAACTCGAAGGCTTAGAATATCCTATATAATTTGATTTGTTAATTACTCTTACTGTGATATTGCATTTATGAATATTTGATGACTTCCTATTTTACAGAATTCGATTTCAAAATAAATTTACTTCTTTATAATTATAAGCGACTTTCGACTTAGACCGCATCCTAGTTAAACACCCAGATTTTTTAGGTTTGGTACTAGTCCCTTCTTGAAACCAAGCTTAAAAAGTCTAGGTGTTTAACTACGACGCGTTCTAAGCCAAACGTCGCGTCGATTATAAACAAAATAACCGCGAAAGCTTAAGATTTTAAATTTACTTCTTGTTAGCTTATATGTGTTCATTTTGTATTTTTTTAGTTGTGTATAGGTGTGAACATGCACTTGTAGTTACATTTGTTTTGGCGCCTTGTTTAATCCGTTCAAATCTGCACATCGAAGATTTGACTGATATCTACTAATTGCTTTATCCAGGCCACTATCCGATATCAGTACTGCCGTTGTTTTTTCTTTATGGGTTAAGTTTAAAGGACTTTAGCCAAGTGCATATGACAAAGTATAAAATGGTTGTAACATAGTCACAAAAGACACAATAGACATACAGAAATTACAAACTATAAAATGGTTTTAATATAGTCACAAAAGACCTAAAATTGACGTACAGAAATGGTTTTAAGAAATATTTCATTTTGTTGCATCTAATAACCAACCTACAAAGTACGGATTGTGCGTATTATATTTCCCTTTTTAATGAATGGTGTATTTTAACATTTATTAATGTTTGTTATAAAGATTAAAAATAATTTTCTTAGTTTTAAAAGTAAAATACAATTAGTTATAAAGATAACAGTAAACATATTGCAAATAGTGTATAAAAAATGATTAACAGATACACAAAATTTAAAAGCATGAAATAGCAAATCAAAACTGTAAACTTAAGGTAGTACAGCAATATATACTTGAATAAATGTTTATTTAAAATTTGATTATCATGGTTGTTGTTTTAACTACAGTGTTATATAACACTTATTGATTATGTGTAATATAATTTATGGAAGAATAAATAGGTTATTGACAAACCCGTACAAACGATACGATATTTATTAATCATGTATCGATATTCGTCAATTAAGTTTACAAAATTTATTGAATAATATGTGTTTTAGAAATGTAAAAGTATTGTACTTACTAAAAATAATTTAGGTAAGATAAATAAATAATTTAATGTGCTTGAATATATTTTTAGTAATCTTAATTTGGATCAGCAAATGAAAACATAATTATTTATTCATTTCTACAAATAAACGGTTGCTTTTATACATAGTTTATTATAGGACAATAAAGATAAGTTGAGTACCTACTTATGGTAAATTTTATTAAAGCAATAAAAAATGACAATTTAGTTATATTCAGGTGGTAACGTGATAAACTTTTATTGTTGTTTAGCGTAAAAATATGTAAAAAACCTAAATTTGTGTTTTCAAACTTAAAAAAACAAAAAAAGTACAGTAGTACCTAGGATTTATACAATATTTATTTTTATACTATACTTTTACTTAAAAAAAGTGTTTTTTCGTATTTTAATCGCACGTTTACAAAAATATTGATTAACTGATTTCTATATATTTCACAATAGAAACTTTAAAGATTACATTTAATAAGACTGCGTATAATTAATACAGCCGTAAAAGTTTTGTTTTTGTATCCTTTACATTTCTTTTTTAGATCTTTATATGCTCTTCTTTTGTTTGACATTCGGATTTACTATCTTAAAGTCTGTCTGAACGTCTTTATTAGAAAATTTGAAATATTATTCTTATAGATATCGTAAGTAGATAACAAAAAAACAACAAACATTAGTAAACAAAATTTTACAAAATAATAATTTTTATTATAATTTTAAAATACATCAGTATTATGACTGGTTAATGCGTTTACAAAAGAACGAAATGTTCAATGTCTTTATAATATATACCGGGTTAGGCAAATGTATGGAAACATTTTCATATCTTTTGAACCATGTGCGTTTTGCATAAAGTTATTTAAGGAATTTGAAAACGTAATTTTGGCCGTGATTTGATTATTAGTTATTCCGTAACAAACAATTACTTTTGTTTTTTAAATAGAAACGTATTGTTTTCATTCCAAAATGTGATTCATCGATGTAATTTGACTATAAATCCAATAAAATATTATGTGTATTCGGAAGAGACCACTAGGTCGGTACTTTCATGTTCTTTCTCTCTTACTTTTAGTACTCTGTAAAAAATCGCTTATTAAAAAAAAATTTTCTAAAAAGATAATGTTGATTATAAGAAAAGTAGCTACTTTTCTTATAATCAACATTATCTATGACATGTTAAAAAACTTTTTTAATGCTTTGAAATTTACGTAAACCTTTTTTGTAGCAAACAAGTCGTTATTGCATACTCAATTGTATTTATTGTTACGTCACGTCATTTTGACATGCTTATAGTTAACTGAAACTTTCTCATCAAATTTATCAGCAATTGCTTTTACTTCAACAAAATCATAAAAAAGACTTATCTGTTCATATCTGAAATTCACTCGTAGTTATTAAGTCTAATGGAAAAATTTGCTATTTTGGAACAAGTACAGCTTGACATAGTGTATGTGTGAATTAAAAAAGAATTTACTCGTGACAATACATTTATTCAAAGAATTGATCAAATATGCACACGTCATTGAACTAACTTTCTCTAAAATTTTAAATAGATTGAACAATTTTATTAAAATAATGCTAATGATATTCTTTATTGTAAAAACTATAGACATGTTAAAGATCAATGCGAAAGCTATTGCGCGTACGTCCAGAGTTTTCAAATGTTGTGAATAATGTTAGTGTTAGCTAAAATTCTGTGAGCCTAAGTAGTGATTGTAAACTCTTGTTGTTAGTTGTAAAACCGCAGAGTATATTTGCAGAAATTACCTTAACTGTTCAAAAAGGTGAACCAAAGTTGCTTATGTAAGTACAGATATATCAGATTCACTTACTGAATTTTTATTCGACGTACTTAACAAAGTTCGAAACAGTAAAGATTGTTTCTGTTCATATTGAAAGCTACAGCATATACAGCTATTTCGGTTCAGATGTTTAAATTAGCATTGCAGGTGATTAGACACAAATAAAAGTTTCTGCAATATAGTATTCCACATTATTTCAAGATTATGAAAATGACAGTCGCAGATGGTAAAAGATCAAAAGTTAATGTACTTGCATGTAAAGTTAAAATTTTATTAGGACAAAAATTGCATAATGTTTCATTAATTTGTGCACCAAAACACTTTTAAAAGCCACGACACTGTTTTCTGGTGCAAGTATCTCGTTTACTGCTGTAGAAAAATTCGAATTTATCAATGTTCTCAAAAAAAATCTTGATTAATTTTTATCCAATAAGAAAGTTACTCTGTTGCAAAACTTACTATTACTCTTACATACAATATCCCAATAGCAGTTCTACTTTATAGTATATGTAAAAAAAATGTAGTTATAATATTAGAAAACACTATAGCTGTATGTAAATTTATTTTGCTAAAAATATAAAAACACAAGACTAACAGTACATTACCGTCGTGTAAACAATTATCAATTTGTACAAAGTTAAAGGTGATTGTTAGAGCAAATAAAAAAAAATAGTTTTTACAATTGATTATTAATTAGTTATTATGTAAAACATATTAAAAGAATTGAAATACAGTTTTGTAAAGTTTTGTGTAATAAGTTACTTAAAGACTACTAGAAATTAGGATTGTAATGTACTTAGGTAAAACTACGTGTATCTTGGTACTTATTGTGTATCTAAGTACCTTATTAGGTACTGTTTTTTTAAGTACTTGTACCTGTACTTAGATACTTTTTTACATGTACTTTGTATCTTTTTAAATGTTTGTGGTACAAAATATTTTTGAGAATTAAAAAACCTTTTTGAAGCTTGTCTAATCAATTATTATATTAGTTTAATATGATGTATTACATGTTTCGACCTGATTAATCTTTAAGGTCATCTTCACATAGATGTTAAGTTATATACTACTAATTACATATAAATAATAAAAAACAAGTGTTAAACCTTTAAGAGGAGTTCTAACATGTTACTGCAAATTTTTACACCTTTAAGAAGAAATTGAAGACAGTACGACGAACAAAATAGTACGGTCTTCAATTCGTTTTTATTACTGATATTTTCTTACACTTACATTTTTAAAATAAATTTAATGGTTTGATGAAGTGCTCACGTGCAGCACGAAACGTTGTACTAAGTGGTTTGTTTCGTTTCTCTTAGACGAAAAATTAAAACTAGTTAGAATATATATAGAGAAGGATTAAGAATTTTACCAAAATTGTTTTTATAATTTTTGTAATTTGTTATAACCAACCAAGTTTGTTGCATTCTCTAAATAAATGTTAGACATCTGTTGACAACAGAAAATAAATCGATTAAACTATACGTACTTAAGTCGAATACTAACGATAAATGAGACAGGGTAATGGTCCCGCGCAAATACAAAATTTGTATAGAGTTCACTTAATTTCTAAAAGATCTGTCATGTGATATATGTAGTACACAAAATTGACACAATGAGTCTACTCTTACAAAATGAGGGGTGTTCTGATCTAATAGTCGATTTACGGTTGTTATTGGTTTTGTTGTAGAATTTGTGTAGTTTCTTTAAGTTTGAAAATTTTGATTAGTGTTAAAGTGTCTTTAAGATTCTGTCGAAAACTACACATAATTACACAATCATTCCATCAACATATTTTTTTGTAAAAATAGGTGTTATCTTGGAACGATTTGTTTCAATATATGCTCCAATAGAATGTAAACGTTAAGTAACCGCTATAACATACATATGTTTATAAAATGTATGGTAAAATTAAAAATATGCTTCTTTACAGCATATTTCTATCATTTCTAAAAAAAAATTACATGAAATATTTTTGTTGTTGATTATCCTATCTATTTTATGTAATGTCAATAATTATGTTTGTGAGTATGCTTAGTGAATAATAATTTGACAAAATTTACAGAAATCGTTGTGACCTTTAGGAACAATAATTTTAATTAGCACATTTTTAAACCAAATGAATTTTCAACAGTTATTTAGGAGTTTTTAGAATTGGTTGTACCAATTTTTAAAGTTCTTACATAAAAGAATTTATAGATGTAACTATAGGTCTTACCGGATATCTTTCTTTATAAACAACATTATTAGTTATTAATTCAACTTTACATTTATTTCTGTAAGTTCTAAGTTATACATATAATTTACAAATTTATGTTAGTACAGATTTTAGATAATGGATTTATTGTAAGTTATAACAAAGAGTATGTAATGTAGAGAAAACCAACTTAAAATAACTTTCTGCTATATTGTAATGTTTGTGTCTATAGACATATACTGATTGGTTTATTCTATTATTTCATCTGTTAGAGTGCTCTTGATGACAAAACATCGCCTACTAACATGTTTGTTAATTTTGTTACAACAAAAACAAAATTGAAACATGTATAAAAAATTTGTATTATTAACAGATATATACAGTGAGTCATGTAGTTGCAAAAATAGACTACGTAATGCACCAGAATTTTGCTACATAAAAGTGACATAAAATTTTCAAGTAAATAAAGATACAACGATTTGATATCGCAACGATATAAAAATAATAAAATAATAAGAGGTAACTTTTTGATAGAAACGTGATATATCATCAAAGTAACAACGGATTTCGTCATTTTAAAATAATGTAGTTTAGTCAATAGAATATTATAGGTAATATGTAAAAGGGATGTATAAATCATTGATTTGACGTCACTACAAAAACCATATTTATGTATCCATAATATCACATTGACATAACTAATTTGGATTTCAATTTAGGTTTTTATCGTATTTATATTAAATTTACATCGCATCTTCTACGTTACGTATTCTTTTGAGGAGCAATTTTTTTTTTGACGGCGAAATCAAAGTCGTCAAAAAAACGTCTCTTAGCTGCGTGTGATGATCGCATCGCTTACTATGAAAAAAACTGACAGATGTTTATAAGACATTTTGACACAATATAAATAGCAAGCAAGCAGTTACCAACATCTAACCAAAAGAAAACAGCTTAAAAAAATCCTGTGAGAAACTGCTATTACTGTTTAAACAAGCAAATGTTAACAAAAAACGCAACGTTAGAGCTACAAGACAGCAAACTAAACTTACTGCAAGAAACCTTGAATGTCACAATAACCACAAAACTAAACAAACGCTTACAAGAGTTTGATGTAACTCAAAAACTAGATATTTGAGCTAAAACTTTTAAGTAAATTTGACAACAAATAGAGATTATAAAAACAAAAAATTTACTGCAGTACGATCGTGCAAAAACGGTCTACTTCTTCTCAGAAAACACGTTTTTGACGATACACACCGATTGTTGTCAATGACTATACCATTTTCAAAAGGAATTGGCGATTATTAAAAAAACGTTTTTACATTTTAAAACCAAATATTTTCGAAAAACGTAACAGTCGTCACCAGCTAGAGTGCTTTAAACAAAGCGATGGTAAATCAGAACAAACAAACATAAAAGTTCTGATTTAAATTGTTTTTACAATTATTTGCCAACCAACGAAAATACTAAAGCTTGTAATGATGAACTTTAAAAATGGTGAGAAAGCAAAAAACACTACTGAGTGTGTTTGATAAGCGATGTTTTGCGAAACAGTGTTCAGGTCACTGCGTTTATTAGAGAAATAACAGAATTAAAACAGGTGCATAGAATTAGCTTTTAATTAATTATAAAAAACTCTAAAAATTTGATATTTTATTGTATGCTAAAACTGTATAAACTAGTTAGATGTTATATTAAAAAAAATGCTTAAAAAACTAAAATAAGCAGCAATTGTTCTGCAACACAGTTATCGATTAAAATCATTAAGTAATAACGAAAAAATACCTAAAGCTGTGGTTTAAATTGTTTTTACAGAAATTTCCCAACATTAACAGAGCATGTAAAAGTCGCGTCTCTCGAGATGAAGCATTCGATTCAAATCAAGAAAAAAGAACTTTGCGTTACTACGATATATTGTGCGCCAATATTTTTTTGTGTGGCACAAGACTATTGAAGTCAGTTTGCTTACTTCTAAATTGTTTATGGATATGTACAAGTGCGTTTTTAATTTAGTTAGCGTGGTATTAAAGTTTATTAAACCTGACCGATGTACATCAGCGGTGCACAGCGGTTAAGACAGCTGAACAATAAGACGCCAAGTTTTATTTATTGATATTATTTACTTAATGTGGAATTTAACCAGAATTTTGATTGTCTATAACAATGCTTTTAATTATTCTGCAAATTACATTATACAAAATCTTGCACCAAAAAATAAATTATTGAAAAAAGAATTAGTATTATACGTTTTAAAACTTATAATTTTTCGCAGACAGATTCTCAGGCCAATTCAACTTGAAGAAGACATCTCAAATATTTGGTACCAAAAATGCAATAGATCACTAAGAGATACTAAACGTAGAAATCTATAAAAAATACTGATGTGGTCACCACACGACTTTCCTATAAGGAATGATGAAGGAATGACTACATATTTTTTTAAGGTTATGTTGTCATAAAACCACTTTAAAGTGATATGTACACGTTTGTATTGACTTTCTAACATGCTATAATTTTTCTGTAAATGTTCTCTTCAATTTCATTAAAATATATCAAACTATGGCAAATTGAGCTTATGTGGTCATATCGACTAACCCCTATATTTGTGCGCATCGATATTGCTTTCCCTTCTAGTAAATTCTTTTTAAAACATGAATTTTTTTTCTAAAAAAAATCGTCGCAGGCAGGATTCGAACCTAGATTATATTTGTGAATTTATTTTAAATAATAAATAATACATCTAATAAACTGGTCATGTAAGAAATAATTTTTTTCATAAATTGTTAGAAAAAAGTATATAAAAAACTGTTAAAATAATTCAAATAATTTACATACGTACAAAATTATATAAGAAAGACTGTTAAAAATGGCTAGCGTACGACGACAACTTTTAAAAGTAATCTCTGGATAAGAAAAGTTAAACATGTTACATATGTATGCTATTATTTTAATTAAAATATTAGTAATGGTATTGAAGACATTCAAATTTGTGGCGTTTGAAATAATGGACTACTTTTTACATGCGATAACTTCAAAGTAATCAATTACATGCTTTGTAATTAGATACTATAAATTTATTTTAAGAATATCGTTTTATAAATTCAACCGAAAGTTCATTCGTTGTAATTTAAGTTGCTAATGTTAATTTACGTATTGAGAATTCAATAAATATTTTTTTTTATTTAAGCATTTTGCATAAGTAATGTAAAAAGTCAACTAACGTAATTACCATGTTCTATGCATTTTTAAATTTTGTTCTGTATTTGAAATTTTAAATTTTAAGATTTATTTGTTTAATTAATTTTATTTGTTAATTCAATATCTATTTTAATTTTATTATATTTTTAAAGTATATATTTTGTAGTATTTGTATAATTTAATGAGTATTTTTTGGTGCTATGTATTTATGATGATAGAAATATTGAAAGAGTTAATTTTTTGAAGTAAATTTCATCCTCAAATAGGTACGCGACTGGCAAGTTTCTTCATTTTACAGTCTATTTTGCATTTAAAACAAAGATTGCGTTTAAAATTGAGCATTTCTTTAACTGTAAAAGCTATTAGTTACATTTTGCATGTAGCGATTTTGACTAAGTAACTTTAGAACGGTTAGCTATAGTAAAATGCAAAAAGTTAACAAACAAACAGACTCACTGTGAAACAACTGTTTGTAAATAACTATTTGCTTTAGATAATACTAGTTTATTAGTAGATTTTGTATTTGTATACGTTTTATATGCTGACCTTGCTAACAAATTTGTTATTGGTTTAGGAAATGTTTGTAATATATTTGAATTATTGTAACTCAACAATTGAGAATGTCTGTGAGGATTTTGCAATAAAAAAATTAACGTTTACACATAAATATGTATTACAATTTTGCATTAACAGTTTAACATTTGAATACGTATAATAATTTTAAAGATTATACTTTTTATCTAAATAAATTTTCATTATTTATGATTGAATAGTTTATGCAAGAAAATATAAAACCAATATTTGTCGTATAATCAATAACGGTTTAATGGAGTACTTTTATAGAAAATTTACTATTTATTAATAAAAAGCAATTTTGATATTTAACAGTTTATTCGATTGTTTGAAGTGTTGTATTATGAGTAGAACTTGTCCATTGTATAACTACATATAATATTTTTATACTAAATAATAAAATTGTATTGATATATATTTCTCTATCAGAAACACCTGATAAAATATATAGGTTCAGTAGGATACAGAAGGAGCAGCTGTTATTACTAGAGCTGTAATGTAATATATGTTGTTTATTTTAAACGTTTGTCTTGTGCAGGTCCAATTCTGTTAATACATTATTCCTCCTTGTTTGTACTTAGAACTTTGTATTATTATTATTTGACTGTATTATTTTCTTAATTATTCATAATTTTTACAAAAGTAACAAATTTCAAAATTCAACCGATTTAACTATTATAACAGTTGCAGTTGTTTTTATTGATGAAGTGCTAATTTAACACAAAAAAAAACAATAAATTTTGTTTAATTAGTTTTCAATCCATGTTTAAAGACATAAAAACGCAAAATTCAAAATTTTCTGCTCAAATCTTAGTAGTGCTTCTTAACTATTCAGAAAAAGTTTTTTAAATTTTGAACTGATTGAATGTAAGATTTTTTAATTAACCAAAAACTTGGTCAAGACATACGTATATAAATTTTACTTAACTAAAACTCATATTTAACTAAAACTAAAAATTGTTGACATGCATATTGCTTAATGTTATATCAATATTTTTAATATAATTTGTTCGATTTATGCAAAAGTTGTTACATACATTTAGCTGTAACTTAGTGCAGGCGGCAGCTCAAAACACTTTGAAGAGATGGCCGTGGATGGTACTCGGTATATATTGCGTTCCTATAAATAGATGTCGCAGTTTAAAAGTTGTAACATAGCTTCGCAGAATACGCATCCGAAATAATTCTCAATAATCCATGCGTACCTTATTAAATGTTTATAAGAAATTTTTAATGCAAAAAAACGGGTGCAGGTATTCCAAAAAACATCTGTAGGTAACCCAAGTTAAAAGAACACGTAGAGGTCAGCAAAGTTGCTAATGATAAAATAGGAAAATCAAATTGCGCTGTAAAATAAAAATCTATGCTTAACTAATTTTTCACAACGGGCACATCCTAAACGCCAGTTTATTATTCAAAATTAGCGTAAATGATTTAAGATACTTTAAGAATGTGGAAACTCATGGGTTTGTCACTAACACATACGTAGAACTTTTTTAACTTTATTGGTTTCCGGTATGTAAATCAAAGTTTAAAGTTGTGCCATACTACTGTGTTTAGTAATCAAAATATTCTTAAAACACTAAAACTAGTTAAGCGTTCAAAAGGCAAGCTTGTGATTTGCATTTTGAACAAACATTGAAATTAAGCATAAGTTCTTAAAAATAAATCTTTAGACAATATTAAGTATAGTTTTAATAACAAAGCTTTAAATTTTTGTTTGCAGAGAGTTCGTAAGGTATTCTAAAGTATGAATTTTTTAAATAAAAATTTCTAAAAAAAAGAAATCAATTTTAATTCAACTTTATAATCACAGTTTATATTTGTTTTATAAATATCATTATAATTTATTCTGCGATGTACCTCCTCCTCACTTACAGTTTTGTTATATTCTGCTTGTAAAAAATATGAATTTGATGCTGTTTTAGACAAGCCATGAAACGATCAAAAAATTATTGAATGCATATAGCAAATCAGAAATGTTAAAAATATAAAAAAACACATTAATAAAAGTTCTGGAAATATTAACAATCAAATGTATGTGTTAGCGTAACGCTTAAGTTTATTTTATAATTCCAGTATGTTTAGAATAAATTTTTCTTTCAATACGTAAAACTTATTTTATCGCAAAAGGCTACACTGTTTTACGCTTGCATAGAATGCACATGTACCTTGTGTGTTGTCGCAAAACATTAAAATTTGGTGTCGGAAAACGTAGGAGTTTTTGTTGTTGTCGTGCGGTAGGGTTAAAAAGTCATCGCCGTGAATAAGCTGCTAGGCCTAGCAGAACCACAACAACAAAGCGATACGAAATAAAATTAACGCAATCTGCAGCGACAACAACGCAACATTACGTTCAATAGACTAAATACATTATAATCCGCGTTTCATACTTGTTTTTCTAAATCGTTTTATGTACTTTGTCTAACTACTTCAACAACTTGAAAATCTAGTCTTTTTTAGCAATTTCTTTTTCCTAAATTAAAGATCGCATAGTAATTGTATTTCACGACCAAGCATGACATAAAATTGTACTTGATCTGTATTTTTGTGAACAGATGATTAATACGCCATTAGAAAAAGGTGGAAATACTGGCTCCAGTCCCTTTGAAGTTCGAGTACTACTTTGACAAAGTACTTTCGTATTCTTCGTTTTATTCGTTTAACCATGTCATTAGACTAAGTATGAAAAGACGTTTTCTTAATTTTCAACAGTCGGAAAACTTCTTGCTCTCCCGCTTTCTACGTTATATTGTTTTATTGATGCTTTGCGCTTAACGGATTTCTAAACCAGTGAAAAGCATTTTTACTTAAACTGTAGTTTTTTTTTGTTGGTGTAAGTTTCCGTCTATTTTGGCCTTTTTGGGCTTTCTCTCATTTTTTGTTTACGTTAAAGTGTGCTTCTGAGGTACTTTTGTGCAAATACTGCAACACTAACTACAGTCCGTTTTTTGTGCCTTTGGTACTTTCTAGAGACCGCCTTCCACTCTCAAGAGGTTCCATTGCGCCCAGTACGTTTTGATGTTTTTGTCCAAAGCACTCACTTTTTCTTATTATTAGTCGTCAGCCGTTTAATTTTCAGTTCAAAAGTAGTTTCAACTTGTTATCGTTTTCTTCTTTAAGACGCAACTGATTAGGTTTCCACTCGTCGTCTACCATAGCAGTTTCTCGGAGAAACTCGGTCTTTTCTTTCAGTCGTGAACAATGGCTGCAGTGTGCTTGACGATATCTTTCACAAAGCGTCAACGTTCCGATGACTGCAATCTTTTGATTAATTTTTCTACTAGTCCTTCCAGATTACGTAACTGCAATAATCATTTCAATGCGTTCATACAAGCATTTGTAAAAGTGTTTTTTTTTAGGCTTGCTAATAGTTTTTTTCTAATCACGCAGTAATTTATTTCTGGTTTAAACAAATCTTTTCCAAAAAAAAAGTAATGCCTTTTCCTTGTTCACTTTAAACCTGTAAAATAACTAAACGTATAGTCAGTTCGTCGGTATCTAACACAAACTTTCCATATTTTCTAGAATAACTCAAAATTGATAAAATGATTAGAACCTGTTTTAGTTAATACAAAGTGTTTTTGCAGTCTTTACTCCATCTAAATAATGAATTTCTTAATATTATTTATTTAAATTTGCACGCGCTTCTTTTTAAAACGTTAGGCTAGATTGAATCCAATTTTTCCCGTTTACATTTTATATTCATGCTTTATCTAAGATTAGAGTATTTTATATTTTGGTAATGACCTTAAATGTTTTGGGAACGTTTCAATATTAACAGAATTACTATACATTTGCACAAACAGAGTTGTATTACTTTTTAACACACAAAAAATGACAAATTATTGACACTAACCAACTAACATATAGTATCTAACGTTATAAATCAACATTAAAACAGTGGTTAGTAGCAAATCGTAGAATTAGCATCTTTTTATATTACCTACAAAAAATAAATTCACGATTAAAAATAATTGATTGTATTAGATGATTTTTTAAAATTTTTAGTAGTATAACCTGCCTAAATTTTTAATTAAGACGTATCTAAAATTCCTGAACCTTTTATATCCTTATGCACAAACAGAATTAGTAGAGCTGTAATAAAGGTATTTCATGTGGGAGTTAAAACTTTATATAAAAGCAAATTTTTCATGCTAACCCAATTATAACTTTACATTTTTATTGGTAGTATTAAATATGTGTCTAAGACATTGTTTACAATTTTATAAAATACGTAGATTTTGTTAAATTTATTAAAATTGTTAAAAGCACGTAAGAATACTATATTAATAGGTGTATTAGTACAAATTGGTATAGTTATAAAGTTATTAATCTGGCAATTTATTAAAGTTAAATAAAAGTTACTTTTTATAAGAACAAATGACACGGATAATAAATATTTAAATTTAAAAATTTGTGTTTGTAATGCGTAAAATGATAATTCAAAAATTGTATGTTTAGGCTTTGTATTTATTTTATGTTAATTTATATGGCATCATATTACAAGTTGTAAGTGTTACTATTATTTAATTCTTGATTTTTAATTATTCATTACTATTTACACAAACAGTGAGTATAATTTACGTAATTTAACTACATTCAATTTTAGTTAACCTCAGATCATTTCCTGCTTTAATTTTTTTAATACTTTTATTTAAAGTAAAAACTTAATATGAATGGACTAGATTAGTAAAAAAAAAATGGTGTGGTCATCACAGGACTTTATAAGGAATGATAAAGGAATGCCTACATATTTTTTTAAGGTTATGTTGTCATAAAACCATTTTGAAGTGATATGTACACGTTTGTATTGATTTCCTAGCATGTTATAATTTTTTTGAAATTTTCTTTCTCGATTCTATTAAGATCATATCGACTAACCCTTATATTTGTGCGTCTCGATATTACTTACCCCTTTAGTAAATTAGTAAAAAAGAATCGTCGCAGACAGGATTTAAAACTGTATTATATTTTACTATTCATTTTAAATTACAAATTAAATATGTGATAAACTGTTATTGTTACAAATTTTTGATTTGAATAAATTGTTAGAAAGAATTATCTCTATAAGAAACTGTAAAAATAATTCAAATAATTTACATAAGTACAAAATTATGTAAGAAAAACTGTTAAAAATGGCGAATACACCCACTTCCAGTTTCTTTATCAAACCTATCTTTTGACAAAGCAGAGAAAATATCAAAAACCAGCTCCATATTATATTTCAAGTTACTAGGACTTTTGGTTCGAGAGTTATCGTGGGTACATCCAAAGATAATTTAAATAAAATGCAGAAATCCGTATATAAACAAGTCAGCTTTCCCTTCTAGATATCGAATTTTTTTCTAAAAAACATTGTCGTAGGCAGGATTCGATCCTAGAATTATATATGGAATTTACTTTAAATTATAAATTAAATATCTAATAAAGTGTTAATGTTAGAAAAATGTTTTATTCGAAAAACTGTTACGAAGAATTAACTCTATAAGAAACTGTAAAAATAATTGGAATAATTTACATACGTACGAAATTATAGAAGAAAAACTGTAAAGTATAGTGAATACACCTATTTCGAATTTATTTTTTACCCATCTTTTAATAGAACCGAGAGAATATGAAAACCCAGCTCCATACCAAATTTCAAGTTACTAGGACTTTTGGTTCGAGAGTTATCGTGAGTACATCGTTACACACAGACACACAGATACACACACACACACACACACACACAGACACTCGACATTTTTTTGTCAAAAATACATTTTTCTGATTCAGGAGACGTTGAAACGTGAAATTTTGCAATAAAATTCTTTTGAAAAAAAATTGCAATTGTTATACTTTCCTTATAGGAAAGTAATATCAGATATTTACAAGATTCTGCAACTAGTAAATAAAAAAAAATTATTTACGACACATTGTTTTTGTAATATTTATTTTGTTTATTTATTATAACGTATGAATACTAAAAGATAATTAATATTTCCTAATTTTTTTTTACAGTTATGAAAAGTGATCCATGTTAATAAATACTGATTTCTTTAAGTACAGTAAAAGTAATCAAATTAAGTATTTTTGTTGTTTGATTGATTTGATTACTAAACCTGTCAAACATGCGAATTTCACTGATTATTCTAAATTGCTGAGTAAAACTGCTTAGAACCGTAATTCTTTTATAATACTCTACAAGCAAAAGTTTGACAAATTACTGTTGACGTTTCTTTCCTACAAAAAAACTTTTCAAAAAAACTAAAAATAAAATTGCAAATTAGATGTTGTAATAAAAAATACAGTGACGGAATAAAGAACGTTTAAAATACATTAATTAAAAGCAAAGTAATTTGACCACGGCAAGCAATCGTAAGCACAGACCTCAAGGTGATGGGTTTGAATGATAATAACTACAAAGACGTAAACTCCGTTAATTTATTAACTATACTTAACTAACTATTTACATAAGAGAACAATGAACAATATTTGAATTAAACATATTTAGAATAAAACAGCATTTAAAGTAAAATATTAGGGCGCCAACCACATCTAAGTGATGAATAAAAAGCGTACAATCTTACACCTAATAAGTAATTAATATTAAATGCAAAAAATAGTAAACGGTAAATTTGTTATCGAGTATGTTTCCCGAAAGGTTTTAAACAACACAATTTAACTGCTTGAATTGAATTTAGAATAAAACAGCATTTAAAATAAAATATTAGGGCGCCAACCACATCTAAGTGATGAATAAAAAGCGTACAATCTTACACCTAATAAGTAATTAATATTAAATGCAAAAAATAGTAAACGGTAAATTTGTTATCGAGTATGTTTCCCGAAAGGTTTTAAACAACACAATTTAACTGCTTGAATGTAAAATGTAACTTAATTCCAATTGACTCACCATATTTAATATAACGTTATCGGATATCTTCTATTTTTAGCACATCTTGGTTAACGTGATAAAATTCTTCAACAGGAATAAATACCAATGTATAACAACTTCAATAACTCATAATCCATTAATTAAACGACAAAACCAAAAGAAAGGATCCAGAATAAAAATCCAATAAACGAAAAGATCCAGAATAAAAAGAAAGATCCAATAAAAATAAAAGATCCAATGAAAAGACCCTAAATACAAACAATTAGAATGGTTTTTTAAATGACATCATGTACTTACGTCACACCTTCAATGTAACGGTCTTCGAAATAATTTCCTTTGTCTAACGATTGCGCAATATTGCGAAAGCACTAAAAATGTTGAATTTAATAGAAAAATTATATCAGAATAAAGGTAAACTCACCAATAATTAGATGGAATGAATAAAAATTAAATAGCATGGGTTTTTACGCCATAATCAAGAAAATTTGACTTCCTCGCATCACTACGACACGCGCAAGATGGAAGCTTAACCTTCTACTAAAGTCAACTACGCAGACGCTTCCGAAATACAACGCGACGTTGTCAAACTGAATAAATTTAAGTGCAATATTAGTTGCAAAAAATAAATGAATGTAAAATTGAATTTTAATGTAATGAATTCAAACGGGACGTTACACACCCCCTCCATAAAATTTGAAATCGGAAGGTTTCAAACTTCGAAGTGCAGAACAAAACAAACAAACGCAAAAATCAACAACAAACGCAAAATAAACAACAACAAACGCAAAAAGCAAGTCTCGCAACATCGTTGCACAAGAGTCAAATTTCAAAACTTATTTCTTAAACAAAATAACTTAACCTAAAGAAATCCTAATCTAAACCTTAAACTAGAAGTCAAAATCGGTAAAGGTAGTAAAACCTAATAAGTCACAATCGAGGATAGCGGATTACACTTTAGGAATACCGTCCAACCTACCATTTTCCCAAAGCGGAAGATGAAATTAGAATTACCAGTTCGACAGTACTATGTAACGAAGGATATAGATAAAAGAGGGACGTCGCGCGAATCCGCGTCATCGTTTGACGTATATTCCACAAATACCAAAACCACTCGAAACAATTTCCACCTTACTAAATAACTCAAAAAGAGAAGAGATCGAAAATAGAATTGAAGAAGAAATACTAAACAAAAGTTCCCAAGGTTAGTCGGCTCTTACGACAAGCAACAGGTATTGCTGTGAGAAAATTCTGCTCCCGTCCTCACACAGGGCAAATGAATAAATAACAAGATTAAATACAAAACTTTAAAATGAAAATGAAAAATAATCACCAATACTTCAAACAAGGAAAATAGGTATTAATGCTCTAAAATGAGTTGTTACGTGCATAAATTTAAATATTGCATTACCCTGTACATCAATTTAATTAAAAACTACTTTGATATTTCTTGACGCCATCTATTGGGTTCGTTGGTCACTTTGTATTGCGCATCCGGTGTCTTTTCCGACATTTTAACTTTAACATTGTAACTGGCAATATCGCGGGCTGCGTTGAGTGAATGTTCGTTCTCTAAAATCATCCACGTGTTAGGGACACGATGGAAATTATGTAGTTTCTTTAATTAACTGATTTACTTCCGCAGCGTAAGTAATTTTATTTATTTCTGTAATTAAAAGTAATTTTGATGTCTTTTTGGTTAGCCCCATGTGCCACCTAATAAATCAGGGCATTCTGGCTATAATTTAAAGCCCATCAGGGAAATTGTGTGACTTCGTTACAATCGTGGGATATTTGTATCGTCACCGGCTATTCTTACCTCCATCTGGCCCATGAATTCTATCCGATACCGAAAGACGAGAGATAACCCTCGACGAATATTATGTTGGAACGATTCGAAATATTTATAAGGCTTACTGTTGGAATTAATTAAATCATAGAAAAGGGTATAACAGCATCCGACGTTCGGTTTGTGTTTTGTGTACATTTTACAATTTACGTAATGACTTTGTAGATTTCGATTTCGTGAGCTATTAGGTTGACACGATTTGCAATTAAAATTAATTACAGGACACGTGCCGAAGGGAGCGCTTCCTCCGCATAAAAGGAACACCTGTATTGGTGGTAAGTTTTTTTATAAATTTTCTTTCGTCGTCAACGAGGTTTCTCACGAAACTTACAATCATCATAACTTCGTACTGATTATCGTAATGGTGATATCTTTAGTTAGTAAATTTGCTTATACTACGTATGCTGTTTATGCTTATTTATTGTGATAATTTAATGTTAATGTTATACTAATTATTTTGCCTTATTGTCGTTACTACCATATGTCTAGTTATGTAAATGATATTTACTGCGAACTATTCGTATTCATGTTCTTCACTAATGTCATTTAAGTTGCCTATCTTACGGTGATTCGATTTTGTATATTCTCGCTAGTACCTACTCAGATTTGACTATTTAATTCTTATTATATTTATCGTGATAGAGTAATTAAAGCACCATTGTTATTAACGATTTAGTTTTTCTCTTTTATTCGTTTCTTTCAGCAGTTACGAACTTAACATCATAGTTACAAGTTTATTACCATTTCTGTGGTGAGCAAGCAGGAACTGACTTTGGATAGGCTCTGGCGCCCTTAATTATCTTTTATTTACCTCTAGGAACCCTACCCTCTCTCCGACTGTTGAGAGTTGGCCGTGCAGGTTCGTAACCAGCTAAAACTTGTAACAGAGTTTTAAAGTTACACATATAATTATATGCTCAAAGGTAAACTCAAAATGATCGTCTTTACAATTGCACATAAGCAATTAAAAAACTCAAATACGAGAAGACGAGTTCCAGAGAAGAAATTCTCAGAATCGGCAATAAATGTAATCAAATACATAAAAATAAAGCAGTAAAATAACTGCAAATAAAATACAAGTTTTTGGTCAGCGCATTAACCAAAGAATTCATATACCCACACTGTGGTATAAAATAAATATTGAGATTTCCTCAACATAAAATAAAATATAAGGCATCCAATCACTTAGATTGTAATGACCCTCAAGGGTGAGCATCAATAAAATTTAATTAAAAATGTAAAATCCCATCCGAAGCTTGAAGTAAAGAGAATCAATAAATCTAATGAGGTTTCAAATCTTTAACGTGAAAAATTCCTAACGGCTTATTATCAGGTGTAGATAATCTATAAGTCGTTGGACCCATAACTTCAACAACTTTCGCTTCAATAAATTTTGGAGCCAATTTAGAACTAAAATGCTTTGACGCATCAGAAAGAACGAAATTTTTCTTCCAAACCAAATCTCCAAGTTTAAGTTTTAAAGGTCTACGCCGTAAATTATAAGAATGAGAATTACGCTCGTAAGCTAAATGAAGATTATGTTTAACTTCTTTAAAAATAGGTGACAATTCATTAATATCTTGAACTAACTGTTCGCGAGTATTCAAAGTTAACTCCTCCTCCTTAAAATCTTTGAACTTACCATAAAAATCTCCAGAAATTAGAACAGTACGACCAAAGGCCAAAAAAGAAGGTGTAAATTTAGTGGACTCGTGCACAGCATTGCGTAACGCGTGACCAATTTTATGAATTTCAACATCCCAATCTTTATGACTGTCAGAAATATAACTACGAATAGCAGTACCAATCACTTTGTTAACTCTTTCTACGAAATTAACCTGTGGGTGATAACTAGCATTAAACCAAACAGAAGAAATTTTATATGACTGCATCAATTTATTAAACAATACACTTTTAAATTGAGGACCATTGTCCAGCATACAAATCTGAGGAACACCATAAACCAAAAATACGTAATTTTCCAAATATTCACAAATACGTTTTGCAGAAGCATTGCGCATCGGATGAATCAAAGTAAATTTAGTGAACCAATCACAAACAACTAATAAAACTGTATTGCCTTGTTTCGAACGAGGAAAAGGACCTACTAAATCAATTGAAAGACATTGAAAAGGGAATGAAACTTCTTTTTCTTTACCCATAAATCCAAAATGATTAAACTGAGAAGATTTACTCTTACAACAAACAGAACAACGACGAATATATTTAGCTTTAATTTAGGCCAATAATATAATTCTTTAATTTTCGAAAAGGTTTTGGTAACAC
Source organism: Aquatica leii (assembly GCA_035610365.1). NCBI lineage: Eukaryota > Metazoa > Arthropoda > Insecta > Coleoptera > Lampyridae > Aquatica > Aquatica leii. Next base: position 140,361,415 of record CM069432.1, on the reverse strand, counting down.
CTAAATGCGAAGAAGAAGGGTCATCATGACACTGAAGTAAAATTGATTTCCGTAAACTTTTAGGAACTACTAACTTCCACTCAACTAAATTTGAATTACTTTCTAAATTATTTAAAACGAACTTATAAAGTTTTCCATCATCTATTCTCCAATCAGGATACAAATCTGGTTGATTAGTAATATTATCAATCATCTTTAAATACCAAGGATCAAAATCAGTAATAGAAAATTCCAATGAACTAATTTCCAAAGGAGCACGAGAAAGAGCGTCAGGAACAACATTAAGTTTTCCCTTACGGTGAATGACTTCAAAATCAAATTGTTGAAGCTTTACGCTCCATCGAGCTAAACGACCTGAAGGATCTTTTAAATTATTAAGCCAAATCAAAGAATGATGATCAGTAACAACTTTAAAATGAGTACCTTCAATATAAGGACGAAATTTATGAATTGCAAAAATAACAGCTAAAAGTTCACGTTCGGTAATTGAATAATTACGTTCGGCTTTATTCAAAGTACGAGACGCATAAGCAATGACTTTTTCATTTGTTTCTTCCCCTTGGGTAAGAACACAACCTACTCCATAATTGGAAGCATCACATTGTAAATAAAATGGTTTAGTAAAATCTGGACTAGCTAAAATAGGTGCTTCTACTAAGCGTGATTTAATTATATCAAATGAATCTAAAGCTTCTTCGGTCCAAACAACAGTTTCTTTCTTCTTCTTTCCTTTCAACAAATTATTAATAGGAGCCAAAATAGTTGAAAAATCTGAAATGAATCTACGATACCAACTACACATACCAGTAAAACGTTTGATTTCCGTGGCTGTCTTAGGTAACGGAAAATTAACAATTGCATCAATTTTTGAAGGATCGGTTTGAAGACCATTCTTATTAACAAGATAACCTAGATATGACAATTCAGGTTTACAAAATTCACATTTAGCCAAATTAATAGTAAAATTTGCCTCCTTTAAACATTGATAAACTTTTTCCAAAATTTCTAAATGTTCTTTAAAAGTACTGGAAATGATAATTATATCATCAAGATATACAAAAACAAATTGAGATAAAGATTTGTCAAATAAGGTGTCCATTAAACGTTGAAGAATGCTAGGAGCATTGGTTAAACCCATAGGCATAACTCTATATTCAAAGAAACCCCTACGAGGTACAGTAAAAGCAGTTTTTTCCTTACTTGCATCATCAAGAGGAATTTGCCAAAAAGCTTTCTTTAAATCAATAGATGTCAAATATCGGGCATCTCTAAATCTATCTAAAATATCGTTTAAATAAGGAAGTGGATATGCATCCTTCTTAGTCAAAGAATTTAATTTTCTCGCATCAAAACAAACTCTACAGTCGCCTGACTTCTTCTTAACCAATACCATTGGAGAACTCCAAGGGCTTGTACTAGGCTGTATAATACCTTGTTCTAACATATCATTAATCTCTTTATTTGCATGCTCAAGCATTGCAGGAGATAAAGGATAATAACGCTGTTTCACGGGAACTGCATCACCTGTATCAATTGAGTGAGTAACTCGACTAGTTAAACCTAATTGAGGTCTGTCTAAAGACTCAAATAATTTAATAATTTTCGACAAATCGAATTTTTGTTGATCACTTAAGTCACTTAAAGATTTAATCATCTGAAAATTTGAAGTTTCTGCAGAATGTGCAAAGAATTCATTATTAATAAAATTTACAGTTAAACCAAAGGTTTGACAAAAATCAATCCCTAACGTTAAAGCAGTTTCGATTGTGTCAGACACAATGACATTTAATGAACGGGTAATTCCATTAATAACAAAAGGCAAATTAATTGTACCTAAAATTCTTTGAAAAGAACCATCGGCTGTGGTTAATGAAAGAAATTTATGATTTCTATTCAATTTCAAATCATATTTATCAATTAAGTAAAGTCCTGGCTTACCTAATATTGAAACATTAGCACCGGAATCCAAAAGAGAAAGAAAATTTTCATTAAAGATTGTAACATTCAAATGAGGTCTAGAATCCCTAGCCTTTTGAGAAAATTTTGAAGAAACCTTAAACGATTTGTAAAAATGTTTGACTTTGAATAGCCAATTATTCAAATCAGTTTTGTCAGTCCTATGAATAGGAACTGAGAAACATTGACTGACACTATGCTTCTCAAAACTTAGTTTTTTGAAGTACATTTGGGACAGTCTCTAACTGTAACACCAGAATATCCACAAAAATAACAGAATTTTTTTCGATTCTGCGAACAAGTATGAAATGAATGACCTGTTCCACTACAATTATAACAAACAGTAGGTGATTTGGCTGTATGAACTAAAATAGGTTTCGAAATTGACTTATTTTTAACAATCAAATTTTTATTAGAATTGGTTGAATGAACCTTAGGTTTTTGAAAAAACGTTGATTTGGGTTTTACACCAGAATCCTTAGAATTTACTTTGGAATCAATTGTCAAAGTCGGGTTAATTTGAGAATCTGTTGGCTTAACAGCTTCCAAAACCTTACATAAAAAAATTAATTGAGGAATAGAAATAATAGTCTTCAAAGCAGGTTGAGACGCATAATAAAATTGCAAATTTCTTTTAATAATTTTTATCTGTTCAGTTTCAGGTACTGAAATGTCCAATTGTGAAAATTGATTCACTATTTGTGATATAAAAACAGTCGGAGACTCTTTAACTAATTGCTTTCGAGATTTTATCTCAGCTAACAAATTTTCATTGTAATCTTCGGGTAAGAAATCTTGTTTCAACTTAAGAACCAATTCATCCCAAGAATTAACAGTAGGGCGAATAGCACGATACCATGATAAACCAGAATCAGCAAAAAGATCAATTGCACTATCAAATAATTCCTGAGAACTAACTTTACGCGCAACTCTAAGTTCATTACAACGTTGAACAAAAGACAAAACTGAAATATCTTTAGGATTTCCAGTAAACTTTAACTGCCATTTATAAATTGGTAAACGACTACTCGACGATTGAAAAGTATGCAATAAATTTGAAAAATCGTTACTTGAAAATGTAACTGAAGGAATAGACGTATTCATATTAGTCGTAGTTGAAATTGAAGTTGTCGGAACATTAATGTCAACAGAAGAAGTAACTTGAACAGAAGTAGATTCATGCTGAATAGCCTCAACAAAATAATTAAAATCAGAAGATAAACCTTGTGTTGCATCAACACTCTCAAGCAAAGCTAATGAATCAGTAACCATACGTATTAAATTATTAGAAAGATCAAGAAATTCATCACTAAAAGTTATGTAATTCAACCTACGCAAAACATGAGTAAAGCGTGTGCTTAATCGAAGATATTCACTCTTTTTCGGTTTAACTTTATAAATATTCAATAATGCATTTAATTCATTTACTTTAACATTCAAAATATTCAACTCGTCTTGTTGGTCAATGTCAACTTTAACATAATTTGGAAAAATCGTTAAATAAAATTTTTCAAGAGATAATTTAGCTCGTAACAACTTTCGTCTACTATCGACATTTTCATTACTAGCATCAACGCCTCGCAAAAACAATTCATGACATAGCTCGTCACTTCTGAGAGCTTCGACAAAATACATAATCACAATAAAATCAAATTCAAAAATAAATCTTAACCTAAAATACACAACACAATAAAAATACAAAGTACAAAAGTATTCAAAATTTAAAATATAGGAAATTCACAGTAATTACTTCATTCAAAATCAGCCCCAAGTTGGTAGCGACAGTGTAATAAAAAATACAGTGACGGAATAAAGAACGTTTAAAATACATTAATTAAAAGCAAAGTAATTTGACCACGGCAAGTAATCGTAAGCACAGACCTCAAGGTGATGGGTTTGAATGATAATAACTACAAAGACGTGAACTCCGTTAATTTATTAACTATACTTAACTAAGTATTTACATTAGAGAACAATGAACAATATTTGAATTAAACATATTTAGAATAAAACAGCATTTAAAATAAAATATTAGGGCGCCAACCACATCTAAGTGATGAATAAAAAGCGTACAATCTTACACCTAATAAGTAATTAATATTAAATGCAAAAAATAGTAAACGGTAAATTTGTTATCGAGTATGTTTCCCGAAAGGTTTTAAACAACACAATTTAACTGCTTGAATGTAAAATGTAACTTAATTCCAATTGACTCACCATATTTAATATAACGTTATCGGATATCTTCTATTTTTAGCACATCTTGGTTAACGTGATAAAATTCTTCAACAGGAATAAATACCAATGTATAATAACTTCAATAACTCATAATCCAGGATCCAGAATAAAAATCCAATAAACGAAAAGATCCAGAATAAAAAAAAGATCCAATAAAAATAAAAGATCCAATGAAAAGACCCTAAATACAAACAATTAGAATGGTTTTTTAAATGACATCATGTACTTACGTCACACCTTCAATGTAACGGTCTTCGAAATCATTTCCTTTGTCTAACGATTGCGCAATATTGCGAAAGCACTAAAAATGTTGAATTCAATAGAAAAATTATATCAGAATAAAGGTAAACTCACCAATAATTAGATAGAATGAATAAAAATTAAATAACATGGGTTTTTACGCCATAATCAAGAAAATTTGACTTCCTCGCATCACTACGACACGCGCAAGATGGAAGCTTAACCTTCTACTAAAGTCAACTACGCAGACGCTTCCGAAATACAACGCGACGTTGTCAAACTGAATAAATTTAAGTGCAATATTAGTTGCAAAAAATAAATGAATGTAAAATTGAATTTTAATGTAATGAATTCAAACGGGACGTCACAATGTTTTGATTTATGCTAATTATTTTAAAGTTTGTTTCTGTAAAATATATTTACATCTACATTTAATTGCAAGAAAGTTACTATTAAATACTAACGTCTGCAAACATAGCCTCAAATATTTAATTCAAAAACTGAACTTTTTTACTTTATACGTACCGTTGAAACTAATACAATAGCGTCCACATTACCCTAAATCATTTTGTTTGCAAATTTTATAATTGTCGTAAATGGAATATTTGCACAAGTTTTTAAAACTATGCTTTCATAATTCATTATCTTGTACGGTAATGTTTTTGACCTATACCAAAATGACTTTGACCTGTACTATTTTCTCCATTTTACATATATAATGACTACCTTTGTGTTACAAAGCAGTGACAGTTTGTGCTATCACAAAGTAGTGGGTTGTTTACATATTTATTGTTTTTAAAGTTTTAACAAACTCTTGGTTACTTACTACATAGAATACTACTTTTAAAATAAATATATTTAGTTTCTATTTTAGATTTGGAAAAATTATTAATAAACACTTGATTACAAAAGAAATATTAATTAATAAAACAAACCGTTTATATAAACGCTGTCAACAAAGAAAAGTGCGAATTTAACAAAAGTACAACAAACGAATATTTTAACAAAGCCAAATCATAAATTAACTAAAAATAAAAATAGCGTTTGCGATTGTTTCTTTGCTTTGGTGTTATATGAAAGGGTTAATATCGCTAATTAGGTTTTAGTAAAAAACAAAAAGTTTAACATTTAAATAATCGGTTTTAAATGAACTTGTGGTAAGGGTAAGAAAAACTTAAAATTCAACATCAAAAGAACCAACAAGAAGTAAACCTACTAGAAAGCATTATACTGGGTTGGTACTATAAACACACTTGTTCTATTAAGTTTATATTTCTTAAATTGTTATATTGTTATATTAACTTATTTGCGGTGTTTAATTAATACATTAAATAAATGCTAATAAAACTGTCTTTAGCAACAATACGACACATCTGATCAAAGCAATACAATGCATTTTATTGCTAAATTAGTTTTTTTAGTTCTTATGTGCAACTTTTTAAAACGAAAAGATTGGTTTGAACGAATTTAACAAAAATATGAAATTTGAAAATATTACATTTTTCAAATAGCCCTATATATTTTTTTATATTAAAGGAAATTCAAAATATCTCTAGTTTTGATTAGTATGTTCTATAATTGTTTTTGAGTTACCTTGATTTTTCTGTTTTAATAAATATTATTATTTGTTATTATTCCTAGCAAGCATTAAAACAATTTTCAACATTATAAATCATTACAATAAAGTTATTTGTATCACTAGTCCAGAAAGTGCTATTTTGCGAGTATGAGCATATTTGTAGGCCGAGGTGAAGCCGAGGCCTACAAAAAACGAATACTCGCAAAATACTTTTAGGACGTGTGATACACAACATTTTTTGTGCTGACCTTTATAGTATAAATTATTTAAAATCAGTAATTTAAGTATTGATTTTTAATAAAATTTAATAACATATGTTGATAAACCGGAAACCTGTAATGACGAAATACAATTGTTTTTGAAATTAATTTGACAATTGCATAATATTATTACAATTTTACTTATATGAAAATAAAACCATTGTTGTTGTTAGCAATTGTAAGGTATAAGAAAATTTATTATGTTTGTTTAAAAAAATGTTGTTAGTGCTACTCTAAACAATAACACAGATAATGGTGTATGTTAATAAATCTGACAAATTGACAGATGACGTTTAATTAATTAATGATTACTAGTGCCAACTTTTAGTTATAAAATTCTACTACATTTTACCGGCCTAGGCCGGAAAAGTAAAATTTCCGGCCGATTATGATGCCTGTAAAATACGTCAAAACGGACGGAAGCACAAAAAATTTATTTTTTGTGTTGTTAACATCGCAAACGTCAATATTCGTTCGTTAGTGTAGTTACGTAATGTAATTAATGTGTTAAGTAATATCATAAATAGTAAGTAAATTCGTTTTGAAACAGCTTTTTTTTAAATGATTATAAAAGGCTGAAAATAAACTGAACAAAATACAATACACTTCCAATATTGCAACGTCAGACGTTCTTTCAGATAAACAGCAAAATAAGCCTTCATACAAAAGAAAAACTCTAAACGAAACAATTTGACCTTTGCAATCACAATCAAACAATCAGAACGGACGCGCTCTGATTAATTCATCATTGTTAGATGAAGAACTCTATGTTTCTTCAAGATCATTTTTAAATAAACTTTAAAAAAAAACTTTTAAGCTTAGAACAGCATTTTACAACAAGTATGCAAATATTATTTAAAAAAAATATTTTATCTATAGTTTTTATTTTATGTACAGAAGAACTTGTATAGTAGCAAACACCTTCTGTCACTTTAAACTTTACGAACAGTTTTACTCTTTCACGTAACATAATTTCCAATAATACTGGTAAGCATTTGAGATACATACAAACAATTGGTTTTTTGTTTTAATGTGATATGTGAGATAATGAGCTTTAATTGTTTTTTTGCTTTTGTTAGTGTAACAACAAAATAAGAAAATTTTGGCTTTGTTTAAACAACAGAAACAAACGTCTGTTATTCTAAATAACGCACTTCTAGAAAATTTTCTTGTACTGTTTTCCTTAATTTTTTCGAAGATATAAGGTTATTGGAAAATTATCTTTAAAGTAAAAATAATAAATCCGAAAACCGACAAGAAATAACATATTTACAGTAAAATTTATAGTGATCAACTTGGATACAACACTTCATGTTCTTTTGAGTCTCAATCAAATATAGTGTTGAAGCATTGTGATTTACTTGTTCGTCTAGATTCAATGAGTGAAAATGTTTCAAACTCATTGAATTCAGATTATTCTATATCTTTGTGCAAATTTGTTAATTCTAAAAAATTAGATTTAAATCATAATAATAATACTACTGAAGAGCATCTAAATTTTTGATTTGAGATTAATGACGTTAATATCTATAATGAAGGTTTTTATAAACTGTATAAAACATACAATACCACTTACAGCAGTTTCCGATTTATTACATATTTTGGCAGCTTTCTAACCCGAATTACTTTTAGAGAGTAGAACGCCGTTAAAAAAACCTCTCCCAGTAAAAAACAAAATATTCGATAATGGTAAATACTGCTACTTTTGTTTAAATAACAATTTAAAAATTTGTTTATCATAGCATACGGGTATACTTAGAAATCAGGATAAACATAAAATTTGCTTTAATATTGACGGTTTTGATTATAAGCGACTTTCGGCTTAGACCGCGTCATAGTTGAACACTCAGACTTTTTACGCTTGGTCCTAGTCTCTTTTTGATAGGCAAAACAAGAAGTAAAACTGGGTTTTTGCCGTATTGTCGTTTGTGAACCCAAACAAACTGACGTTTTGCAAAACATTGCAGTTTGCATCTTCGGAGTGGTAAATGTCAATGAAGGAAAAAGTGTAAGTGACGGTATTTATATCATTAGCGATTATTGTGATTAACGGATCTCAACTTTCCGTTACCGTTTGACTGACTTCGTTATTACTCGGAGTAAAAGTTTGTGTTCTTTCTAGGAAAGTTAATTTTTGTCTTAGAAGGTGTAAATACTGGTAGCCAAAATTTGCTGAGTTTTAAACCGCCTTCCCGGTTGACGATTTTCCTCTGTTTAAAAGTACATTTGTTCAACTGTGGCGTATATTAGACCAAATAAAAATTTAAAACATTTGTAGCAGGAATTTTTGGTGACTTTGCAATACCCGATCCTTTATCACTTTTTTAGACGGCCGAACGAAACCTTAAATGACGGAATTGAATTCAATAACAATATATGTCAATTAGAAACCGACAGTTTTGTTTGCAACAGTCTTGCTAGAGCTTACATCAAGTGTATTATGTCGCACAACGGATATGCGCGTACAAATGTGTCATTTCGTTTACAATTGGATGAACAATGCTCTATAGCTTATATGAATAATGTTTGTTTTGGTGTTCAAAAAAAAACTTTGGAACATTTGGTTATCTGGTTATTTGAAGGTACGATTAAGTTGTACGACAACAAGAAATATCTGATCAATTACTCTTCTTGGGTGGTTGTATTCTAACCGTTTCTGCTTTATTTAAATGTTTTATTTAAAAAAAAATAGAGTTGACATTGCGATTTACAAACATCTATTCTTTTCGAAAACATATTTTCAAATTTGGTGGTTTGGCTGAGATTATCTTAATTATTTTGTGATGCATTGCAAAACTCTATATGACCCAGAATATTTCTTTTATTTCGTTTATAATTTACATGTCACGTTTACATGTTTTATGTCATTTAATGGAAGATGGTAAATTATTTGGTTCATTGGACAATTTCTTTGCGTTTAGGTTTGAACGTTATCTCGACAAATTGATATACTCGTCAAATAAGCCACTGCTACAAATCTTCCGGCAAATAGAAACGGGTCGTTACTATTCTGATTATAAACAATACAAAAAAAATGCAATTTAATGATTTCACTTTTTCAATCTACACACATTCACTTGATGATTCATATTGTACCACTATTGATGAATAGATTGTTCAAATATATAATATTGTAATTAACAGTGCAAATAAAATTACACTGATATATAAATAAAATTGTAACTAATTTTCTTATTATTTATAAATAGTACATTTTAGTTTAAAATGTGACAAAAATATGTATTATGTATTATTCAGAATGTTTTAGTTAAAATAACAGTATTGATTTTGAACACAACTATAAGTTCCTCAAAAATCAAAATAATTTATTGATGTGCAGTTTAGTGTTTAAAATGCAAGTATTATGCTTCATGCAAGTTTGTCTGAATACATAAAGTTTTAACTTTTTTCTATTGTAATAACAAGCAATTCTTAATATAAAAATAATTAGTTCAAGATTGTAGAGTAACATCAATATTTAATTATCTGTTGTATCTGAATGATGATGTTACCTTTGGACGTTCGCCAAGAATGTTTTGAAACAAACGTAGCTAATGGTATAAACAAAACAAACCTTGAAAATTTTAAATAAATGGGCTAAACAAAGTACCTACGTTTAGTATAAAATTAGTTAAAAGATTTGTAAAAATATCAGTTTCAAAGGATTATGTCAAGTACGCGCGAGCGCAAACAGCTTTGAATGTTTTCCACTTTCTAGTTCAAGCTTTCCTTATGACAGTATTCTGCGATTTCTCGCAGTTGCAAATACTATTAATGTCGTTTCCGGTGTGTAGTTATGAAATCGAGTTTTAAAATTGTTTATTATTTTATCTACGAAAAAGAACAGACTTTTTAAACAAGTTTCTATTACTAGCGTTTGAGTTTAGGTGGTATGTATTAAATTAAATTAAATTAACTAAATACATCGACATTATTGTTTATTAAATTTTGATTACATGTTTTTTAAAACAACAACAAAAATTGAGTTTTAGATAAAAATTTGGTTTTGGTTGATGTAGCGCTTAGTTCAAATTGCAACTTCAATTAATTGCGGTTTAATTTCATACTGTTAAAGTTTAAATAAAAAACCATTTACAATTTTTAGTAACGTTAAAATTTAAATTGCTTATAAAAATTTTTTATTAACCATTACTTTTAAACAACTTTAAAAATTGGTTAAGCTGTTATCATATAATTTACAATTACTATTATAAATGTTACAATACAATAAAAATATAAAAATTGTCGCAAATACAAACTATTATTAATTTTTAGTAAAATGTAGTTATTACTTAACTGTTTAAAATTAAAAAAAATTATATAGTTTTATCTTTATAATTTTTTCTATTGTACACTAATTTGTACGATGAAAATATTCTTTAACGTTAGTATACAAATTAGTATATACATATTTAAAACATTATTTTATAGCATAACTAAAATTATTAGATTGTAATAATATAAAAATTAATACAAAATAATTAACATACTTATTAAAAACTAAATATTTTAATACGATGAAATTAAGCGTTTTTGTATAAATAACTACTGTATGTATTATAGAGTTAATCTTTGTTTTTTTTTATTTTTTAACAAAAACATAATTAAAAACAATTTGATTTAAATAAGTTTTTTATAACGTATAAGTAAATGAATAGTCTCAACTTTTTTTCTAAGGTGTTGTAATATATAAGAAAAAACCTTTTTATGATGTTATAGTCTAAATAAAATTTAGTTGATTAAAAACATGTATTAATAAAAAACTTTTACAAAATCAAGAAAACTGCTATAACATTAGCATTAGCTTAGAAATAAATAATTTTTTAATTAAACTCGTTAATTATTTTTATAGTAACAACATAATAATAACAGTTTTAAGGAATACATATTTAATTTAAAATTAATTAACTACTATAACAACATTAACATTTTTTAAATAAATAAAAAAATAATTTAATAGAGGTAAAATGTGTTAAATAATGTTATGTATTTATTCTTTTGTTTAATTTAAATATAAAACAGTAATTAATTAGTTAAGATTACTGTTTAACAAATCTGACACCAAAAAAAAACAAAAATTTTAAAACAATGTAATAATAAATAAATATATAAAAAAGGTTTATTTTATGATATAATTATTTTAATTTATTTTATTTAAATGACGCAAAATCAATATTATATAGCAGAAGTTTAGTTAAGTTGATAATTATAAAATTATGTCAAGTTTTAATAAAAAAGTATAGTTACAACGTATTATTAAATTACCGATGATTAGTAATTGATCAAAAATGTAATATGTAAAATCTTTAAAAATTATAGTAGAATTTGAATTTTCACAGGTTACATTTTCATATTACCGTTTTCCATTCTGAATAAATATCGTGTTGTATATTTTTTACAAGCCGAATTTTTGTCACACGTCGCAGTGTACACCTCTGTGGAGGCTAGAATAAACTTACAGCCTGCAAGTTAGTTTATTCTAGGCTCTGAAGATGCCACAGCGACGCGCAAGTAAAGCTCGGTTTGCAAAAATTCTACAAGGCGTGAATTATCCAGAATAAAAAATTGTATTTTAATCGAATTTCATCAAGCTTTCTTAAACCGATTATGCATAAATGTATTTCTAAAAACTATTATCAATTTTTACATTGACAAAACATTATTAATATTTAATGTTCCTATAAATTGTTACTTGTATTTACAGATAAACAAAACAAGTTTAAACCATAACACTATTCTTAAACGTATACACTTATGTGTATTTTTCGATCATACGTTAAAGTGTATAAATATTGCTTTTTGTTAAACAAAGTTAAAAAGAAACAATATTGTTGTTTTTTTAACAGCAGTATAACACTTTAAACTAAACGCGTAACAAATAATTAACCAAAAAATGTAAAATTTAATAAACATTCCTATTTCAAGTATTTTGACATTTTATTTCGTTAATTGTTGTTTTTATTATTTTTGTTGAAGCTGTTTAGAAATTACGATAAGAAGATTAAACAAGTGGTAGTAACGTACCAGCTGTCAATATGTGTTAGAGTACAGAAAAAATTCTGAAACACGTTGTTTGTCCTTGTTTTGCTACAAAGCATATAAAAAAATATAATAAATTTAATTACATCTAACTTTATAAATTACAAGTTTGCGATGTATGTTTAATTTATTAGTTACGATAATGTGGTTTTTAAAATAATTATGGGAGAAGTAATTAAATGATATGGTTTTAACATTTTTAGGATTTTCGATGCAGTATTTAGTAAAAAAAAATAAATACTTTGTTTAATTTTGTAATTTACTTCACTTATATTACAGGTTTTCAAACTGTTTTGTGTCGTAGACCCCTTGCCATGTTTTTTTGGTTTTGGGTAGATTCCCTACTTACCTGATATTGATTTTTTGTAAATTTCTAACTGTAGTAAAGTTTAGTGTTAAAAACTTAAAGTAAAAACACATGTTAAGTTTTATAGATTTATTAATTAAATTTAAATTTAAACTACTCAAAATAAAATTTTGTATCTGTTATATAAAATATACGTAACATAAAATAAACATAAAATAAACTAAGCAATAAATAAATGTTTTTAGTGAGAAGGATGAACCTGATGCTTTAATAATAAATTATCAACATTTGGCGTCAATTTTGTAAGGTTTAATCTTACATCTCCTCGGATAATGCTGTCCAGTCTGTTTTTTTTTCGTTAAGAGATTAATAACAGCGCTGAACCCTCTTTCCACTAGGTATGACGATGCAAAGGAAATTAATTTTTTTTTCGCTAGATTCCATAATACGGGATAAGTAACTGGTATGTTGTTTTGCAGCCAAAATTGCTGATATCCGTTTTTAAACTGAACCTTAAGTTCTTCGTTTGTACATGATTCAGTCAGTTTCGTTTGTATTATGACATTCGTTTCTTCTATGTCACCATATGGATTAATTATCCACGGTGGTATTATCATAGTCAAAACATCCTCAAGTATAGTTTAAAAATCTGAATAGAGGGCATTTAAATGTTGGACGTAGGTTAAAACGTCGTTTTCTTGGCAGTTTGTCTGTGACAAATTGGGGAACTGGAAAAATTCGCCCCGTCCAATATTTTGCTTCATTAGTTTAACAAAAAACGCTGATAAGATGGACTTTGTTTTAATCAAATTTAAACTGTCGCCTTGTAACTGCAAATTAACCAAATTAAATTTTGTGAACAAATCTGTTCAACAGGCGATGTCTGTTTTCCATTTTATTAAAATGTCTTTTAAAATGTTATCTTTAGTATCCAGAAATTCTAAAATAGTCTCAAAAAGTGCAAAAAATCTTGTCAAACATAAGCCTTTCGACAGCCAGCGTACTTCAGTGTGAAGGAGTAATTGATGAAAGTGTTCGTCATTTTTTTCACGCAACTGCGAAAATAACCGCGTATTCAACGCGTTGCTTCGGATTCGGTTTACTGCATCAATGACTAATTGAAGAGATTCGTGCAATCTAACAATCAAATTTTTAGCAACTAAATGTTGTCGATGGATGACGCAATGTATTGCTAACACCCCTGACACATTTTGTTTTAAGTAGCTTGTAAATACACGATAACGTCCAACCATGGCAGATGCTGTAGCTACTGATATTATATTTGATAATGGGATTGCTTTTTCAATTAAGTAATCCTTCAAAACGTGAAATATTGATTCACTTTTAGTGTCGGTTGTCAAAGTTCATGCGAAGAGCAGCACTTCGTATATTTCTTGATTTATAATAAAACGAACGTATGCCAATAATAATGCTGCATTACCAGGTAAAGTTTACTCGTCCAGTTGTATAGAGAAATGGGTCGTTTACAAATAATTACACAAGAAGCTTTCAATATCAGCACTCATTTTATCAATACGTCTTTTAACAGCATTGTTGCTTAATAGAATTCTTTTAATGATATCAGATGCAGGTTTGTGTCAAACAGTTTTTAAAACTTCTTCAAAGGCTGGTAAAATTAACTTCTTTCCGATAGTATGCGGTTTTTCCGGATTTTGATATAAGAAGCGAGATATTGTAAGACGTCCGCAAACCATCCTCATTTCTTTGTGACGTCAAAGCGGACATGTTCAGCGTGGGTCTCTTCTGAAGCTTATCTTTGATTGTTTGAAAGTATTTCAAATGTTTATCTGTTTTATCAGGGTGACATCTTCTCAGATGATCCTGCAGCTTAGATGGTTTCATAGCGTCGATGCCTAAAACTTTGTTGCATAAAAGGCACATAGGCAATTGTATGTCCGGCAATGATGGAATAAAGCCAAGTTTCAAATAATTAACACTGTACTGTCTACATTTCTTTTTAGATTTGGACATGGCATCAGTCGTCTGTGGGCAAAATTAATCTATTTAAATAAGACATAAAATGCAGCAGCTCTATATTAAAAAATCAAAGTCAAATTTAAATTGTATGGTCTTAGATTTTATGACAGGCATAGGCGTACAGCCATTATAAATGAATGTGAGAAAGGGAATGTTATGAATGTAACTTAAGGTTTTGAAGGAAATTTGAAAGCAACATGATAAAAAATGTTAGAAATAAAATATTATACAACGAATAATAATAACAAATTGTTATGCGATTTATCTCTACGTACATTCGACTGTCATGTGTAAAAATTCACTGGTTCCGCTTTAGCAATAATACAAAATTTTAATTTTAATATACAGAAGTATGTACACACTGTACCATATCCATAATCCAAACTTCTGTAATTCAAACATTTCAGTAATCCGAACTGGCCCTCAGAGTAACGACCAATGGACAAAAGGACAATTTTTTGTGTTCGGAATGTTGTTATTATCATCACTATCAACAATATAGTAATGTTATTACAATGTTTTCAAATAGATTAATATATCGCTGTTTCAATGAATGTATTTTTGTTAGTACCAATGGAATATATTATACCTCATTGATAGCACTACTTACAAAAAATCTATACAGTCGATTATATGGAATAATTCGATTAATCGAAATACTGAGACGATCTAATTATACAATAGAATTAATAAATTGGTACAATTAACAATTTTTTATATACACTTGAATCACTATCACCAACCAAGCAAACATATTTTAGTCTATGTATTTCTATGCTTAATCTAACGCCTTCTACAGTAATGTCGCTTTTCATGGCTGAACTTATACCTTTTCCATTTTAAAAATTTATATAATCGTTTACGACAGCACCATTAGTATTTAGCTTTCTTTATGTTTTTACTGTTTCTTTAAAATATTTTTTTTTCTAATTTCCCAAATTAGTACAGTAAAACCTCTCAATAACAGACAGCTACGGTGTAGAATATATATTCTGTATCTGTTCCTGTAAAATTTAAAAGCCTTTAAAATTTTATCGGCCGTTAAAAATAAAGTGGTATTCTGTAACTTGATCAACTTGTTATTTTCTTAATGGGTACCGTTAAACATATCCTTTAAATGTTAATTTTTAGTGGACTGTTAAAAGTACCCTTAAATATTAACGGTAACAAAAATGGCGTTTTTAGATATGGCAGGTGAACTGCTAGTCGATGAATTATTGGAAATAGAGCAAAGGTAGGATAAACATAAAATTTTAGTGGTTTATTATTAAATGCAGATGATTTTAATTTTTTTAGAAATGCATTTAGATGTTATCAAAGACAGTTAAGGGATATGAGCGATCCGTTTCAGTTACCTACGTCAAACTTAAAAAAATCTTTCGGTTTGATAAAGAAACCACACTTATTATGATCAATATGATTGAACCATTTCTTTGTCAAAGTCAACGATCAACAGCTATTCCAGATCACAATAAAATATTAGCAACCTTGCAATTTTACGCTTCTGGAAGTTACCAGTTAAGTTCAGGGCATGGACATTATTTCGCTCTAAGCCAACCGAGTATGAGCAGATGCTTGGAAGAAGTAACCAATGTTATATATAATAACTTATTAGCTAATTGAATTGTATTCCCAAATACAGTCGATAAAAGGAATAACATAAGAAGGGGCTTTTTAGAAAATTTTAACTTTCCTAGATGTTTGAGTGCAATAGATTGCACTCATGTAGCTATCATTTTACCTCCCAAAAATTACCCTGCTGTTCCATATTACTGTAGAAAAGGGTATTATAGTATTAACTGCCAGATCATTATTGACAGTAATTTAAACATACTGAATATGAACGCGAGATTTCCTGGTTCTACACATGACGTAGCTATATGGCAAGCTTCTGCAATTAGAACTGTAATGACAAATTTATATATTCAAGGGGATAATTCAGTTTTAATAGGTAATTCTGGTTATCAGCTTCAACCATTTTTAGTAACACCATTTGAAAATCCCGGCCCTAACACTGCTGAAGAACGTTATAATCATAATTTTACAAGGGCACGTACTACAATAGAACGATTAAATGGAGTACTCAAATCCAGATTTAGATGTTTATCAAAGCATCGTGTATTAAATTATGACCCTGTTAAAACAGGAAAAATTATTTATTGTTGCGGGATTTTGCATAACATTGCACAATTTTATAACGACATCGTTCAGAAAGAACAGGAAGAGCATGATGATCCAAATGAAAACGATGATGTTGTAAGAGAAGCCAATATAAATCAGAATTGGTTTATAAGAGGGCAGGCAGACATTTTTCGAGCTATATTATTAATACCTACAGCTACATTATTAAGAGCCCGTGCAGGAGCAAAATTAGAGTTAGTTAAGTTATATGCGGTCATGTGCAGTTAAAGTGGCATGCACATTTTGTCGTGTTCTCAGTCTTTTAACTCTTGGTTTAGTAGATCGCGTTACGGTGTTCGGCGTGTGTGGGTTATTAGAAGCAGTAGGTGGCGAAAAGACAGAATCATCTGTAATTTATAATCACAAAAAAGTTGTATGTAAATAATTTAGAAAACTTTCTAATGCTTGTTTCTATTACTTTTTTATTGCTGAGTGACACAGAAATTTGAAAGTCTTGGAATTCTAAAATGCATTGCAAACTAGTTTGTAATTACAATTAGGTACTATTATAAATACACACCTGGTGACAATGTTATCTTCTGAAGCTACCGATTGTAACTGTTCCTATAGATCTAAAATAAAAAAACAAGATTTTTTTATAATTTTAAATAATTTTATGCCTTTTACTTTACATTTAAATTTAGAAACACGTACTTACTTAGTACCTATTGCCACTCCTGGTTCAGCGATTGCAGTTCCTTCGATGCTAACATTTGAAACTAAAGCCAGCAATTTTTCCTCCAGTACCAGTTACACCGTATCTAACATCTCTTGCACGACGTTTCATCGTAGTTTTCATTTCACTGACACCCTGCACCTTTATACTGATATGCTACTAGTACAATTACTATTACCCTTACCTCTTTTCATTGTTTAACTGTTTTCGTAGGGCCTATGTTATTTAACTGGGTAGCCAAGTCCGCCCATTTTTTAGCTATTTCAGCCAGTGCAGTGGGATTTTTGGCAGTTCTACTCACCAAGATCCTGTTGGACTCCAAGTAATTAATCAGCAATTATTTTTGCCTTTTGGTTGTTCGTGCTGCCCGGCGGGACATAATATGGCAGATCGAGATAGAATATTGGCACAAATCAGTCACTTTTTTATCTATGAATATTGGTCAAAAGTTTGACGTTTAATTAAAAATAAAACAGATTACACTGAAGATAGCACCATAACCGCATTTACAGTGTTGCCAGACGTTCAAATTTTGTATTGTAAAAGGTCCGTTAAATCAACGCACATTTAACGACTTTTTTGTTTGTGGGTTTACAGAATACCACATCCGACTTAAATTATAAGAGGCCCGTTATTAGTTAAAATTTTAAAGGCATTTAAATTTTACCGGAGCCGATACAGAATAGACCCCATATGTCGGTTATAAAAAGGTACCCGCTAAAAAGAGGGTTGAAATTTTTTGCGTAAAATCATATTTTGAATAAAAATTATTTATATTCGTAGATTACATTGTTATTTACTTTCCTATAAGGAAAGTCTAGCGATCGCAATTTTTTTTCAAAATTTTTTTTGCATATTTTACGTTTCGAGCTCTCCTGAATCAGAAAAACGTATTCTTGAAAAAAAAGTTTTGGGTGTCTGTGTGTAACGATTTACCCACGATAACTCTCAAACGAAAAGTCTTAGTAACTTAAAATTTGGTATGTAGCTGGCCTTTCATATTCTCTCGGTTCTATCAAGAGATCGTTCTGATAAAAAAACCGAAAGTTCGTGTATCTGTCATTTTTAACAGTTTTTCTAATATAATTTTGTAGGTATGTAAAGTATTCGAATTATTTTTATAGCTGTATAGATAATTCTTCCTAACAATTTATTCAAATAATTTTTTTTAACATTAACAGTTTATTAGACATTTGATTTATAGTTTAAAGTGAATTCCATATATAATCTAGATTCAAAGAGAAAGCAAAATACGTAAAAAATGTCATTTTTTTTCTATATTCTTGTGACTTGTTTATACATGGAGCGCTGCATCTTTCTTACATTATGTTTGGATGTAACCACGATAACTTTCGGGACAAAAGTCCTAGTAAATTGAAATTTGGATGGGTCTGATAAAGAAACCGAAAGCGGGTGTATCGGCCGTTTTTAACAGTTTTTTTTATATAATTTTGTACATGTGTAAATTAGTCAAATTATTTTTACAGTTTCTTATAGACATAATTCTAACATTAGCAGTTTATTAGATATTTTATTTACGTTACGTTAAAAATAATTATTTTTACTGATTTACTAAAAAGGAAAGCAATACCGACGCGCACAAATAAGGGTTATCAATATGACAACATAAGCTTAATTTGCCATATTTCGGTTATATATTTAATGAAATCGAGGAGAAAAATTTCAAAAACATTTTAGCACGCTAGGAAGTCAATAGAAACGTCTAGATATTACTTCAAAGTGGTTTCATGACAACATAACCTTAAAAAAATATGTAGAAATTTCTTTATCATTCCTTATAGGATAGTCGTGTGGTGACCACGCCAGTTTTTTTAACGGTAAAAACTTTCGTTCGTTCTGACATAACGTCACTAAATACCGCACGCAAACTACAACTTAAAAACTCAATTTAGTTGAACACAAAAAACAAACAAAGAAAAATACAGTAAAAACCAAATTATTGTACTTATTTAATTAAAAATCTTTGAAATAGGTAGTCCTCGAACAACTAAAAAAATCCGAATTAGGATTTTAGTGATTGACAGGTAATTATAGTAAGCTTGTACCTTTAACTATTCAAATCACAAACAAGTATTCTTATTCATCCGAATCAATCAAAACCACATTCTTTCGATTTTATGAAAATAATATTTTAAGGTTCCTTTATGAAGAGGCAATTCTCAAGGTAATTTTTTTAACTCCGTTTTATATTATGCTATGTTTTTATATTTCAGCATGGTAGCTTAAATATCTACTCTTGTTTATTTAACTAAAAAAAATTTTTTTATAATTTTGCAACCAGGTAAAATCATTACCCACCAAAAATTTTTTACAATTAACTAAATTAATAATAAGAATAGTAAAGAAAAAAAACTATGCTTCAATTTTCTAGCGATTTCTGAAAGAATACTGCGCTTTGTCAAATTAAAAAGACAACAGGTTAACAAAATTTATCAGTTTTTGGGTTCCATTTGACAAGCTCCTTATCAAAATCAATGACACAAACCAGATTGTTATTAAAACTTGTATTTAATAGTTTTTCATTGTTGTTTGCCTATTTGTGTAGCTCAATTTTTTTGCAAGTCTAAATAAATGCGGTGATTCATGAGGTATGTATGCTGCGTAAAAGTGGACTTTAAATGCGACGACTGACACAACTGTAGTTGCTCAACTTGGATAGCGCGCCTTTAGCCGTACGATTGGAATCGCTTGTTTTAAATTCCGTCATCGTAGAAGTTTCCATATAGTTAGTTTGCTAGAAGTAATGGGTAAAATACAGTTACTTCTTGAAGAGGAAGAAGAAAATTTTCTTGTAATTCTACTAAATGAAATAAAAAGCAATGAGCCTCAAGCAATGTATTTAAGAAGAAAAAGTGAGGGTTTTCAAAATGTTTTAATTCAAAGGATGATTTGGTATTCAGAAAGTTTTTTCCGGTTAAGTATTAACCAATTTAATTACATTTTGTCAATTGGGCATGAAATAGTAGGTCAGTCATGTGGTCATGTAAAACAGCTTATTAGTCTTGCAGAAAAACTAGAATTAACTGCTGCGCTTTGAAAAAACACATCAATTGGATCTTTTTTTTCCAACAGCTTTTGTCCTTCCTTGAAATTTTTCTGGAAAATTTCGACATGTGGTTTCCGCCTCCAGCTTTTTATTGTCTGCATCCGCGTTTGTATGTTCTTAGGAATCCTCAATAACGACAGTTTTAGATTGTCAGATATCTTTGTCAAATGTGCAATTGTCTTGTTTTGTCATTTCTTTTTGTAGCACATTATTTGATAAGGTGCTAAAAAGTAATTTCCAAATTGTCTAAAAAAGTCGTAACGTTTGTATTGTTTACTTACTCCCTTTTATTTTCAACGTGGTCAAGAAAAACAAAGTGTTCTTCTATACACCATTTCTACATTTTTTGGGCAAACTTGTGGGCATTTTTTTAGCCCGTTTCTTTTTGCTGTAGGTATCCCAAACATTCTTCCAACGATTTTTACATTTGTTAGCTACAATGAAACAGACCAAAGTAGTATTGGAATAGGTACTACAAATTGATTGAATTGCCATTTATATTTTTGCTATAGGTTTTTGGCAACTGGAGAAAGCTACGCATCTCTGTCATTTGCATTTCGGATATCACCAAGTTACATAAGCGTAATAATAAAACATGCATTAAAAGTATGCAGTGAGACACTTCCAGCTATTTTCATGTCAATTCCAATGACAGAATACTTTATTGCAAAAAGCCACGTTTTAATGGAATTTTCCTAATTGTGTTGTAACCGTAGATGAAAAACATGTACGAATATTTTGTCCAGAAAAAACTGGCTCACAATTTTTTAATTATAAGATTTGTTTTCTGTAGTCCAACTTGCATTTATATTCGCTATAAGTACAAATTCTTAATGGTTGATAAAGGTTTTTGTGGCAAAGAATGAGACAGTGGAATTATCAAAAAGTCTAATATTGGGAAACTATTAAAAAATGAAGGATTTTTTCTTTTGAGCAACCAGTCCATGAAAACTTATTGTTACCTTATGTAATTGTAGGCGATAAAGCTTTTATTGTTCTTAACTGTCATAAATTTTAATTTTTCGCTATTGTAAACCGTCTTTGACAGTTTTGACACACTTGTCAACATAAACGTCAAATTATTTTTGAAAGATTTTGAGACTTTGTAGGCCTCCTAGTCTGTGTTCGAGCAATAAAATGTTGTATTTAACTCGTTCCTGTCTAAATTGAACGCTTTTTTTCCCTCGAGGACTTTTTAAACCCTCGTTTCACTCGGGTTTAAAAATGCCCTCTTGGGAAAAAAAGCGTCCAATTTACACAGGAACTCGATAAATAAACTACTATTAAGCTATCAACGCACATGATAAAGGCTTACTCAAGAAATGATGCTCGTATATATAACAAAAAAGCAATTTTTAATTACCAACTTTTACGAGCAAGGAGAGTCTGAGAAGATTCATTTGCACTCTTGTCTGAGGTGTTTCAAATATTTTACACACCCACAGCTGTTATACCTGGAGTTACGGATTGTTTGATAGTGACGGCTTACTGTTTTCGCAACATGCTCTGGGATAAATGTGTTTTTAATATTTTCAATTCTGACAAATTACCTACGGACAAACTTGCTCCTTTCAAAACTGGTGGAGGTTTTCAAAATACTGAAAACTTTGTGGTACGAGAACGTTCTGCTGATCAGTTTACCCGTGAGGCAGGCTAAATTCTTTGGCAACTAAAGCAAATAAATAGAACCGATCTGAATAATTTTATAACAATATTTATGTCGATTAATAAAATAATTTGTACTTACTTAGTTGATTCATTTTTTCAGATATTTGTTTCCACACATTATCCCTAATATTTAGGTCTTTGTAATGCTCATTTTAGTTATACAGACATGGATGCTAACAAACTAACTCGATTAACATGTTGTCTTCCATGTTGCCAATTCGCAAACTATACTTATAAAAACAAAGAACACTTCCAATCGTCGACGACTCTACGACTAGACTGCTTCATCAAGCAGTTCAGCCATATAAATCGTGACGTACTCCACTAATCGTTTGAGCCCATATAAGCCGTAAGCATTGAGTCGCGACAAGCCGCGCTGTCCAAGTCACGCGACTACAGTCGTTTCAGTCGTCGCATTAAAAGTCCACCTTATAAGATATTTGTTTCCATATCGTGCGACAAGTTCATATAATGTGCAATTAGCTAGGTATGGCTAGAAGAATAATCTATACGCAACTGTGTTCAAACGGTATTCTTAATTTGAAATTTGCGTAAAACGCCAAATATTTTTTTCTTTTTTTGCTGGCATACACCTGTTTTTTTGAATATGACTTACAATGTTGCTTAGAGTGTAAAGAACTGAAGCAACTTCCACACAAATTGTAGCGGTTAGATACTTCAATTCTTTAAATTACGGGAAGTACCAAAAATTAGAATCAGTGATAAAAAAATGCGTTGCAAAACATAATATACATTAATAAGGATTATTTTGTTTCGCAGTAGTAACTAAACGATGCAGAATTAAAGCATTTAGTAATTTATTTAAGAATCTACATGCAGATAAGTAGTTGATTGTTTGTTATTTTAGAAGTTGATAACAGAAGTTGCGCAGGAATTAGAACTAGAAGTATTTAGAAACGTGTGTAAACAGTATATCTTAGTTTAGATTAAAAAAAGCGCATTTACCAATTATTCATAATAAAGCATTGATAAATGACGTTTGTTTTGATAGCGCATGATCAAAGTATTTTAAATAAATGTTTATAAACTGTGTTTACAAGATAACAATAATATGTAATTTAATATTAAATAAACTTTTATCAGATTTTGTTTTATTTGAGATCTAATAAATTTAATTTTAATTTAGTGACTTATAATTCAGTTTTAACTATACCAATTAGTATCACATTATTATTAACACTATTAATAATGGCTTTTTTCCACTACTAGTTGTATACGCTTGCATTATTACGTATAATAGAAGGCCGTGAAGTTGTACTTTTTTAAGCGCAGGTAAATAATATTTCATTATTAACTAGTAGTTAATAATGAACATATTTACATTTTCTGATAATACTACAACAGTTTCAAAGAAAAAAAGTTTACGAAACTGGGTACCAAGAGCAAGAGATTTTATTTAATGCTAATTTAAGTTTTCAAATCGCTCAATTAATAAATTAATTTCATTTTTAAAAGTAAGTTATTTGAAGTTCGCGCTTAATTAAATGTGAATATTATAGAATTAAATATGTTTTAGATATAATTCAATGCTTAAAAGAATAATGTTTTTAAACAATTTAAACAACTTTAGCAATAAAAACTTACGTTATCTGTTTATTTTTGTGTTTTAAATCACAATTAAGAATTACGTCAAAATTAATTCTATTAATCTAATGACAACTGTCAGAATTACTGACTTGATTTTTAATTTAAAATTAATATCATAAATTTTAAATTTGATTTAGTAACAGGTAGAAAGGTTTTAATAATTCTAGTAGTGGAAAAAATTGTATATATAACACGGTTGAGAAGTTCATTATAACCTGCGCGATTTATATCCCTCGACGCTTCGCGTCTCGCGATATAATCTATCGCTTAGGTTATAATGATGCACTTCTCAACCTTGATATATAATATACTATTATTTAATATAGTACTTGAATAAAAAAAAACAACAACTTAACTAATTAAATAATAGTGGATTACACACCGAGGCGGAAATTATATTCCATTTCTGTCGAGAGAACTATCGTTTATCGAGAGGCATAGCTGATAAACTCATAAAAAAAGAATGAAAACCTACTTCCAAAATATTATCGTTTATTTCGGTAAAATATTAACACACGAACGACATATTTTGACGTATTTAATTTATGATTGACATTTTATCAAATTAGTTAAAACAAAACACACACAAATTACAGGTTCGGAAAGTGTGGTTTCATTACATA